>PKRV01002605.1:5568018-5968512 GCA_003709505.1 Hyphantria cunea
AAAGCATGAGCAGAATCCAAGAGTGGTGGTCACCATCCTCAATGCGAAAAAGAACAATGCAGCATGGTGACCCACACTATGGCGGCCTGGGGGGAAGGGGGATGGTGAGGGGGATAGGGGGCGTTGGATTGGGGTATGGGCCTCCGGTATCCTCACTCACTCGATGAAACACAGCGTAAGCGCTGTTTCACACCGGTTTTCTGTGAGGCCGTGGTATCACTCCGGTCGGGCCGGCCCATTCATGCCGAAGCGTGGCTCTCCCACGGTATAAAATTACCCTTTGGGTACGGAACCGCTTAAAAATTCTGTGGGCGTATTTAAAAGATTTTTAAAGGCGGCCACCTAATGCTGCGATTGGACGGCCATCACGCAAAACTGTCTTTGATTGGTTCCCGTGGTATCACGTCAAATATTAATGAGATCGGTGTGGCGTAGGCTAAACAGCGCCCTCTGTTGGAACTTACTTTTGGTAGCCGTTGTAGTGTGCCAACATCAGCTGCTAGCCCAACATCAACTTCTTTCACTTGGAACCATGCATCTTCTGTGCAGTATCTGAAATTTAATATTTAACTTTTAAAATATATCCAAAAACCATTGAGGATTGCCGATATAAAACTTGAGTAATGTAACGTACGGAGATATATCTACACAGAATATATAAAGTTCATGGAATGCGTGCGTTGACGATGACGCGAGTTCCATGATTTTTGTTCACCTAAAAAGGGCTCAATTTGTGCCTAAAGATGTTTGGTCTTTAACGTCTTTATTCATCTCAATCTGGTCCAAACTTGATTTGTGACTACATACATCAAATAAAAAAAAACTTCACGACGATATATCCCCCTTTTTTTTTTTTTTTGTGCGGAAATCCCTTCGGATACTTCCGACTAGTGGTTATGTCGGACTCGAACCGGCTTCCCGGGGGGCGAACTTCCAGGAGGCGGCGTGCCTGGCCACCAGGGGAGTTTCTCTGGTGGTCGGGCGCATCGAGGCGCTGGGCTTGCGGGTGGCCCTGGATAAGACGGAGGCCCTGTTATTTCATGGGCCTCGTCGCGGGCCGCCCCCCGGCGCCTCAATAGTTGTCAACTCGGTCCTCGTACCGGTTCGGGCCCAGATGAGGTATCTGGGTCTGATCCTCGACGGTAGGTGGCTCTTCGACGAGCACTTCCGACAGCTTGCTCCCAAGCTGGTCGACACTGCCTCCGCCCTAGGGCGACTTTTNCGAACCGGCTTTAAGCCGCACACTTTTCTGGTACTAGATGCCGAGTAACCAGGTGCAGCCTCGAAAGGAAATCCCTAGAATCCCGACGCGCCTCGGCCCACCCACTGTTTGTAGGTGACTCCCTCCCATATATCGCTGCTATTCTTTTCTATTTTTAACCGTGGGAGAGCCACGCTTCGGCATGAATGGGCCGGCTCGACCGGAGTGATACCACGGCCTCACAGAAAACCGGTGTGAAACAGCGCTTACGCTGTGTTTCATCAAGTGAGTGAGGATACCGGAGGCCCATACCCCAATCCAACGCCCCTTATCCCCCTCACCATCCCCTTTCCCCCCAGGCCGCCATAGTGTGGGTCACCATGCTGCATTGTTCTTTTTCGCATTGAGGATGGTGACCACCACTCTTGGATTCTGCTCATGCTTTCCATCAGGCAGGGCAGAGTCATTTTGGCAGCTTAAATATAAAAAAAAAAATCTATTCAGAAAAGGGCGCGAGCACTTTATAGACCTCTTACCGCCACTCCAGCCTACTTCTGCTAGGGTGTTCCCTTTCAGACTTGCACTTTTGGAGGACGAAGAACATTTTACGATCTACGGCGCCTGAGTGGTGTGCGGTACCTGGCCCGTTGAAGGGCCAGGCGGACAGGGAGAGTTCTAAACCTCTTCCGGTCCCGCTCCGCTGTCTCCTTCGAAAGCATAACTTGTTCGCAGAAAGAGACGGCAGAGTTCCAAGCGCTTTCCCTCTGCAACATGGCTGCAATCATATTACTGAGCGAGAGAACTCTCACTCCGATGGCCGCCACGAAATCACGCCTTGGCCGTCCCTCGCCAGACATTCTGCCGTGTGACGACGATATACCCCTTTCTGATATCGATTACAAATCATCAGCCTATGGCAGACCACTGTTGGACATATCAATATCCTATCCCACGCCACTTTGATCGATATTGAGTTTCTCGCATCCAGTTCCTCTCAGTCAACTAGCGTTAATCACTACACCTGGCCTTTGGACTTCATACACTACGTTTACATAGACGCTGTCTCCACTTAAGAACCCGTTTACCCATAGGATCTATATGTAGAACTGGAGAGTTCTACATATAGTTATAGTTCAGTGTCCAAAATTCAAAATCAAAGTTTTCAAGAGATGCGTTTTATTTCGAGTGATGGAAACTGTTACGTGAAAAAATTTAAACAAAAATAAGCCGACTTCAAAAACTGGACCAAATTGAAATGGGACCACACGGGAAGCACCAGCTTTCAAATAAAAAAAGAATCATCAAATCGGTTCACTTAGTTGAAAGTTGTGAGGTAACAAATATAAAAAACATACAGTCGCATTGAGAAACTCCTTCTTTTTTTAAAATCCGTTAAAAACGTAACTCACATACCTAATATCTGCAGCTGTGACAAGATCAACTCCTGCGCCTACGCATGCGCTGTGTATCACAGTCAGCACTGGTTTTACACACTCTTCTAGAGCTGTTATACCATCCTGGAAATTAAATAATAGTGTCAAATGTTTATTTATATATTATTAAATATACTATTTGTAGACTTCATTACTTTACATTACACAGAGCAACTTTATATACTTTTTCCGACGATATATAACAAAACATGTTATTGCGCCATCTAGCGAAGAGCACCTGAACTACATACTAACTACCAAATCACACAATGAAAGTTTTTGCATCGATTCCTATACTATTTCCCAAAAACGGAATTGAGGTCGTAGTTCGCCTGCCTGGACAGTCTGATTGGGGTTCATTTGTCATTGGTTCTCCATGTATATGGGAATGACTTGACAAACTATATTTAATGGTTGGATTCATCATCATCATTTGATGAAAGCAACTATTGAGATACCCTATCATGCGGACTATACGCGGGTTGGTTTAACATTTATTTTAAGCTTCCTTCTCTAGTGTATTGCATGATTTGTTCCTTTAACGGTTGAATTAGTTCATGAAAATATGTTTTTTTTTTTTTTAATGACAACTTCCGCATTACGAATATAAATTCCTGTGTCGCGGGGATCTTTACAAACATACATGAAACGGACACAAAGTACACCATACATATATACATATTAATCAATCGAAGTCTGCTGCTGAACCTTCGTTCAGGGCTGCTGAACCTTCGCATCCATAGGGGTATGGAGAGCAACCTAGTATCTCCTTAGACTTGGGCAGTCAGCAATCAACTGCTGCCAATCACTTTCTTCAAATCGAAACAGCAGCAGCAGGAAGCATTACACTACGTTTGTCTAACAGCGGTATGTATATGTGTACTCGAATAAAATTATAATTCTTAGTACCTGTGCAAATTTGATGAAGTGGTAGTGGAAACGAGCTTTCCTCGCTGTATCTGGAAGTTCTTCTGCTGCAGCTGCCATTTCTACTAAACTGTTCAGCTCGATGCCTGAAAAAATTATATAATAAAGCTTGAGTGATAATAATTTTGCACGAGACCCACAGACTCATAACATCAACTGCTTCAGTGGCATATGTGACTGCTGTTTTTCTTTATAGCTTATTGGGGAAATGAGCATACGAATCGCCTGATGGTAAGCGATTACCGCCGCCCATGGACACCCACAACACCAGAGGCGTCACAAGTACGTTGCTAGCCTTTGTAGGATGGGGAGCGGGGAGGGGTTGGGGTATGGGCCTCCAGTATCCTTACTCATTCGGTGAAACACAGTTTCACACAGGGTTTTCTGTGAGGCCTTGGTATCACTCCGGTCGAGCCAACCCATACGTGCCAAAGTGTGGCTCTCCCACGATAAAGATGCTGTGCTGACGTGTCGGGTACGATTCCCGGGTGGTACTAAAGGTTAATGATCTGCAAATATTTGTTTCAGAGTAGGTATGGGCGATCTAAATGTATAATTTAAAAAAAAAAAACAGTATTATCCCAGTCCATCTAGCTGACTGCTTAGTTTGAAGCTAGACGATGCTATCCATCTATCTTCGATTTTTTAATCTGTATGTTCCAGCAAATCTGCGAAACGGCTGGGCCCATTTTACCGGAACTTGCACCAGCAGATAGCTGATGTTATAAGCAGTAACTTTAGATTACGTATATTTATGATAGCAAAAATATTAACACCAATGAAATTAGTGAATAATATCTGATTCAAAAGCAACAAAACCTGTGGGTAATACTGCAGGACCCAACTAGTAATCTATTATTAGATTACATTGACAGCCTAGGTGGTACACTACCACTGTAGTGTTTATGATTGCTGTGCCTGAGTTCAAATCCTGGATCCTATCAAATGTTTGTTTGATCTGCAAATATTTGTTTCAGATTTTAGGTTTTTTCTTAGTAAGTTTTTATATATATTTATATCAGTTGTATAGTACCCATAACACAAGCTCTGTTTGGGACTAGATGGCGTTGTGTTAGATGTTAAAAGATTATTATTACTATATTACCTCCAGTGAAATTCTTTCCTTGCCCGGATAATACTATTACTCTGCATTCTGGATTGTTACTCAGAGATGAGAAACATTGGTTTAGTTCTCTGGAAAATAACAATAAATCTTATTTTAATAAATTAAGGGCCTCTTGCACAATATTTGACTTAAGTAGCCACTAAATAAAATTAGTTAAATGCAGTTAAACGCATAAATATGTTTTGCCCTCCTGCACAATGATGACAGCAGGTATATTTAGTTAAATAAGTTAATGGGGTTGCACAGGCGTAGCCAAGACAAGCCCTAAGAGTGTGGGGGAGACAGCACTACCCTCCTGCTGCGTGCTCAAACACGTTTAGCACCGATAAAAACAAATGTCACTTAGTATCTTAATTGAATAAATTATTTTGAATTTGAATTGGGTAGTTAAGTTTCGATTTCTAACTGCAGCAGTTTCTTATACATATTTAGCAAAACATTTTTCATCCTCCATGATGCTAATTGTGTTTAACTTTTTTAAATGCATAATGCTAAAAAAATTAATTTTACTTTCACTGTTCACTCTTGCACAATTTAGAAATTTTTTATCAGCGGGAGTTGGTGTTGTCAATTTACTGTTCACTTTAATTAAAAATATCCTTATTTAAGCTCTCATACACCATATACTCAAATTGTATGAAACATTTTGATTTAAATATCTTTATTTCGCATTAAGACAATCATCACATACATGAGATAAAATAAATAAATAATAAAATTTTACATATATTAACTTGATGCAAGTGTGTCTAGAATAAAATTGCTAATACAGTATGGTGCGAGTTCATTCCTGTGATAAGGCGAATGGTTAAATGAACGAGTTCTTATTTTTAATATTTTCCATCATCATCATTTCATCCACCTTTGTCTACAGAATCATGAACCTACACGAACCTTAATAGTGATTAGGATGTAGAAAAAGTTTTAAACAGCATTATCTATACATTTAGATTATATCCAAGTTCCAAAGTCCATGAGTTAATGTTAACAATTAAAAAAAAAGGAAGGAAAAATAAACTCCTACTTACAACCACATGGCTTTACTGAAAGTATTAGCCTTTTTAGGTCGGTTTAACTCCACATGGAAAACATTTTTCTTGGGCACAGACACAGCCAACGTCTCAAACTTAGGTACCTCGGTGTTTGATGAATATGCACGGTGTAATAAGTCTGGAAATTAAGAATAAAGTACTCATTACTTACATAGTTTTATAGATAAATTCAAAGTATTTATTTAAAAAGAAAAATAGTCAAATCAAGGATACACTTCCCTTTCTTTAAATTTCATTTAAAAAAAATGTAATTCGTGTTTAGTATCATTAATTCTTAATACTCACTTGAAATAACTTTTCTTGGCTGACTAAGCCCAATTGTTTTAATTAACGAAGCCATAACGATTAACAAATATATATTTGAAATAAGAATTCAAAAAGTACTGAGCAAAGTCCAAAAAGTATAGAAAGAAAATATCACAACAAGCAAAGCAAATGTCTAATTGACGTTCTACTCACGTTTGCGAAGCCAGTTTGTGTTTATTTCATGTACGATAAATCATAAACACAAAAAATATTTTCATTATGTTCTTACTGGTTTTAGCTCTTAAATAATTATTAATATCATAAAGCACATGTTGTAAATATGTGAATAGCCGAATAATAGATCATCTATGGTTGGTATATGACATATTAATCAATAGTTTCAAACGTTAAACGCACCGAATTAAAATATTATTTTTACAAATCATACAAAATGTGTTCTTTGTTTGGCCCACAAATTTTATAAAAGCAATAGTAAGTGTTTTACTTTTAAACTTCGAAGATACTTTTCTTTGAACGTTGTTTAATATAAGCTCAGATCAAATAAAAAAAGGTAGATACTGCACGTAGAACAAGAAAATTAACCATTTTTCTATATATGTATATGAGGCCGTGTGTTATCTACCTTTTTTTATTTGATCTGTGATTGCAAGTTACTAATGTCTCCGTTAAATGGGTAAATAAACGTAAAAGTACCTAGCTCTCTGCCAATCACTGACCATTTCGAGTTCGAAAATAACAAAGGAAACAGATACACAACAACTTTTCGAGCCGTTTTGGGAATCGAAATTTCTTGGCTCTTGCTTAAGTTGCAAGGCGGTAGGTAGATATTTAATGTGATTGGACAAAAGCGACTTATAGATATTATTAAATAATAAGAGGTCGCTGTCTATACATTACTATAAAGACACTAATTGAAGAAAAACCAATGAAACGGGTCCTAACAATAGTTTTAATTGTCTGCTTGTCTGTTCGTCTGTGAGCGAATTTCAGAAGTGGTTTCGTCAATTTACATGTAATATTCTCTTGTACATTATCATGAATTCATTTAATGTTTTAGTGTTTTTTTATGGAATAGGGGGCAAACGAGCAGGTGTATCGCCTGATGGTAAGCGATTACCGCCGCTCATGGATACCTGTAACACCAGAGGCGTCATAAGTACGTTACCGGCCTTGGGGGATGGGGAGGGGTATGAGGGGAAGGGTTGGATTATGGGCCTCCGGTATCCTCACTCACTCAGTAAAACACAGCGCAGGCGCTGTTTCACACCGGTTTTCTGTGAGACCGTGGAATCACTCCAGTCGACCTGACCCATGCATGCCGAAGCGTGGCTCTCCCTCGGTTCGGCGGTTTAAATCAATCGATTGACAAATAAAAAAATCATATTAGTTTTAAGCTTTACCGTGAAAGGCCCGCGTTCCTTTATGTAGGTCATAAAGGAACGCAGGCCGAGCATAGACAAAAGCTGGCATGCAATGAAATATCATAGTATCTACTTCAATCAATTTATCGCACTTTAACCGCCTTGAAGCGCCTCTTGTTACCGCTAAAGATCAATATAATCAATATAACAAATCAATAAGCATGTCTGTCACGTTCCTACACAGGACAATGTAACGAAATGGTACGTGTGAGCTAAATATCTAATGTCACTATGAGTCATACATCGAATAAGTACCCAAATTTCAGTTATATTTGAATACGACCCTATACTCGTATAAGGAGGACATGACTACTGTGGACATGATGTAGGGAAGAAAAGAAAGGATTTTAAATGTCTGTCTAATATTTTTAAACAGGCAATTCTTGTACAAAAAATTTGAATCTCGAAAACGGTTCCAACGATTTTCATTAGTATATAGTGTGTTCCGGGGGCGATAAATCGATATAGCTAGAATCCAAATTTTTAGAACTTTACTAAAAAAAATGAGCAAAGCGGTCATCCAGGTATATTAATACTGTGACATCATACTTTATTATTGATGTTAAAATAGAAGCATGTTTATGAAACTGGAATTTTAGTCGCGAGGGAACGCAGAAATTTTTTTTTGTGGTATAGGGGCAAACCAGCAGACGTATCGCCTTATGGCAAGCGATTACCGCTGCAAAGTTGACAATGACACAGAAAAGACCCAACCCATAGTCATCCCACAATATTTGCAATGCTACATCCGAAATATGACATCAACGATGCCGCAACTTTCTTCTTCAGACTGTCCAGCTTACAATATGGCACCTAAGTCGTAACTAACAATAGAATAGGAATACATTTAAATATTAAATGACACGTTCCTAGTAAAGCAACATCTAGTTTAGTGATGCTATTTAAACCTATTGTCGTACCTAATAGTTTTAAATAGAAACACAATACAAGAATAAATCTATTTCTTTCATTTTCGCCTATAACAATGGGATAGGCAGAGGAATAAGTATGACATATTCACGTTTTGCGAAATCAATAAATAGGTACATCTATCTATTACACTCTCTATATTATCTGAATTGATTGATATCTCTATATTTTAGTTTATGTAATTTTATCTGAATTTAGTAAATTGCTATATTATTTTGAACACAATACTACCCATGATTTTGTGTTTCTACAGTCGATTTGTCCATCCAAAGGTTGCCTGTAAGAGATTGCTTTTTAGCGATAAGGCCGCCATTTGTACATGGTCATTATATTGTTTAGCTCAAATATAACTGTATCAATTGGTGTTCAATAAAGTTTATTCTATTCTATTCTATTCTATTCTACATTCAGGTGAATCAGAATAAAGACTGTCATCAACACTATTATTTTATTTCTTGCGGAAATCCCCTTGGATATCACCTGTCGGACTCGAACCGACTAAAACCATACGCCGTCTCGGGTACTAGAAGTCGGCGAACCAGGTACACCCTAAAAAGGAAAAATCTGTAACCCTGACTTCCCTCGGGCCACCTACGGTATGTAGGTGACCCCCTCCTGTGTGACAATCCTAAGCTGTCCGCGTTACTCTCCTCAAAAAGAGTGGGGCGCGCAAACTCCAGCCCTATTCATCGCGTGCGTGTCTTAAGAGATGATTAAGGGATCAAGCAATATGCAATATGCAAGTCAATCAAAGTACGGAAACTTGAAACAAAGTCAACACTAACCCGTCTAAACAGCGATGTAAAGGAGGCAAAAACATGTGGAGGACAGGGGCTTATGTCCCTCCTATACAAAGGGAGGATCCTCCAACCAAGCCGGGTGATACTTCTATTGCGTGACGCAGGATTGGTAGTGTTTCAAATACTACGTTACTCCGTAGTTAAGTGTATCTTCGGTAGATAGCCCAGTAGTATACTTAGGTTGCGCTGTATGTGGATGTCGTCACATCACTCCTCTCCAAGACTGGAGGTCGATATCTGCATTAGTTTTCTTTTGGAGAGGAGAGCCCTATGTGCTGCTGCAGACTGTTAAAGGTTGGTGATGATATAAAGGAAGTGATGATGATTAGTCAATGTGATTAAAAGCGGGGCATGATTGTTCGTTCGTCTAAAGCGTAGATCTCATTCTTTACTGAAAATAACCTTTTAATTCTTTTCGCTTATGCTATCAATCTTTCTAGCAATTAAAGACCATAACGTTTCATTTTGTTTTTTCGAAAGACATTTTTATCATCATTTTCATCACGAGGAAGACTTGAAGTTTTAAAGACTTTAAACACTTGACATTGGCAGAAATATTTGATTAGCTGGTTGCCATTTCGTCAAAAGAAGAATAAGACACATAACGTGAGTCTCAACCGAGGAACCCCGTGATGTGTGATATGTATTAGATATCACTGAAAATCAGCCTTATGGCATATTCGTTAATTTTGATCGAATGAATAAGATTGTTTTCCTTATTTTAGGATAGATGGCGCACTCCAAAGGCGGTATAGTGCTTGAGATTTCTAAGTTGCAAATTCAGATGTCCATGGGCATCTTTACATGGTTACGATTTGAGTTTGTCACAAACTTAAAACAAAACAGAAAATGCAATTTACAGCTGAAAGCTGAAACATAAGAATTAATTAACATAGCAAATACAATTTCATTTACATACGAAGCAACTACAACTTCCGCTACAAATACCCGTATCGTGACTATTAATTGTTTATTTAGTTCATAAGTATCACACTTCGTATGTAAATTTAGACACGTATTTACATATACAATGTATCACGTACATATAAGCTTATATACCGACATACATAGCTATTTATATCAGTAAAGAAATCATTTCAGATATTTGAAATTATTTACTGACTGAAATTTTTATCGTGTCGGTGGAGACTTAAATGCATAAGCAAACGTACACAAAGAAGACCCAGCCTTGGAACAATAATTTGTGCGTATAATAGGTTATTTACGCGTCGAGGCGACCGGTTTAACCGCAACGCCATTCGTGCAATCAATTAACAATTAATTCGGAGTTATAGTGGAAAGAGTATATTACTGATGTAAGTAGTAAAAAACGCTTTATAACATACAGACAGACAATCTTTAAATTATGTGTATACATGTCCCATTTATCGTATGCGCGCTGAGATTACACTCTATGGATTTATGGCTTACTAAATAGCGCGACACTTATTTAGTATGTGTCATGGCTTACCAGTACCGAATTTGGTTTAAAGAAAGCCTACTATTAGTCACAGAGTACGAACTAAAAATAGATGTTGACCATGTGTGTGGCAACTCTGGCAATCGTTTTGTAATGATAAATTTTCGCGCCATTTTTTAATTTGAAGAATTGTTTCGTAGATGTAGTACGGAACAAGTAATGAATTATTGAAAAAACAAAGCCCAACTACGTGAATTTTATATATAAAACATATAAGTTATGTATATATTCGTAATCACCGTTTCAAATTATTTATTTTGAGACCACACTCGATGTATTTAGAAAACATTTTTTTTAGATTACATTTTGCCTCCAAAAATCCTTAACTTTGTTTATTTTAATTTCGGTGTACCCAGTGTCACTCTTACTAATAAAACGGATGTATTGACATAATTCACTTGAAAATATGACAAACTGTTTAGGCTCTAGGGCGTGCCAAAAATATACATACATACATACACTCGAAAAACTTTAATCCTTCTTTCGCAGTGGTTCAAATGAGTTTAAATTGAGTTTTAAAGAAATACAAGGTATTGAAATCCAAATTAATAATGAGGCATAATGAGGTGATAAAACAGCTGTGGGCACTATCGTATTAGAACCATGCTTAAGACAAGATAAACGATGATAATGATGAATAAACTGTAGTGAAACATCTAATTTATTGGTGAGTCAGCCCAGTCCAGCCTTTGAGGTTATCAGTGGCAAACCCTGCAAGAGTGGTTTACAGAAAAGGAAGATTTTATTAGGTCTATTTAAACAAATAAAAGCTTACCTTGGAATTAGCTTGGAATTACCTGAGAATTTCAATGAATAGTCAGTCAAAAATTCTGAATTCTAGTTCCCTCGTCTGTTATTCTGATAATTCAGTATTTTTCCAACGCTCCGTGTGATATATTTATCCTGTGATATTTGAGATTCTGGCGTGTATGTTATTTAAATATATACTAAGACCTAAACTACCTTCCCAAGTAATACTAACTAGGAAAGGTCATAATGCCAATGTTAATTTAATTAATTTAAGGAGTATAGTGTCATGAATGTAAGCTGAGTTGTGTTTCTGAACTCTGCGATAAATATGGTACATGGAGCTAAGATGCTATTCATCCCGTGGGACAGAAAGAGCTGACTGCTAAACTTTCTAACTAAGGAGAGCTGTAGTATTAAACTTTGCAGTGACTTATACAACTCAATCGGTGCCTCGGTGGCGCAGCGGTAGCGTATGCGACTGCTGTTATTGAGGTCTTGGGTTCGATACCCGGGTCAGATGTTTGTAAGATCTACAAATGTTTGTTTCGGAGTTTTGGTGTTTTCTATGTATGATATGTATGTATTCACAAAAAAAAGTATATATATGTATTTATATCAGTTGTCTAGTACCCATAATACAAGCTCTGCTTAGTATTAGACTAGATGGCGTTGTATGTTAGATGTCTGAAATATTTTCCTTATTTATATTTATTATTTATTGAGGTAAGTACTAATCCGGAATTGTTTGCTCGGGTCTTGTAATTTCGGTGTTGCAAAATGTTTGTATGATCTGCAATTATGCATGCACTCATACACACTGACATACACACACACACACTGACATAAACACACACTTCAACATACACACTACACACAGATTTCATACTATTTTCTGTTCATTTTTATTTTATTTAGTTTGTTACTTACTGTAACGTTAAACTTATAACATTGAATTGTTATAACATGCTTCTATATAAGGTCTAATCTCTCGGAGAATAGAGATAGTTCTGTCTAGCTTGGACATCGATATCCTACAGATTTTAGTAAAAGCTTCTGTTTTGGTAAAGCACAATTATTAAACTGTATCAATATTGTTAATAAATTGTTATTTAGTGTGACCGTGAAGAGTATGTTTAGATGCCTTTGATATGTAAATTAGTTAATTAAATAATCATCATCAGCCTATCGCAGTCCACTGCTGGACATAGGCCTCTCTAATTTCACGCCACTTAGTTCGATCTATGGCTTCTCGCATCCAGCTCCTGCCAGCCGTCTTGCGCAAATTCATCGCTCCACCTGGCCTGTGGACGTCCTACACTACGTGTGCCGAGATGCGGTCTCCACTCAAGAACTCGTTTACCCCAACGGTTATCGGTTCTTCGGCAAATGTGGCCAGCCCACTGCCACTTCAGCTTGCTAATCTTGTGGGTTATGTCGATGACCCTGATTCTTTGTCGGATCACCTCGTTTCTGATGCGATCCCTTAGAGAAACGCCGAGCATAATGATAAAGTAATATTTCGGACACACGATACCATCTAGCCCCAAACTAAGCAGCTTGTACTATGGCTAGTACTAAGGTATAAAAAATGTTTTTTGAAAAAACACACAAATTATACATAGAAAACACCCAAACTCCGAAACAAATATTTGCAGCTCATAAAAACATTTAGTCCGCCCCGAGAATCGAACCCAAGACCTCAACCGCTGCAGTCGGATACGCTGCTTGTGCCAGTGCAGGCAATCAAATAATTGAAATATAATAATATTGGGATTTTTTGCTGCAGCAACGATGATTCAAGTGATTATATGACTTTTGAAGATTTTCATTTGTATTAGATTTGTATTAGATTAAAAAAAACATAAAA
This sequence comes from Hyphantria cunea, assembly GCA_003709505.1. Taxonomy (NCBI): domain Eukaryota; kingdom Metazoa; phylum Arthropoda; class Insecta; order Lepidoptera; family Erebidae; genus Hyphantria; species Hyphantria cunea. Next base: position 5,581,273 of record PKRV01002605.1, read on the forward strand.
AATAACGCGTACAGACAAGTTATTACGTATTGCAATAATATGCCTTGTCTACTATTTATGGTCTAGTGTTGCCAGATAGTTACCGTAAAGGTTACCACGGATAACATTGCACAATTAAAACGGATATTGGGTTCGTTTTCACGCTAAATACATGGTATAAAGGAAATTACTGATAATTTACTTATGTCTAACTATTCTTTTAACATGGTGCTTCCTAAATTATGTATGTATAATGTAGGTATTCAGATTTAGAATTTGAGTTTATGCATAAAAAAGTATAAATCCTATGAAAAAATAACAATCTGTTATATACTAGTTTATGCCCGCGGCTCCGCTCGCTTATATGTCGGTTATCGCGGTAAATAGTAGCCTATGTGTTATTCTGATATATAAGCTATATTACTGTAAAGTTTCATCCAAATCCGTTGAGTGGTTTTTACTTGAAAGAGTAACAAACATCCATATTTATAAACTTTCGCGTTTGTAATATTATTGGGATTAGGATTCTAGTGTCACGTTGTTGCTCAGGATGAGCTCCGAACTATCTAAGAATTTTTTATATTTTTTTTTATGTGTTTTATGTTTGAGAACACACTTGAGTTCTTGACCAATAAAAGCCCAGCATGATTTAAAAGAGACCCAGACGAAACATCGTGGGTCTCTTTTTATCAGTCAGTCAGTCAGCTTCTATGTTTTTTTATGTATGACTTCCAAAATGAATCTACTCGGCCTGTTGGAAAGCATAAGCAGAATCCAAGAGTGGTGGTCACCATACTCATTGCGAATGCAAACAATACACCATGGTGACCTACACCATGGCAGTTAAATGATGCTTCTGTATCGTTGGGTCTTCGATCTCACACTCTTCAATGAAACACGACAGTACGAACACTGTCATTTTACGTTGATTTTATGTGCGAGGGTAGTACCGCCCTGGTGGAGGCGGCCCCTTCGTGCTGAAATCAGCGCGTCTTTACTACGTTGAACTTGAGGTTTCATATAACTTGGGATAGTACCCACGACACGTTCCATAATGTAATAACTAATCAAATTGAGAGGGGACCATAATTTAAACAGGCCATATAGATTTGTAGCAGGTCATCGTGCGATTTATAAATATTTGGAAATATTAACTGTTAATATTACTCTTGGATTTTGTTCATGCTTTACACCAGGTAGAGTACAGTTACTTGGACAGGCTCATTTGTAAATATCAATCAATAAAACAATCAACAACCCATAATGTCCCACTGCTGGGCTCGGCTTTCCTCTCAGGAGAGGGTTAAGGTCATACGTACCCACCCTGGCCAAGTGCGGGTTGGGGACCGGCAAGAATACGTTGTGGCTACGTAATCTTACCGTTGGATGTTTTTAAGCCCCCCAAAGGCCTCCAACTAAGCTTCACGACTGTTACCCTATTATAACAACCGGGACTGACTGCTTAACGTGACCTCCAAATCACGGAGACGCTCATGGTAACATCAACATCCAGGTACTGACCGCACCGTCGTTGCTTACCCTCGGTGATTGTTTCTAATCACCGACTGCAACTGGGCTATAGCGCCTTTTTAAATAAAAAAAGTACAATTAAGCCGGTCGTTCATTCCCTTGCTAGAACACTTTGGCAGCTTTCAGGCTCTTGAATCATTCATCGATAAAGATATTAATAGAAGATATTATGTCGTTTAAATACATGTATATGACGTCATCATTCTGTCAATGATAGGACATTTATTGACAATATTCTCTTTATTAAGATACATGTAATGTGCGTCTATTCCAATTGTTGACTTTTAGTCATTGATCATTTAGTCGTCCGATGACTTATATACCTAGTGAATGGAATTGAAACAACATTTACTTAGAGTATAAAATAATGAGCTCCAGATGCATTAAGAAATGATAAAAGGAATAAGATGGCTGTAATGTTCTAGGAAACGCGACTTTATTCATTGTTTGCTTATAACAAACACACTTGGCTGATAGTAAAAGGATGACCTAATATCTTGTTAAAAAATATTGTTGTCTATGAGAGATAAAAGATAATCGCGCCAATTATGTGTCATAGACAATGATAAAGAATCAAAATGGATGTGAAATAAGTCCTATTGTTTAGAAAATAGTTCGAATTTATTTCATTCTTTTCATTATTTAAAGAATAATAACGCTATTATACGTAAAATGAAATAAGTACGAATTTACATACATAGATATGTAAAAGAAAGTGTCTAGCGCTAAATTAATATAAATGGTCAATGTTACGGCCAGTTTTTCCTTCATTCATAATCATTCGTGACATGGTTGGGGAAATAATTTTTAAGTATTGGAGGCTCGGTAGCTCATTTTAGTTCATTTAGTTACTGACTAGATGGAGTTGTATAGCGTAAATCAACATATTTGCCATAAATTGACGATATTGAGATATTTAGATTATTAATATGTCACATTATCTATGGTTAGATAGTAACCTTCTCAAGAATCAATGGATGAACTCAGGTCAGCCACTTAGCCGTGAAAGCGTATTAGACAGAGTGACAGACCTAGTTGCCTACTTTGGAGTTTTTAATATTAGTAGGTTTAGTAACTGTAGATTTATCGTTATTGATTAAATATAAAAGCTAAGGCTCGACTAATGTTTCGTGTGCCATTATCTTCATCTTCTTCACCTATGCCGGACTAATGACAGCTATTTGAGCTAAAGTGAATTAATTAAAATAGTAATTGATGTTTCATGAAGTTACATTCATTAGTATTAGTAGCTGTAGATGCCGATATTACTGTGGGAACTTAAACTAAACTTGGTGAACGACTTTTAGGCTTGAAATTAACTTGTAATTTATTACATCTGTTTCCGGCCTCCGTACTAATGAGAACGTGCAAAGCGCACCGCCATTTTATCTAAAATTTTAAGCTTTCTACTGCTTGAGGGATAATTTTATGAATGAATAAAATGTGTGTTATTTTTATTTAAACAGGTGGCCGTTCTCGGTAGTTGATATTGTCTTTATGGGTTTTAAGCAGCTTCTAGAGTTTTAACGTAAGTTTAAGTAATTTATTGCTTAAAATTACGTTACGTCCCTTGGCTGCACTTGTTCCAATACATTCTAAAATTAAATTCATTTGTATTTATTCGACTATTTTATTTATTTATGTTTACACATGACCGGTTTCGTTGTATGTGAATAAACTGGTGCAATAAGTAACAGTAAATTTAATACTAGAATGTAAGTTTAAGTCCTTCTAAAGTTTCTTAAAACTATCTGACCAACGACCAACGATTGATTGATTTAGAGCTAAAGACTTGGTTCTCTGAAAGGGACTACTTTCGGGCGCTAAGGCCAATTGGCAGGCTAAGCGCCCGAAGGCAATACCTCCGAGCTTTAAGTTACTTTTCTAATTAATCTGGTGTCTAATAAAACGATTATTATTATTAACGACCTGTAAACGAGAACATTTAGTCTAGTATCTATGACATTGGTTAACATTTCTCTCCGTTTCTAAAAGTCAATCTCACTACTTATTGTTACTTGAACACGTACACATAAATTATGAGCTTTTTAATCCAATTTAGGCAATTCTATTTTCGCCAAATGGGTATTTTATTCAGAATAACCCTAGCTACAGAATAATTGTTTTAGTCTATAAATAAATCATCCAGAGTGATAGCTACATTTTTTAAGTGGAAATTTAATATGGCGGCTTTTGGCGCGTATTTCATTTTCTGACAGGTCAGTTTTTTTTAGTATAAAATTCATAATATTGTTCTTATTTAATTTAAATATATAGCCCTAAAGAATTTTTGTTACGTCACAATAAGGCTCAAGACAGCGTCAGTCGGTCAGCCCATGAGTAGAAATATGAATAAAGTAATTTGAAGGTTGTCATAGTTATCTTATTAAGATAAAAACTATGAGTTATATATTGATAATGTCCAGTGTCCACAATAGAAGATAGAGGAGATTATAATTTCTGTGGCCTTTCATTTACATGGGTCTTATTTTGTAGATAGAAAACCTATGGTTGGCCATTGTCATATTACTATACTTAGTGTGTTCAAAAATTATAGCGAATTTTGTGTATTTTTAAATATTATTTATTTATTCGTGAATATCTATTTTGTTCCCTTCAAAGTAATCCCCCTGGGATATTATACACTTGTAGCTTCTCCGTATGCCACAGTCAACATTCGAAATGCATCCGCGCACTTAATTTCGTTTTTCACACAAAATTTGATGCAAATTCTTTGTTCCATTTTTTTTGATCAGGTAAAAATCGAAGATGGACCAAAACACGCGTAAGCAAAGCAGATGTCAACAATTAACTGAACATTCAAAATGGCTGAACTTGTCAGCATAAGTGAGAGACATATGTACCAACATAAAAATCGAAATTCGAATATGCGTAACCCGCGAAAATTCAAAATTCGTGATACTTTTTGATCACACCTCGTACATATTTCCGTGTGGTTGGCTGGTTGGATTAAGAATAAACAGAGTATTATCATCTTTATTTATGCCGTGGGTATCCTAAGAGTCGATTATGGCAGGGAACTATACAGGCCAACAGCACCGCAAAGAGAAGCAACTCGGGACATCGTGGTTTTGTTGGCCGAAAGACTCTTTCTAACACCATTCCAAGAGATGGTCTATCTCTAGCAACTGCTTAGTAGGCTGTTAATTACTATATACAAATATAAATATTTCAAGAGCCTTTAAATTAATATAATTGTAATATGAAGAAATAATTAATTAAAAAAACAATAGCAATAATAACATACAAGAGAAAAACAACTTAAACGCATCATAGCCTACTGGTAGCGTTACCAAAAATTGGCAACATTACCAATAATTTAATGTAAACAAAATTTTCTTCAACGAAAGAGTGCGATATTCGACTTATCATTCCTATGATTTTTATAGCCAATTCTATATTCTTTATTGTCTTTATAATATTCTTAAAAGGATTTATAGTGAATCTTTAAACTCAGAAAAATATTAAATAAAAACTGAAAATTAAGGGACGGTAATTCAAACTTACAAAACGCGTCACTATTGGTCGGAACGAAATGTGACGTCGATAGTCACTTCGTCGAAAGTATTGGAGTTAAATTCAAACTGTAATTGTAGTGTTTGTGAGTAAAATTACCTTCTTCCATGATTTTAATAGCAATTAACACTGTAAATAAGTATAAAGTAAATGTCAACGTCATTGGCTGCGTCAAAAGCGCGCGCAAAATGGCTGCGTTTGAACAGCTCAAATTTAGTCAGTGTTTTAAATTTACCTTTGAAATTTAGTTTGACAAGCTTAATTGTAATTTTTTTATGTTATAGAGACGTAAATGAACATATTAAGTAATGAAAACATGCATAGGTATACTATAATCACAAAATTATATAGGTTTTGACAACCAAACCAATTTCTAGAGCAATAGGAATATACTTTGATACCCTAACGGTAACAAAGAGAGCTTATGTCACATTGCATTTATTTATTGCTTTGTTCTCAAGAACGGCTGTTACCGCAGCTTGCGGTTGCAACGTGACTTGTTTCGTGTGTAAGATAGTGTCATTAAATTTTCTAATGCTGTGAGAAATCGGATAGTCTGTCTGTCATACTGTTTTAGGATAAGTGAAGGGACGCCGAATATCAATAATAGCGGGGACACTGTCTTATTGTACCCAACGTGAATTCTTTACCTAAATGCCCGAAAAGTGATTATGTATTTTGTACATTTCATTGCAAGAGAGAAATATATCTATGAATATTATTATAATTAGTTTTAAAAGTTCAGTATTTTGGGAGTCAAGTGACACTAATTCCGTCTTTTGCAGCTTTTTTTTTCATTCTATTCTAGACAACTCTCGTATTAGGAATATACTTCTTATGTCGCATGGGACTTTACAAACATACATGAAACGGACACAGAACAATAATTTGTAGATCACACAAGTGTTTTACCATGTATGAACTCACAACACTCAGAGCAATCGGAAGAGGCGAGGCAACCACTTTAGTCACTACGCCATTTATGCAGTAAAATTAGAAATTTTTATATTTCACTAGTTTATTCCCGCGGCTCCACCCGCGTATTTGTCATTTATCTATGCAAGTAGTAGCCTGTGTTTTGCTGATGCATAAGCCATATTACTGTAAAGTTTCATCCAAATCCGTGCAGTAATTTTTGCGTGAAAGAGTAACAAACATCTTCACAAACTTTCACATTTATAGTATTAGTAGGATTATTAATTTTTGTAACAAGTAACTGGAAAATCCCAAGCAACGACTGGTAACATTATAATACAATTGAGTATAATGTATTGTATAATTTATTAACTATTAATATTTCAATTGATGAAGTAATAAATGCAAAAACCCTTATGTCATTCTCATATCTATAATAAATTGAATGTATCATGTTATGAATGCATCAATAAATGACATGCTTCTAAATATATGTATTTGTAATACTATTGCATACGTCTGTTTTTGAGGGCAACCACAAGAAAACAACTTGAAATTAATATTAGACGATAGACACAAAAAACCTGGATATGTTAGTGTTTACCTCGTGCACTGACGGTTCCGTATAACTTTGTACGAACAAAAGTTCGTCTAAATCTAAAACTGATTTTCGAAGATTTAAGCCTGTTTTATCGGCGATTGCTAAAAAATCCAAAAGCGGTCGTCACCATACTCATGCGAATGCAGATAATGCAAGGATGAAGCATGGTGACCCATACCATGGAGGTTTAACCATGCTTCTGCATCATTGGGCCTCCAGTTTCGCCTCCATCAAAACACGACAGCACGAACGTTGTCATTTTAAGATGATCTTCTGTGCGAGGGTAGTACCTATCGCCTCAGTCGAGCCGACCCAACTGTGCTGAAATCAGCGTGGTTCTACTAGCTTCAAAACTGATATTAGTGTTAAATACTCAACGCCAACTAGCTATGAGCCACATATATTGTTCTCCTAGCCGATTAAGGCCACGGTGGCCAGTCTCAACGGAGACCAGCCATATACGCAGGAGATATTATAGTGCACAATTGTGTGCAAAAACACAGGGGCACTCTCTGTTCCCTCTCTCTCATAATTCCATGGGACGGTAAATCGACACGATCAGGGAGAGATCAGCCGCAGGACCGACAGTTTTAACCATGACCCACATATGTCCCATACCATGGCATCCGAGTAATACTTCTGCATCAATGGACCTCCGCTCTGATCTCGCCACCAACAAAACACAACAGAAAAATGTTGATCTAATTTATCTCCCAAACGCATTGTGTGTTTGTAAACTAAACCAAAGGCGTAGTGGTTAAAGCGGCCGTCACGCCTCTCTACTGCGTTGAGTGTTGTGGATTCAAACCCTGTTGCAGCGTATTCTGTGATCATCAACCCTCGTCATCAACAGTCTTTAACAGTCCACTATTGGACATAGGCATCTCTATAGTAAGGAGGTTTAGTCTATAATATAGACTTTTTTTAAGTTATTCTACTTTTAACAGTAATTTTCATCTGGCTAGTTCACCCTGTTGGTCAGCTGTTACGATCTACATGCTGGCTAGGGGTGGTGACATTTCATATCTATACAAATAAATATACATATTCGGACATTTTAACTCACAACGCCATCTAGTTCCAAACTAAGCAGAGCTACTATAGGCACTAGACAACTGGTATTAATACATATATACTTTTTTTGAAAATACATACGTATTATACATAGAAAACATCCAAACTTTGAAACAAATATTTGGAGCTTTAGGAATCGAACCCGAGACCATTAGCAGAACAGTCGTATACGCTACTACTGCCCCACCGAGGCAGTCAAGTATAATTCGAGTGTCTGTTTGTAATATCAAAGTAACAGCTTTTTAAAATCTAAATTATACTGTAGATTGCAATACGGTGCATATACCAAAATAACATTTTTTACTTTTCTCTGCATGTCTGTCTGTTAGTTCCGGCTAATCTATGGAAAGGCTGGACCGATTTTGACATTATAAATAAATAAATATTCCGGCCATCTAGTCCCAAACTAAGAATAGCTTGTATTATGGGTACTAAACAACTGATTTAAATACATATATACTTTTTTTTTGTAAATACATACATATCATACATAGAAAACACCCAAACTCCGAAACAAATATTTACAGATCATACAAACATTTGATTCGACACGGGAATCGAACCCGAGACCTCGAGAACAGCAGTCGCATACGCTACCGCTGCGCCACCGAGGCAGTCAATTATAATATAATAATTATAAATGTTGATATTACAAAGAGAAACTTTTTTAGACTACCTTTGTGTTACCCGCAGTTGTAAAGGTACAACAATAACTGCGCTTGTAAAGGTACAACAACAGCAAGACTACTGAACTATTTCTTAATACGCTTAATAATGTTATAACAGGTCACATGAGGCGCTCATAGCCCAGTTGCACTCGGTGATTAGAAACAATCAGCGAGGGCAAGCAACGACGGCGCGGTCAGTACCTGAATGGTTGACCGCTGGCATGTTACCATGAGCGTCTCCATGATTCGGAGGTCACGTTAAGCAGTCGGTCCCGGTTGTTATCATAGGATAACAGTCGTGAAGCTTAGTTGGAGGCCTTCGGGCGGCTTAAACACATCCAACGGTAAGATTACGTAGCCACAACGTTGTCTTGCCAGTCCCCAACCCGCACTTGGCCAGCGTGGGTACGTATGGCCTTAACCCTCTCCTGAGAGGAGACCTGAGCCCAGTGGGACATTATGGGTTGTTGATAGGTCACATGATGTTTAAAGATATTGTCCATTACATCAATTGTGTTTGAAAAAATAGGCCTATATGATATTGAGGATTAAGATATTCTTGTGATAAGAATACAATGGTATACATCTATCTATATCACACAACGGATATATTATGTACATATCTTTGTAAAGATAAAGAAATACCTAATACTTTTAAATAAGCAAATCTTCTTATATATACGATCTGAATCTCGGCAATGGCACCAATGATTATCGTGAAATTTAGTATTTAGTTTCGGGGGCGATAAATCGATGTAGCTACGAATCATTTTTAGAAAATTTATTAAACTTTTCTGCTGATTGCTTTTGGCAATAAGGCCGGCCTTTGTACATTATATTATATGTTGATCATTTTATATACTCACTTAATATTGTAAAAACGATGTACAAATAAAGAGTTTCTATCTATCTATCTATCTAAGCAAAATTACCAGCACCGAAATATGGTCATCCAGGCACTGATTATGCGAATGAAGGAGTATCGAATTACGTAAAGTTAAACTTTATACGGAGGAGTGCAGAAAGCCAAAAATAAATGAATATTCCGGACATTTAACACACAACGCCATCTAGTCCCAAAACTAAGCAGAGCTTGTATTATGGGTACTAAACAACTGATATAATACATATATACTTTTTTTTGTAAACACATACATATCATACATAGTAAACACCCATTCACCGAAACAAATATTTACAGATCATACAAACATTTGATCTGACCCGGGAATCGAACCCGTGACCTCCGGAGCAGTAGTCGTTTACGTTACCACTGCTCCACCGAGGCAGTCATAAAAAAATGTAAAAAGAAGTTCATTTATTACGATTGAGACTACGGGCCCTGTATTGAAAATTGATAGGTCATGTAAACCACCAGGAGATCTTTCTAAAAAGATACAGGGACATATAAGAATAACATTGGGAAATTGTTTTTTGTTTCTACGAAAGACGGTCCCCATTTCATGTCATCCACAATTTTTATATATTTGTTATCATTAATTCCACCACGACGAAGACTTGAAGACTCGAAGACTTTAAATACTTGATATTGGCAGAAATAAACAAAAAAAAGTATATAAGTATTAATATCAGTTATCTAGTACCCATAGTACAAGCTCTGCTTAGTTTGGGACTAGATGGCGTTGTGTGTTAAAATATCCGAAAATATTTAAATATTTATTTATTTATTGGCAGAAATAGCTGATCCGGCTGGTTGCCATCTCATCAAAAGAAGAACAATAACATTCGGCACTATGTCGTCAGTTGTAAGCTGTCCAACTGAGTACTGGTGAAGGGCTGGGGGTTGCAACCCTCGATTTTACTCCCCTGTCACATTATTTTTGTACGGCGTTCCGGAATAATGGATTAGAAGAGATATTGAAACTAAGCTTTGTAATATAAATAAGAAAAATTATTTAAGAAAAATCCTGACTGCGTTACATCTGTCATCTTTATATAATTCAGTTTTTTTTTAATAAAACTTACAAATAATATATTAATTTTTATGTATAAGCTGCCAAAATGACTCTGCCCAGCCTGTTGGAAAGCATGAGCAGAATCCATGAGCGGTTGTCACCATCCTCAATGCGAAAAAGAACAATGCAGTATGGTGACCCACACTATGGCGGCCTGGTGAGATGCTTTTTCACGCCCCGCTTAAAGGACCCGGGATCATAGTGGGAAGGAAACACGTGCGCTGGTAGTGAGTTCCAGGTTTTGACCGCTCGGCACAGGAAGGAAGCACCGAAGCGATGAGTACGAGAACGTATGTCTTCCATTTTAAACCGGTGACTTCTAAGGCCGGCACGTGTTTTTCTGTAGAGGAAGGGAGAGGGGGGGGGACAATTGGGAGAGCTCTTCAAAACACTATATACTATATATATACCTATGTATATATTCGTAATCACTGTTAAAAATTCTATATTTTAATACCACACTCGATGTATTTTGAAGATAATATTTTTAAGATTTCTTTTTGGCGCCAAAAATGGTAAATTTTTTTAATTTTAATGTACCCAGTGTCACTCTCACGACTAAGACGAATCTATCGACACCACTCACTTAAAAATACGACAAGCCGTTTAAGTTCTAGGACGTGCCAAAGGAATATACATACATACATACACATGTCGATAAACAAACCCTCCTTCTTTTGCAGCCGGGTAAAAAGATCTCCTGGTAGATCACATGACCTTGAGGCTTGAATTTCGAATATTAAGGTAAAAATTGTTCTTTGTTTTGTACTTATTTTAAATATATAGTTTTATTGCCTAGTCAATAGGCAATAGTGATTAGTAACTGCTAAGTATGAGATGATTTTGATTCTCGTAGGACAAGTAAGTGGATAACGAATGCCATAGTTTGTTCTGTATTTATTTTTTTAGTGTTGAAGTGATCTATTTGTGTCACTTGAGCTGGAGGTGCCTGTGGGCATACCATCCACGTATAAAAAAATAATCCTCAATGTGCAAGTTTTGGGTGTTAACTTTTTTTTTATGGAATATGGTGCAAACGAGCAGACGTATCGCCTGATGGTAAGCGATTACCGCCGCCCATGGACACCCGCAACACCAGAGGCGTCACAAGTGCGTTGCCGGTCATGGGGGATGAGAGGAAGGGTTGTATTATGGGCCTATGGGATAATGGATATTAAAATCGATAATAGTCGCTGAATGTACATAAAGGATAAATAAGTATCATATTTAAAAGTAAATATTTTCTTATAAAAACGTACATAAACTGCCAAAACTATTACCCTCCCTTTTGGCTTCGCCGTAGTCGGGTAAAAACTAGGTTCAATTGTAGTCTTAAGAATCTAGATGACTGAGCTTAACTCGGTATTACTTTTTTGGTAAACTTTCTAAAAATAAATTCAAGCTAGATCGATTTATCGCCCCCGAAACCTCCTGGATACTCAATTTCATGAAAGTCGTTAGAACCGTTTCCGAGATTTAGATGATATATTTCAAAAAATTGCTGTTTAAAAGTAGATATTAGATATTTTATATATATATATTAGATATATTAGATATTTAGTAGTATAGTAGATATTAGATATTTTATAAATATATTAGTATATATTAGTTATTTTATAAAAATTAACAAATCAAGGTCGATATCTACTGTTCAACTGATTTACAAGATAAAAAAACAAGAAAAGCATAAACATACTCTTTCAGTCTTGCAACTTACAATACAAGGTTAATTACAATGCATACTACATGATCCTTTTGAGCAATAACTCAGCAACATAAGGTTACATACATGTCAGACAAATCTTTTCATAATTGCAAAACCAGATATGAAAATAAAAAGAAAACTGCGAAGTCTTTTCGGTGTTGAAATCAGAAGCGCGTTGCGATATTTAACAACACAAACGATAATGAACTGTATCAAAGATCATTTAGGTTTCTTTTGCGTTGCATTCTGGGCTGTAAAGCTCAAAGCTCGCTCATTGTGGTGTGCGTAAAGTTACTGTAGTTAAATTAATATGTGCATATGTGTGTGTCTTTGGGATACTGTTACAGTGTAGTGATGTTCTTATTGCTATCGACATGATTAACTTGTGTTTGCAAGCTACCTTTTTCCATTTGAACATAAGAAAAAAATGCATATTAAACATTGAAAACATCCAAACTCCGAGACAAATATTTGTAGATCAAACTAACATTTGGTCCATCCGAGCATTTGAACCCGAGACCTCAAGCACAGTAGTAGCATATACACACTAACGAGGCAGTCAAACATGTCAGATAATTATCCAAAATTTGATCATTAACTGTGAAACTTGTTCTTCTTATTTCATTCCCTGATCGTCAGTTCAGTTCTTACTCTCTTTCTAGCTGTATACTATTAGGCATTCCCTTATGTTCTATTTTAGTCGCCCTGTTGTCTTATATTTGATTATCATACATAAAACTTTCTTTACAACATTTTGGTCAATTCCACACATCACATGACACAAATTAAAAATCCTTAATTTAACATGTCAACATACATACCTATGCTTGTAGAGATGTGTTGATGTACGTTATTCAATCTTGCTTTATTTCAGTACTTAGTTTGTTTTATTAAAACTGTTTATTAATTCATATAGCTAATGATCTTGTAATAGTAAAATATTCAATTTATTTTTAGAAATGCTACCACTTCCAAACTTACTATTACTGGAACAGCGACAGTTCAATAATAATAATATAATAAATATTTCGGACATCTAACACACAACGCCATCTAGTCTCAAACTAAGCCGAGCTCGTATTATGGGTACTAGACAACTGATATGAATACATAAATACTTTTTTTTGTAAATATTTACATACTATACATAGAAAACATCCAAACTCCGAAACAAATATTTGCAGATCATACAAACATTTGGTCCGACCCAGGATTTGAACCCGAGACCTTATGGACAGCAGTCGTGTACGCTACCACTGTGGCACCGAGACAGTCAGTCATTCAATGGATCATAATTCAATAGTTATTTGTTTTTTTTACGGTATTATCCGTTTTAAATATTCGTAGAAACGATGTGTGAAGGAGCGGGTCATATGTCTCTCCAACAAAAAGGGAGAATTCTCCGACCATGCGAGGTGATCATGCCTGGCGGCCTACTGCGCAAGAACTTCTGTTGGGCGATACATTCTTTGTGTAATACATTACTCCGTAGATTAGTGTATCTGCGGTAGATGGCGCTGTATAATATTTTTGTTGTGCTGTAGGTGAAAGTCGCCACATATGTATTAAAGTCAGCCAAGTGCGTTCATTTCAAGCGTCTACCTATTGCCGTTTATTTATATTGAGCAAAAACGAGCAAAAAATTACGTATCTTGTATGGGAGCTCCCTTAAATATTTGTTTTAAATATATTATAGTATTTGTTGCTATAGCGGCAACGGAAATATCTAATCTCTGATTTCTCTGAAATTTCAATTTGAACTATCATGGTTCATGAGATACAGCCTGGTGACAGACGTACAGACGGACAGCGAAGTCTTAGTTACAGGGTCCCGTTTTACTCTTTAGGTATGAAACCCTAAAAAATAATTAGGAAGTCTATTAAACTACGTATAAGTACGAGACTGCTGATAAATTGTGTTCGGAACTCCTTTGAAAAAACACATCAAACCCTTTAAATTACATAAGAAGAAATAAACAATATATGATTAGATTTAATTAAACCATTCAATTTCTGTCATAATTTAAATAAGGGCTTTTAAGAGTATCGATACGTGCACATCACTACTACCATACACACACATACAAGTTCTTGCAGAAGATTCAACACTGCTGTTCTCCTGTTCTCGTTCGGAAAGCGACGACGCCGCGTGTTGGAAAAATAAAAGTTTGAAAGCCGGCTCAGTTCAGTTTGCGAGCGCGACTGCGAGGTCGTGTTGAACGATAGTACACGGTACGTCGGATATCGAATTATTTCACAACTTACTACATATTTTAAGATAAAAAAAATCGAAGAAAAAGTTTACGTTCTGGTTTCATTTGCATTAATGTGCTTTTTAAGTTTTTGAAAAAAACATGTCAAAAAGTGCGAAGTTCTTTATTCAAATTTCGAAGTGACGTGATCAGTGAAAAATTAAAATATATATTACGGTGTATTTTTTTGAGGTGTACTTAGTTTTGTCGCGCCTTTTTGAAAATATTTATTTATGCTATACGTTTAGTGTCTGAGTTAGTTTTAGAGGGAAAACGAAAATAACTTTGGAGCGGTAAGGGATTATTTTAGGCTTAGCTGTTGGCTACTTATCTAAAGTTTTATTCTATAGATACTTTCTCTTGACTATAAGAACTACCTAAATTTGTTGTTCATTAAAAATAACCTTGAACACCTATTTATACTCTCATGGATATAAAACGTGTTTTTTAATTGCAATTGATAGATAGCAAAAGTAATATTGCTTTAATTTATAGTAAAATTCGATAAGAATTTAATCATGTTGTTTTCTCAAGAATTTTATTTTAAGATTATACATTTATCTGTATTTTGATTATCTTTATCATTCATTAAAATCACATAAGAGACTGAATGAAAAAGCGTGTAATCATGAAATGTTGGAATGTTAGAAACTCCCTTCACTTTTCATAGCTTCTCTTCTAATTATTTTTGAAAATGTATTTTTTACAATATTGAAAACATGGTTACTGTTTGCTGTAATTAATACTACTTTGTAATATTACAAGGTGAACGGATCAAAATTATTAGAAAAAAAGGATTCAAGCAGAATTCATTTCTTTGAGGATTAATTAGACATCTTTTTAAAATTAAAAAGATACAATTAACCACTAACATTTTTTCCACTGGTATTAATTAATTGTTTTAGCACAGTTAGCCGGTGAAACGGCATTGTTATTTTTTTAAGAATTTTATGGCTGCATGAAGAACCTTGACTGCCTCCATTCGTATATGTAGATTAGTTTTATCAGATTTATTCGTGGAAAATGGCCTGTAATAATTACGGCTTGAATCGTGTACGAAAGAAAAAAATTTTTTTCTTAGTAAACATTTTGTTTTTAAAACTAGAACTAGAATACTTTTTAAACGTAATACTGTTTTGTTTTCTTTTTTCTGACTATAGATACCATTTTTTTTTCAGTTCCATATTCAAATTCAACAAGCCACTATTAATTTTATACGTATCTACCTATATTCCATGTGACAGTGTTCACGCTTCACGGAGTCATTGACCTATCTGGCAACTCGTAGGATGTAGATGCTTTTGGTGCTTCGGGCTTCTCACCTCTTGTACGCCACCTCCGTTTTTGTTATTTATTCTACTATTTAAATATAGAATTTATAGTAGAATTTAAATAAAATGACTGCGATTTCGGTCAAGAGTTCATACTACTATAAAATGTGGAACGCTAAACCGAAGTGGTGATATATTAGCGTACAAAACATTTAGGTACATTTATCTCATCTTTTACTTGAATCTGGGTACCCTCAAAGATAATCTTAGCTATCTCAGATACAGAATATCTACTGGTAATCAAGTATTCATTTTCACACCTTAGCGGTGTACTAGGCAATTTTTGTTCTGTTGATCCTGGTGTAGAGGAGGTGGATTTAGTTTCTAGGAGAGATTTACCTCATAACATACTTTACAGATATAACAATTGAAAGAGAACTAAAATAGAAATGTGCCCTTATAATAATTCACTTTGATGCTTATATTCAGGTGCACTTGTTTGCAAATCTTATCACTCAAGTAATATTTTGTCTATGAGTTTTTTTATTAAGTAATTTTATTTCAAAAATACGCGTCTATATTGTGCTTAAAATAAAATATTTTGATAAATCGTACAATAAAGTAATTAAATATAAAAGTAAAAAACAGCTGAAGGGTTAGCTTCAGCTGTGTAGCCATTTTTCCCCGATATCGGATCTGAGACATTGGACATACTGCCGTTACTCTCACTGAAATATCGATTTCCAAAAAAATAAAACAGTATTGGGCCTATATTAGATTTTTCCTTCATTAGAATGTTCATTACATAAGCTATCAGCAATGTATAATTGTTAAGATTTTACATAGAATTAGTTTAGATAATCGAAGAAACTTTTTGGGGAAAGTCATGTGTAAAACTCACTTGCAACTTGCACATGTAGTGAGTACATAGATACGTATAAACAGAACATACCTATCTTTTTCGAAGGTCGGGAACAATGACTTTCTTTTTCGAAGATCCCTACTCTCGAACTCAAGTGGGTTACTTCTACAACTACTAACACACATTCTATGCAATATTTCATAGCAATCAGTTGAGTTACATTTAAATGTAACAAGTAGACAGCTTTAGTGTCCCCATTCGCGGGACATCATCATATAGCCTTTCCATCTTTTCAGATGGTACAGGCAGCGCCTTTGTGGCAATTCTCGGTATGGCTGTAGAGCCCAATACCAGAGCGGCAGTAACATCCAGACGATTGACACTTGAGGATCGTATTGTGTTCGATCGCGTGAAACCCTCTCGTTCTTTTTTTGTCTCCTCCAGCTCTTTTTGACTAGTCTCTGGAACCAGCTCCAAAGAGTTCCTCTGCGGCTTTAGTGTCCCCATTCGTACCGTGGGTTATAAGAGGCGACTAAGAGGGCTGACTTCGCAGGATAAGGGCACTGTAAAGAGTGGGAAATCTGCCCAGCGGTTTAAAGTAGGCCTTCTTTCCAAAGAGAAGAAGAGGGCTATGACCAGCTGTGGAATATTAGAGGCTGTTGTTGATAACTCTAATGCTTATACAACAACACTATTATTGCCCACGTTATAGTATAGCGGAGTTCGCGTATCGATGTTATCTGCCCTTATCATTATCACAGATAGATAACTTACGTATTCGTATGTGATAAGATATTTGGGGTCACGTTTCTTTACCTGAGTATGAATAAGGTATAAATATTGAAGCATGTATTTTTGAATGCGAAACGTTGATTGATCAGATTATTGTGATCGTGTTTTATCGTGATCTTTAAACACACTTTCTACTAATACTCACTCTTTTAAATGAGGATAGAAATAGGGTGAAGTGGTGGCTTTGTTGAAAAATAGACTTGACTGGTCTGTTGGTCTAACTACTAGCATAGCTCCTAACCTGCTTTCGGAAGGCGTGGGTACTATTCAGGTAGAGATAAACGAAGTTAAATCTTGTTGGATTTTACGGTTGGCCTATTGGTTTAATTCACCAAGTATTGCGGGTTCAAATCCCACATTAAACAACACTTTGGGTAATCCATAAATTGTTGTCGTGAGCCTGGGTGTTCTTTGTGTCCGTTATATACATGTTTGTAAAGCTCCCCGCGACACAGGATGTATATGCCTAATACGGGAAATGTCTTTAAGAAAGATAGGCTACAGGAACACTTGCATTTTAAACTGTTTTTTAGCAAATGAGTTTGGCTTTTTCTAATTGGACTAGTCTTGAGAAGAAGGGATAAAACAAACTCAGAGATCATTGTCTCTTTTAAAGTCCAGACAATCTTATTAAAATGCAAAGGATATTCTATCCATAAATAAGAATAGCGATGATTATAATTTCAGTCACAACTATCGTAATTTGGTAAAGAGTAATATTTAAAAAATGTCAATAACAGCTATAATTAAAGATGCAATTGAATGAAATTATAAATTATCATTATAATGATATGATAAGTATTATCATTAGGGTTCCGTACCCTTAGGGTAAAACGGGACCCTATTACTAAGACTTCGCTATCCGACTGTCCATCCGTCTGCCACCAGGCTGTATCTCATATACCGTGATAGTTAGACAGTTGAAATTTTGAGAGATGATGTATTTCTGTTCGCTCATAGCCCAGTTGCACTCGGTGATTAGAAACAATCATCGAGGATAAGCAACGATGGCGCGGTCAGTACCTGGATGGGTGACCGCTGGTGGTACGTTACCATGAGCGTCTCCGTGATTCGGAGGTCAGGTTAAGCAGTCGGTCCCGGTTGTTATCATACGATAACAGTCGTGAAGCTTAGTTGGAGGCCTTCGGGCGGCTTGAAATCATCCAACGGCAAGATTTACGTAGCCACAACGTTTTCGACTGCCTCGGTGGCGCAGTGGTAGCATACGCGACTGCTGTCCATGAGGTCTCGGGTTCGAATCCTGGGTCGGACCAAATGTTTGTATGATCTGCAAATATTTGTTTCGGAGTTTGGGTGTTTTCTATGTATAATATGTATGTATTTACAAAAAAAAAGTATTTATGTATTAATATCAGTTATCTAGTACCCATACTACAAGCTCTGCTTAGTTTGGGACTAGATGGCGTTGTGTGTTAGATGTCCGAAATATTTATTTATTTATTCTTGCCAGTCCCCAACCCGCACTTGGCCAGCGTGGGGACATATGGCCTGAACCCTCTCCTTAGAGGAGACCCGAGCCCAGCAGTGGGACATTATGGGTTGTAGTAGTATTTCTGTTGTCGCTATAGCAACATATACTAAAAAACTGAATGTAGTTAATATTTAAGAGTGCTCCTATACAACAAACATTATTTATTTTCTCATTTTTGCTCGATATTGATAACGGCTACAGGTAGACGCTTGAAATAATAATAATAATAAATAATAATAAATATTTCGGACATCTAACACACAACGCCATCTAGTCCTAAACTAAGCGGAGCTTGTATTATGGGTACTAGACAACTGATATGAATAGATAAATACTTTTTTTTTGTAAATAGCTACATATTATACATAGAAAACATCCAAACTCCGAAACAAATATTTGTAGATTATACAAACATTTGGTCCGACCCAGGATTCGAACCCGAGACCTCATGGACAGCAGTCGCGTACGCTACCACTGCGCCACCGAGGCAGTTGAAATGTATAGATGATGGTACGGGACCCTTCCGGCACCAGTCCGACTCGCAATTGCCAGATTTTTTTCGTATTGAATGTTATAAGTACCTATACAAGTTTGTTTTAAAGCAGTCTGGATACCATAGTATAGGGGAGACTTCTTGACAAACTTAGTCTTTTTCCAAGCTAGGTTTGGGCCGACTTTTAAGTCTTCTAGGGTGCGTCTTATCTTAATTTTTTTACGTGTAGCGTCTCTGGCATTTGTCGTCATACTAAATAAATAATAAATAAATAAATATTTCAGACATCTTACACACAACGCCATCTAGTCCCAAGTTAAGCAGAGCCTGTGTTATGGGTACTAGACAACTGATACAGATACATGTACACTATTTTGTTGTACATACATAGGTACATATTATAAATAGAAAACACCCATAAATACATACATAATGTATATAAATTACAACCAGACAGAGAACAAATACCAAAGAGGCCACAACTATACAAGTATGCTTAAATAAAAATGGCTGCGAAAGTCAAGGGTAAGATAATAATATGTAAACAAAACTTGTTTCTACGACATAATTATAGTAAACATTAACATAACACTGATATGGCTGTAGTATTAATACTGATTAATCTTTTGAACTTAGGTTATATCCTATCATCCCTGAATGGGTCCTTACAACTGAATAAAAATACTTAAATATTGTTACATTTTTGCATCTGTTTAATCTAATAGCTTTCAACGAGCAATTCTTGTATATATTTAACTATATCATCATCAACAGCCCATAATATCCCACTGCTGGGCTCGGGTCTCCTCTCAGGAGAGGGTTAAGGCCATACGTCCCCACGCTGGCCAAGTGCGGGTTGGGGACTGGCAAGAATACGTTGTGGCTACGTATCTTGCCGTAGGATATTTTTAAGCCGCTCAAAGGTCTCCAACTAAGCTTCACGACTGTTATCCTATGATAAGAACCGGGACCGACTGCTTAACGTGACCTCCGAATCACGGAGACGCTCATGGTAACATGCCACCAGCGGTCATCCAGGTACTGACCGCGCCGTCGTTCCTTACCCTCGGTGATTGTTTCTAAATCACCGAGTGCAACTGGGTTATGAGCGCCCCGTTTAACTATATATATATTATAATCTGAATCTTGAAAACGGCTCCAACGATTTTCGGTTTCGGCAATAAATCGAACTAGCTAGGATTCATTTTCAGAAAATATACCAAAAGAAATTACCGAGCGAAGGTTTGTCATCCAGGTATTAGTGTTACGGGTGTCCATTGGTGTCAATAATCGCTTGCCATCAGACGATACGTCTGCACATTTGACCCCTATATCATTAAAAAAAGATACTATTATAAATACACTTAAAGGAATGTGCTTAGCAGATAAACATTTATTTCTCCTGGGTGGAAATGGAACTTATGACTTCTTTCCTTACAGTCAGAATCACTAACTTCCACGCTATTAGGTCGGTTGAATATTTTTTTTGTATTTCTACAGTGGAACTACTTACTACTACAGTAATTTCGTAATAAAACGAGCAAATAAATCACGTATTTATTATGGGAGCCCCTTTAAATATTTGTTTTATTATTTTTTTAGGTTGATTTTGTTATAGCGGCAATGGAAATGCATCATCTCTAAAAAAATCGACTGTCTAATTATCACGGTTCATGTAATACAGCTT
The DNA here is from genome assembly GCA_003709505.1 of Hyphantria cunea. Lineage (NCBI taxonomy): Eukaryota > Metazoa > Arthropoda > Insecta > Lepidoptera > Erebidae > Hyphantria > Hyphantria cunea. The sequence goes on from PKRV01002605.1 coordinate 5,602,107, forward strand.
GGTGACAGACGGACGGATGGACAGCGAAGAAAAATATGTATTTTTAAACTCTTTAATAAAAATGTTGAACGTGTTTTACACGCTTGTTACTTAATAACAATCATTATGCAAATTATCTGCATAATTTCATGTTTAATGAATTGTAATTTGACATTATACTGCTATTTTTGCCTTATAGCGATGGTATATTGTGCCATATTCTTGGCATAAAATAAACTTTTAAAAAAAATGTTCTAAGTTTAAAAATTTAACGGAAGTATTCTAATTTTGAACGTCATTCTTCATTCATCTTTTCTTTCAAACGTTATGCTATCCTATTCATTCTTCGTTTGACGGCACCCATAAATTCAACACTTTAAAAAAACACAATAGATAAGTCGCATAATTTACCATTACGGCCAATTATCTTACCTAAATATAATTAATTATACATACATAAATCCTTTTAAGACGATACACATTGAAATTCAAATTCATGATCCATAGACAAACCGGTTTTTTTCAAGGTCCCTGTCTCCCTTTGTGAAGAGAGTATTTTGACACCTTTTATTTTTTAAACTATCAACTTACAGAATTGTTCCCCCTTAATATTTGCTAAATGCCTTTTCAAGGTTAGAGTTTGTTAAAAGTCCCACGGGTTCAGCTGTTGAATAAAAAATTATAAAACACGTTTTTTCGTGACTTTGAAATTGTCTGTTTACGTCTGTTAACGGGCGAAGAATTTGCGATGTAATGTAGAAACAGGCAGTCATACAAATCATGAATAATATTATAATGTTTTTTGTATAGTTATTTAGTTGTATTAATATAGAGAAGATAAAAAGACAAGACACAAGATTAGATGTTATTGAAAATAAGAAATACGATAGAAATTTAAAACACTAACATTGAGTGGTTTAGTTGGCGCTCTTTTGGGGAGACCACCGTAATCTTTTTAGTTTTAGTTTTTATTTAGGTTGATATTTAGTGGTTCAGGTATTTTGTAAAAGCAAGCATGTTGAATTAATATCATTAATTGTTGAAGAATATACTTAGGAAAAATATTATACCGACCGCAATTTAAATTGAATGTGATACTATTATAATTGTTCAAACTTACAAGTTCTGTGAAAATATTTTTAAATTGACGGAAGAAATCGTGGTCACGTAATAAATGGTATCTTTGATTTATCTGATAATGAGCCTCCGATGAAAGACAATTCAAACGTCGCGAATCCTCGGATTAATATGCGATTGAGTAATAATTGCATGATTACTCGGAAACTTACTTTTTCAAGAATATTTATTGATATCAAAGTACCATATAGTCCGTCGCTATATTTAATCACAGAACGAATGATATTATTATCTGTGGTCTGTCATTTTGACATAAAACATTCACGCAATATGCGTGTGCTATCGAAACACATCATTTAATTTATACTTAACACCTATAGAGTATTTTAAATTAATGATCAGTTCTATGTAGATTTTTATAAATCTGTTCGACAAACAGACTCGTTTCCCGTTTTTATGTATATTAAGTTTACCAGTTTTTTTATTCTTTATATCTATTGATTTAAATATATTAATATATGTAGGAAACACCCAAACTCCAAAACAATTATTTGCAGATTATATAAACGTTTGGTCCAACCCGAGAATCAAGCAAAGAGGTCACATGCGCTACCACTGCGTCACAAGGGCAGTTAAAATTCTACGATGAACGTAACAAGAAACAACATGGATATTTAAAAGGCATTAGTCGGATAATAAATTTAGGTTTTTTTCAGTTTTTCTTCGTAGCACAGTGTAATGGAGGACACTGTGCAAATTGCAATACTTTAAATCGTAATTTAATAGCTTCCGTGTGTTTAAATAGTGTAACTAAATATACCAATAGTCAATACATATTTGAAAGTATATTGGCAATAGCACAATGGAATTCAATATATATTTTTTGTAATAATATTTCAAAAACCGGATTTCCGAACGGACATATGCATTTCATAAACAAATATGGCGATCCAATTACGAATGATTAATTGCTTGATAGTTGAATAATTCCAATGTACACGCCGAGAATGAGTAAAAACTGGAATTGTCATATAATTGATTTTAATTAAAGTTAATTCTTTTGTCCTAGATAGTTACAATGATATAAAAATTACCGTGGAAGCTATTCCAATATGGCAAAAGAATTTCTTAATTTTTAAGTAGCGGGAAATTTTGGAATTCTGATACATTTAAATTTAATTTACTTCTAAGAATTCATATACGTAATTGAATACTGACTTGGAAATAGAATATTTTACATACAATAAATGCTTTTGGTAATTGATCGTGGGAGAGCCACGCTTCGGCATGCATAGGTCGGCTCGACCGGAGTGATACCACGGCCTCACAGAAAACTGGTGTGAAACAGCGCCTGCGCTGTGTTTCACTGAGTGAGTGAGGATACCGGAGGCCCATAATCCAACCATTCCCCTAATCCCCCAAGGGCGGCAACGCACTTGTAACGCCTCTGGGTTGCGGGTGTCCATGGGCGGCGGTATTCGTTTACCATCAGGCGATACGTATATATATATAACATAAAAAAAGAGTTCGATAAATCTTACTAGATCTCGTGACATTCAAGCTTTAACGGCTAAGCCACTGAACTAATATATAATACTTTGATTCTTGAGAATTTAGATTTCTGCGATATTCGAAACATACGCGATTTGATTCGCTGCTAAAACTAGTTTCAAAATAGAGGTTGACTTTGTAATACTAGGTATGTAATAGGTATACATACTGCCTATTATATGTACTTACGTCTTATGTTACAAAAACAAAATAAAGCAAGGCTGTTATAGTTGCCTGCGTACGCTAAATATAATATTACATGCCATTGTAAACCATAGACAATATAAAAAAGAAAAAGTTGTACCTATTATTTGCTGTATTTGAATTGTTAATTAAAAATTATAAAATATATTTGAGTGACATTGATTTCCTTATTTTTGTTAATAAAGTAGATAAGATCTATGACTTAGTACACACTTAGATTAAAAATGACATTATATTTATGAAGATAATATCTTTAAATCTTTAAATATAAAACTAAGCCATAGACATATATATTTTTTTTAAACTAGATGTTGTAATAATCCAAATACTGCGTCCGTCAACTCAAAAGCTATTCAATTGCAAGTATTTTTTAATTCCACTAAAATTACATGTAAAAGTTTATCAAAGAGAGTTTCAAATATACTATTAAATTTCATCTTACTAAGAAAGATGCCTTATTCCTTAGAAAACATCCACATTGTATTCGTGTAGGAGTTAAACTCCAAACTAGTTATGGTAATCGTTCCGTTCACTCAATATTCAATACCAGTCTGTGAATGAACTGGACAGAATTCGGGTTCGTTGTTCAAAATATTCAGATTTAATTTTAGAATGAATGGAACCCTTTGTTTGAATGCATTGTCTGTTGTTTTTATTTGTTCCTTGTTTAAAATAAAAACGCGGGAGACTTACCGTAGCCGTGTATGATGACATGTTAGTACCGCTTGAGCTCATTGGTCTTAGTTAGCGTGTACTCCCCTGGCTTCCTGTTACGGACTTCCGTCCCTTTTTACGGACTTAAGAGTTTGTAGTAAACGATAGAAAAGATGTTACATATACATACATCTTCCTAGCCTTTATTATTCCCAAGATTTGGGGTCGGCTACTAGTTCAACCGGTTTTACCTGAATATCAGTTTTTCCACGGAGCAACTGGCATCGGACCTCCGCAACCCTGGGGGGAACTGAACTCGAAAGTTGAACTAGTTGTCAGTATATTTGAGAGTATTTACTTCCCTATAACGATTGCAAAAGATATTTATGACAACCGGGACTGGCGGTTTAAAGTGCTCTCCGAGGCACGGGTGGAAAACACCGCCATAAAGATGTTGCATATACTATATACAATAATCTTCCTTTCATCGTTTTTGAGTTGGAAGTGTGTAACATGAAGTCGGGCAAGAGAGAAATAAGCACGTTAGTTATTAAACAATTGTGAATACTATAAAGCATCATTTCGAGTTCGATGACAATATAATAATATTTACCAACATTATATAATTAATTTACCTACATGTTTATTACACTTGAGTTGTTTTTACAAATTATACGCATCATAAATACTTTTTACTTTTTTCTATGAACCTGCAAAGTGTCTCGTAGAAAGCACGAGCAGATTCCAAGAGGAGTAATCACCATAATCGTCTCGCATGCAATATGGTGATTCTCACAGTAAATAAATAAATAAATAACTATTTCGGACATCTAACACACAACGCCATCTAGTCCCAAACTAAGCAGAGCTAGAGAGTACTAGACCACTGATATAAATACATAAATACTTTTTTTTTGTAAGTACATATTATACATAGAAAACACCAATGGCGGCCTACTGCGATGCTTCAGCATAATTGCATACTGTGTAATATTGAACCAATTCTCTTTAAAATCAGTTCAATTGATTCATAAATTTTATTCTATAAATGCAGTCTCAACATGCCTTTCAAAGAAGTGCAGAGGCCAGTCGCAATCAGTCTGTGCATTCAGAGACGCTGTTATCAAGAAAGTTGGCCGAATAACCTTCTGACTTTTAATATATTTCATAATAAACTAAGTATATAAAGTAATGTGGGTAGAAAACATAATGTTATGTAATTTTTTTGTTGTCACAATGTGTTTTGATAAGATGACAGGCGGTTCTTTAATTAACGAGTGTTTTTTTGTTCTGAGAATTGAGAATGAGTGTGATATGTCTGATGCGTAACATGTTTTCTGAACTTAATGATTACTTATATTGCTTTTAAGGACCGAAGTTATCGTGTTTTACGATATCTAATATAATAAGGTTGCAAATAAGTACGTTTATCAAGTAAAAATATCTTTTTTTAATCTTTTTTTACGGAGCTTAGCCACAATTTTAACTTAGTTGCTCAAAAAAATATCGATTTATTTCATTCAAACACTGCTTGGAGTAAAGTTAAAGCATCCGTCATATTATTATTGAGTTTTGCCGCGAAGTAACTACTTTATATATAACTTACAAATGGATCTATTTGAAACAGTTCTATTGAGATCTGAATTAAAGAACAGTTTACTTTATGTTACTCATGCATCGAATACATGGGAAGCCAAATATATATCCTCAATCCTTTGTTATCGGATTTCGTATGAAATCTATACTGCAATCCTATATTATAAATTGTAACTTTGTCTGGGCTAAAATGGGCTGGATACCGGGGCAGTACAACCCTCGCACAGAAGATGATCATGAAGAAATGACAGCGGTTATGCTGTCGTGTTTCGTTGGTGAGTGCGGGACCGGAGGTCCAAGGATGCAAAAGTATCACTGGCCTGCCATAGTGTGGACCGTACTGCATTGTTGCATTGGCTACTTTCGTAATGAGTACGGTGACCACCACTCTTGGATTCTGTTTAAGCTTTCCATCAGGCTACTCTTTACCACCAACTTACATAAACGTAGCGAAACCTCGCGCTAAAGTTAGTTAAAAAAAATTTGCTTATATAAGTAGAAATTGTTTTTAATGTCATTGTAAAGAGTTTGTTCGGTCTAGACGATAGAAAGGCGAGTAATTCATGGTAATTAAAAATATGCGCAACAGGTTTATTTTCTTTAATTTTTATAAATAATTCTTCGCTTATATTTGCAGTTGCGAAAATTTGTAGCATATTAGTATACCAAACTATATTTAACTTTAAAAATTATTACCAATTTTCTGATAAATAAACTGTTTCCTTTAATCATTATATTTTCAATGCTTAGGGTTTTTTTCTTCAAATTTGAATGTGAAAGGTCTTTTTTACTGCTGAGAGTATTCCTTCATCATGATCATTATAATCAACCTATCGCAATCCACTTCTGGACATAGGCCTTTTCAATAGGCTTGATGACGGTAACCAAGAACCACTAAAATTATGTATTTTTCTAAAATGGGGTTCATAGAGTAAAAAATGTATTTATTTTCATATTTAGAATGAGATTAATAGTTAATTAACAAAAATAAATCTACAAAAAAAGCAATCCGCCGTTTTAAACTGAAAAGGTCATGGTTCGGATATAATCGACGATCACTTTACTGTTTTTAAGAGTTATAATTGACACTGGTTGACAAATGGTGACGTCGCTTCTTACACAAACAGACGCCATGACACCACCGTGCGTTTTGGCGTGAATTTCAAACTTAAAATTTAAATCTCAATTTTTTCTTACTAAAACTGTATTTTTAATAGAAACATACTGTTTTTTACAATGGGAGATACATCCGAACGTCATAAAACAGTTTTTCAAAATAAGTCATCATGCCTACACTTGTATCGATCCTTGGCTTCTCTCATTTAGTTCCTTAGCCTATTATATACCTTAATAATACCGATATATATTTTCTTTATTCGGTTATCAAACATACGAAAAATATACAACCAAATTCATTCATTGAAAAACATATTAGTTTATAAATAAGATTGAATTTCTTTTAATGCTATTGGCAAACAGTTACGATAGTAGCGATTTACCTTATACCATTGACATATGGCCTTAGATAGCCCAATTATCTATTACGCGACTTTTTGATAAAACTTCTTGTACCGTATTAAACAAATCATGAAATAATTAGATTGTAGGTAATAACGTTGATTGATTTGTTGGTCTGGGAGTTAACAGGAGATTGTTTGTTTGTAGCCAACTTAGATAATAATAATAAATTTTCTGACAACTAACACAAAACACCACCTAGTACCAAGCTAAGGAGAGCTTGTGTTAAGGGTACTAGACAAGTGATATTAATGTATATATACTTTTTTTGGTGGACATATACTTCTTCTTGTAAAGGAGGCTTTGGCCTAATTTGCCATGCTGATTTGCTTGTATTGGTTTATATTGGTGTCAAGTTTTCTTCTCCTTCCAGTGCTGTTGTTCTCTGCAGTTTTCTTTCTTAGTCGGTTTTTCGACACTCACAACCTTAAGAGTGGTAACACTCCGTATTCTAAATTCGTCGATAATATATATAAGCTGTATATATAAGCTCATAGCCCAGTTGCACTCTGTGATTAGAAACAATCACAGAGGATAAGCAACGAACGCGGTCAGTACCTGGATGGGTGTTCAGTTATGGAACGTTACCATGAGCGTCTCCGTCATTCGGCGGTCACGTTAAGCAGCTAGTCCCGGTTGTTATCATAGGATAACAGTCGTGAAGCTTAGACTTAAGCTTATTAAAAACATCCGATGGCAAGATTACATAAGCCAACACGTTCTGTTGCTAGTCTTCAACCCACACTCAGCCAGCGTGAGGACGTGTGGCCTTAACCCTCTTCTGAGAGGAGACCCGAGCCTAGCAGTGGGACATTATAGGTTTTTGTTGATGATAATGACGATGATATATAAGCCTATCAAAGTGACTACACGGCCTGATGGAAAGCTTGAGAAGAATTAAGGAGTAGTGGTCATCACACTCATTGCGAATAAAGATAATGCAACAATGCAGCATGGTGATATATATCGCGGTGGTTTATTTAGAAATATAATGTTTATTAGTAGTCTTGTTATCATAATACAGATCTACCTAGACAGCCATATTTAAGATGTGTGAAGTTAATATTATATCTACTCCGTCTCTTGATATTGATATGTTAATGAATCATTTCGTCAGACTTATCTCATCTTCCTGGGTATAATCTCACATTTATTAAGCTCCTTCATCCTTTGAAATAGCGGGTGGTCTATTTCCAAACATCACAATCTGATCCAGGAAATAATCATGCCTTTGCCCAACGCAAATAAGTTTGAATGTTGAAATCGCAGGTTAATATCCTGTGTGCATTAAGTTTATCTATAATGATATAGCTAACCCTTGTACCATCGATTGCGTTTCTCAAAAGGAAAAAAAAAATTGTAATGGTCATTAACGGCTAATTTAACCGTAAAATATTGTTCAATTCTCAATTGTGATCGAATGATGACGGATTGAGTAAATGGACTCATACCATCACTATTTATCTCGTTGATTTTGTCGACTATGAGACTATTGGCGAAAACTACCTAGGGCAATAGTACTTCAAAGAGATGAAAGACTTAATATATATAATAGTAACGTATGCGACTGCCGTTCTTGAGGTCTCGGGTTCGATTCCCGGGTCGGGTCAAATGTTTGTATGATCTACAAATGTTTGTTTCGGAGTTTGGGTGTTTTCTATGTGTGATATGTATGTATTTACAAAAAAAAAGTATATATGTTATTATATCAGTTGTTTAGTACCCATAATACAAGCTCTGCTTAGTTTGGGACTAGATGGCGTTGTGTGTTAGACGTCTGAAATATTATTTATCTATTATAACCGGGGTTCCAGGTAGACCTTGACTATAGAGTACATCTGACGTCTGTTTGTGTCGATCTAAGATTTTTATCTGTAGTTTCAATTTAACGTTCATAAATGTCACTCAGTGTCTTAATTGAATAAATGATTTTGAATTTGAATTTGACCAGCCAGTGGACTGAAGGCCGTTAAAGAGGATAAACTTGTTCAGAATCATTTTATTACTAACACAAAAAGTTTACATACATATGTCATAAAATTACTTCGCTTCGACGCTTATTGCTAGCGCTCCCAGAAGAGGCATTACCACGTGGAATAGCAATGCTAATTCTCTGTTAAGCAAGAAAGAGGCCCGCCTTCTGGTCACGATAAATGTCAATCAAGCTAGTTGCTTGTAAATGAAACGAGCACTCGGACCCCATGACCCTATCGTTTCGATCCCAATACATTTGATATGACTTTGTAATTTAGTTGCAGGCAACTTGTGTGTAAGTAAATCTTAGAAGTCAGTTTTAAGATGTACTCTCAATGAGTCACGAGTCTTGTGCCTAATCTCTACAGAGGTGGGCAGAGACGTAATAATCGCAATCAAATTTAACAACAACTTTGAGATAAATATTATATTTTTTACTAATGAAACTCAAATGAAGCCGTGAATTATATGACAACGTTAATTTATGGTTCCTACAAAGTGCTGCTCACAGTATGAAGCCAGTTGACCACTTAAACCACTACGCCGTTCATGCTAATAGACACATGCCTTGATTTTCTTATCACTACATTCTTCTCCTAATCCTTATCAGCATATAAGCCTCTATTTGACAAAGTAAATTGATGTAATGTACGATAATTTTTAACCCAGCCACAGCATGAATGGGCCGGCTGAACCGGCGTGATACCACGGCACAGAAAACTGGTGTGAAATAGCGCTTGCGCTGTGTTTCCCCGAGTGAGTGTGGATATCAAAAGCCCATACCCCAAACCCTCCCCTCATTTCTCTCCCCATCCCCCAAAGGCCGGTGACGAATTTGTAACGCCTCTGGTGTTGCGGGTGTCCATGGGCGGCGGTAATCGCTTACCATCGATACGTCTACTCGTTTGCCCTTTATTCCATAAAAAAATAATATCAATGCAGTGACGGATGAAGAATACAGTGTACAGCTGTATTCACCTCGTGGGAAGCATAGGAGCAAGATTTACAGGAAAATATCACTGCAAGGAGAAGTAAAACATAACACTTATCGTGTCATATTTTTCGTGTGGAATGGCCCTTGGGCCTTCACTCCACCAGGGTTTGCAGCGGGCGGTGTGTCGGTATCGAACCGTCTAAAACCACACGGTGTGCCACTCTGCGCCTGAGACGGGAGGGATCCAGGAACCGCTTTCTTACGCCATCCGGACCCTTTCCAGCGCCTGCCCGCACTGAAGCAGGCACAGTCTACTGTTAAAAACTCTCAATTTAGGCGACGTACTGCACACGCGTAACTTCGCTTCCTCGCGGCCTCTGAAGCGGATGGAGTGGGAAACCCGTCACCCGACACATACTGTATACCGACCCATCAGGTCAGCGTGTAATATCTCCTTTCTTAGGAGAGGCCTATGTCCAACAGTAGACTATCGTAGGTTCTTGATGATGAAGAGATAAATCAGGTTACTTTGAAGCATTTTTCTACATCTATGAAGTGGAAATTACCCAACAATATTTACTTTGGATCAATACGTTATCAGGATTTGCGTCACCACTATATGTAGTAACAGTTTAGATAAAATGATAAAACAAGTGTTGCTATGAAGAACTCTATTCAAGCATGACATTAGGTCAGGGATTCTATTTCCTCTGAGTGTGGAAAAGACGGGATTTCTTTTGCATCCGCATCTTTTGATGTCCGTTTGTGCCTGGATGTTTTACTCCAAGATGGACCACACTATTTTACCTTATAACAGCTGTTCCCAGATTCATCCTTTTTCTGGCGCAGAGTGCAATAAAGTGTGATTTTGTCGGATAGTCCCAACACTCTCCTATTGCAAATCTAGGAGGAATGTCGATCCTAGGGGTTCCCAAAAACGATAGAACAGTACGACAAGATAAAAAAAGCCAAACCGTGTATGAATATGTCTAACGATATGCTCTAGCTTAATTTAGAATTACTATAAGCAGTGCAAAACCTTTGAAGTCTCTATTATCAGTTTTGCATATTATTTTCACAAACCGCGTATCTAGACTCATAAAATTGTCCTAGATATTTCAAATGATGAATAACTAGTTATGTGCCAATACTAACAAATCAAGATGAGTCTAAGATAAACTTGGTATATTTAGTGCTGTGGATTTTATACCCGCGAACATGTATCAAAATCTGGCATTGCGGGGATGACGTCAGTTGTTAATATTCTAGCTATACGTAAATCACTAAACAAATATAGGTCAGTAGAATTCGACACCACTGTCTAAATAGACAAAGCAAACTGTCAAACACAGCCAATGTCAGGACAGAAAGAAATAAAAGATTTGAAAGTGTTTGTGTGAGAGTAGGATAGAATATTGGTACTTAAATCGTGAGTTACATTCGTGACTTTCTCTAAGTCTAAATTATTAGAGAAAATTTGGGATCAGCTGTGTTATACTTTCATTTTTGAAGCATCATCATCATATTGAAGAGTTTTCAAGAGCCATTTACGGTTGACATTTCTGTAGTTTTTGACAGCTGACGACTTGCAAAATGTTTTTCCAAGAAGTGAATACGATTTCTTTTATTCCTAGCCTAAAAAATCGTTTACAAATTATTACCTATGTTGATGAAGCATCGTTGTTGAAACAATGTACTTATTTTTTGTTGAACAAAATTCACACAAAACAATGAACATTTGTACTAATTTGTGAGTAAAATTAAGCCGTAAGAGTTCTGTAAATTTCAACATAGCTATTTTAAATTCCGTTTCGAAACAATTTGACATGAAACTTTGTTTTCATCTTTAAGTTCCAGAATAAAAAAATGACTTTAGATACTTTGTGTGTGTACACGTGTCTGAAATTCAATCTTGAATGTATTTTGATGAAAAATGAAAAAATAAGGACATTTTTTCCTTACGAGAGATGCAGACAAAGTTGTACTAGATAGTTATTTAAAACCATTAATACTCATAAAACCTTTGACCCTTTGTAAGCATTATTGTCAACGTCACTTAGCGCCATTTGCAAAATATTTTCGCGCCATAACCTTCTTCTTCGTCTTTGATTAAATGGCAACTAGCTGCTCAGCCATTTCTGCCAATGTCAAGTATTTCAAGTCTTCAAATCTTTCGAGTCTTCAAGTCTTCGTCGTGGTTAAAATAAACATGAAAAATGTGGATGAGATGAAATGGGGACAGTCTTTCGAAAAAACAAAAAACGCTTGCCGCGCCACAACCTGTTTACTAAGAAAGTACTCGTAACCGTGTATCAATCTAGTCAGATTCAGATATAAGATAAACGTCAATTTGCAGTTATTTTTCAATTCGCGACATCCGACACCAGAATGATCTTCAACAAGACAATTGGACAATTTGCTATATATCAATCTGAAGGTCAGGAGCACAGTCAATGGTTCGTACAGTCATTGCGGACTTCAAGGTTGACAGTTATCTATGGGTTATGCTTGAGGGAATAGACACAAATAGACTTAAAAATGAGGTCGAATAAATAATTACTTAAAAGGTTTTTTCGTTTCGATAGTTAAAAGATAGACTTTATATTTAAGTAATTAAAAACGTTTCCAGAATTAGATAATTAACATAATCGATATATATGTTTGAATGTGTGTAATTTATGGTTTGGTTTATTGTTATGTTTAGACTCTTAGATTATATCTGTCTACCGTGAACCGATCTCCACTGTAAAAAATATTTTGAATAAGTCGCGAGCACCTAACGATACATATCTGAATTATGATTAGATCCAATAGGTTACCGACATCTTTCTCAAATGACATTGTACTATAAACCAATTGTACGTAAAAATACGTTATGAAGACTGAAACTTCAAATTTCTTTATGTGGGTCTCAACCCAAATATTTGTCGAGAGCCATTATAATACACCGTTTAAGAATACAAATTGGTAACGAGTAATATTTAAACATTTTTGAAAACATCCTCGGTTCGCAAGAACATATCCATTTTTGTATGCAGTCGGAAGAAAAGAAAGTCGCCAAAATGTTTATAGTACCCTAATTTGTATTTAATTATGACGTTTCAAGTTTTTCAACCAAGTAGTTTCTTTATTCGGAACAATCGTATAAGTAATTAATTACAATTTTATTGGTGTAAAAAAGTTAAACATATTGTCGATGGTTTCCTTTTTTAACTTGTAACTTTTTCTTTTGGGTATACCAATATTGTTGTGTGATAATGGAATAAGGAAGGGTATTTATAGATTTATATGGTCTTCGATAGCTCTGTAGTATTTTAAAAAAGAAAAAAGACGTAGTTCAATATCATTTTTACGTTAAAGTAAACTATTGCAGGTATGTAGGTAATTCCTCCAGTTTGACAGTCAGAAATTTCTTTTAAAAAGATATGCTTATGACTCCAAATTTGAATCAAGGCAAGTTGAATTTGATATATTCTCAATGAATCGATATCCCAAACTAAATTAAGATTAAAGCAAAATAAACTCCAAAGCGTGTGACAAAAGCTTCCGTATAACCAATTAGTGATGTTACCGATTAGATTTAGAATAACAATTGATCCTATTTATTTGTATTTGAAATGCTGAGTATATAGTCTTTGTTTTTGTATTTATAAGTTTCAAAGTTAATTCAACAGAATGTACGTACTCAGTGTGACAAGCTCTAATAAATATTGTTTATAAAAGATTTTAATGGCACAGGGGACAGGTTTAATGATGCGAAGATTATGAAGCCTTTCTCTAATGCTAGTTAATTTGATATCTATCGTGAGAGATGTAACAATATTATTTATCAAAGATGCGTTTTCTTTATCGTTCACTTATAAATTGTTGTTTGAATCCGTTATTTTGTAAAATTAGTAGCATCCGTCATTTTCTATCATAATTATTCAGGTGTGGTACAAGTGTTGATATTTTTTTAATAAGGTAACATTTGCTATCAATGTGAGTAGTTTTGTAAAAAGGGGACGGAAGTGTGTAACAACAGGCCGGTTGTCTGACCGTCAGATGGTAGGGTAGCATAAGTATAATTAAGAGTTCTTAAAGAGCCATGATTAAAAAGGGGACGGAAGTCGGTTACAAGAGGCAGGCCGTCTGACCGTGAGATGGTAAGGAACATGTCAGACGAGTACAAAATATAATTAAAAGATCAATATCCATTAACTAGGATCGTATGTAGGGGACGGGAGCTTGTTAAACGAGGCCGGCCATCTGACCGTCAGATAAAATATCTTATCATCGGTATCCCCTTCTTTTTTTTTGTGCGGAAATCTCCTCGGATTCCACCGAATGGTAGTTATATGGGGCTCGAACCGACTAAAAACCGCAAACCATCTCGGGTATTAGAAGCCGGAGAACCAGGTGTACCCTCGGAAGGAAATCCCTGGAACCCCGACGTACCTAGAGCCACCCTCTGTTTGTAAGTGGCCCCTCCTGTGTAGGAACCCTCGCGTTCCTATTCTAAACAGAGAAGGGCTTGCGCCGCTGCCCCGGCTGCTTCTGCTAGGGTGATAGGTGGCCTCACCTGTCACCCTCAGGCTTGCGCTTATGGAGGACAGAGATCATTTAGTGATCTCCGGTGCCTGAGTTCCTCGCGCTCTCGCTCCGTAACATTGCCGCAATCATGTTCCCGAGCGAGAGAGTATATATAGATATTTTTTTTTACAACTCCCGCATTAGGAATATACATTCCTGTGTCGCGGGGATCTTTAAAAACATATATGAAACGGACACAAAGTACACCTGGGTGGAAGTCTGGACTTAGAACAATAATTTATTAATCACACAAAGTGTTGTCCCATGTAGGATTTGAACCCACAACACTTGGCGCAGTAGGTAGTGGTGTGGCGACCACTGAAACCACTAGGCCAATCGTGTAGTCAGATAGATATCCCCTGATACCAGATGTGTATAAGTATAATTAAGGGGTCTTCGAAGAGCCAACAATCCTTAACTATTCTTGACAGTAAGAAATGATTATTGAACGAAAACTATTTCACACGAAGAATATTAATAAGTATAATAATGATTAATGATAATGATAGTGAGGGCCTGTTTTACTCGTTTAGAGACGACCGAAGAAATGTTAAATATTTTTACCACCGTAGTGTAAAATTTATTTGTCCCCTCTGTTAACTTCTACCTTGGACTCAAATACCAAAAAATTTAAAAGTAGAGACACGCAATAATAACGAAATAATTAACACATGGGAATAGTGTGTTCGAAACCGGTTTGTGACTTTAAAACTATGAGATTTGTGAGTTGCACCTTGAGCATTATAAATCATGCTATTATTATCTATAATAATGAGGTGATGTTTATTTCGGGTAAAACTAAAATCGGACAACAGCCGAAAAGTTTGTACTCGGTGATAATAATACCATAAAGCTGGTCGTGTGTCACAGGTTAGTAGTTTATTTGACAGATAATTAATCGTACTTGCCATATAAATTGTGTAAAATCACCTGTGAGGTAAGCTATCCGGACCTTAATAATCAAATCCTAACCAATAAACTATCAATCAGAGTAAAAAAAACTTTTGCTATGATGAATATTCGTTAAGGAAATATATGGACTGTACCACATCATGTTGTAGTGCTTAGGAACGGAGCAATGACCTTTTTCAATGAAAAGTCAATAAAAAATATGTTGACTTTGTCTTTTGTTCTAATTTTAAATAAGTATTTAATTTAAAACTATAAATGTATTTCTGTGATGGCATTAGGAATTTAAAATGTTTTTTAATGAGCGTTCGATTTTTAAATCGACAATAGTACTAACAAAAATTCTTCAAATCAATCAATCGAAATCTTACTATATTTTTTCCATTGCTCTAACATATTCTAGTAATTTAATCTACTAAAACAGACATAAAAACCCGTAACCGATCAGAACCGATCGGTTTTAAGTTTCAAAGATCAAAGGGATATGAACGGAAGACTAATAAATAGTTTTATTTTCGACACCACAAGTGCGTTCTTCCTGAACTGATGCCTTATTAATTATAGGAACAAGCTTTTTGTAATAGAGAACACACTTGCTGCTTCGTATTTAAATGTAAGATACGGTTTATTTGAAATATTCTTTGGTGCAATAAAAATTTTGTTTCTTTAAAATTCAATTAAGTAATGTCGAATTTTTAAAACAATTAGCGCGTCACCACCTCCATTTATTTTTTAGGGGTCGTGATATCCGATTGATTAGGGGAACTGACCCTGTAGGATAACATCACTGCAAAGTTTTATCCGTGGGAGACTCCGGACTACGTGAGTTATTCCGGCCGGCCCATTCATGCCGAAGTATGGCTCTTCGGCATGAATGGGCCGACCGGAGTGTTACCACGGCCTAATAGAAAACCATTGTGAAACAGCGCTTACGTTGTGTTCCGGAGGCCCTTTTTTTTTACGTGGTGGAATGCGTTTACGCACTTCGCTCCCCCCCCGCGGGGACAGGGGGTTCGCTTCGTGTGAGACTCCTGACTGACTCGCCAGACTACCCACTAAACCACCACGGTGTCCCACTCTGCGCCTGACACAGGAGAGATCCGGGAACCGCTTTCTTACGCCATCCGGACCGTGTTCCGGAGGCCCGTACTCCAACCCTGTCCCCCATCCCTCTCCCTGTCATCCAAAGGCCGGCAAGGCACTTGTGACGCCTTTAGTGTTGCGAATGTCCATGGGTAGCGGTAATCGCTAACCGTCAGGCGATACGCCTGCTCGTTGACCCCTATTCCATAAAAAGTGAAGGGAATTTTGAAACAAATCCTGTACAAAACCCTCTTGGCCACAGTGGTATTGTAGGCCAAAACCTCTATCCTAAGAAGAGGCATATGTTCAGTAGTAGATTGTTAGGCTACGGAAAGGTCACTCTTTTGAGCTAGGTATCTGATATGCCTGTGAGTTATGTCTTATATTCGTGGGCTATCTACTCGACGTGTCAACCGAACGGCAAAACACGAACTAGTTCTATAAATATATATTGTTACTTGCACAGTTGTTGTTACGCCTCCATATTGTTTTTTATGTGTCATCAGTGTTGCAATAAAGAAAATTTACAGTAATCTTTAAAAATATGTTAAATTTCTTTTTTACAAAACTTTCTTTTGAGAAAAAAGAGGCCTTATTTAAAATTTGAGTGGTTTCAATATCGTGTAATGTTTTAGAAAGAAATTAACGAAATGAAAAGGAAAGTAGTATAAATGAAAGTAAGAAGTACTTTCATTTCAATTTCGCATATTTTTAATCTTTATTTGTTAGTAAAATACAGTTATAAAGACAATTGACAGTTGACAATTGACTACACGGTTGGCCTAGTGGTTTCAGTGGTCGCCACACCGCTTCCTACTGCGCCAAGTGTTGTGGGTTCAAAATTACATGGGACAATACTTTGTGTGATCCATAAATTGTTGTTCTAAGTCTGGGTGTACTTTGTGTCCGTTTCATGTATGTTTGTAAAGATCCCCGTGACACAGGAATGTATATTACTAATGCGGGAAACGTAAAAAAAAAAATAAAAAAAAAATGTGTATACCATATTTGTTATCCAGACTTTTTAGATCGTTCACCACGTCACTGAACATGAGTTTGCCCGCTATTCCATAATCAAAAAGAAAAGCTGACAAAATTTTATAGGATACGACACTATAAATAAATAAATAAATATTTCCGACATCTAACACACGACGCCATCTAGTCCCAAACTAAGCAGAGCTTGTATTATGGGTACTAAACAACTGATATAATACTTATATACTTTTTTTTTTACTGTAGTACACAATTATCAGTCACAGAGATACACAAGTTTCAAAAGCCGTAGTCATATAAAGAAACGAACCATAACACTTTAATAACACGACAGATGAACTCATTTGTCCTGTCATACATATATAGACTATCAAAATCATAATCCTCCTTTGACTTTGCCGGAGTTGGGTAAAACTTGATACAAGCCCTAACACTAAACATCATGGTTTAGTAAGTCAAAACCTGGAGGGGCATAGATGTCCAACAGTGCACTGTTATTGGCTATTGATGATTATAGTGTTTTTTTAAATAGAATCCCTTTCCTTCTAGTCTATGCTCTTGCCAGTAAGTGAAGTCTTTTACAGATTGATATAGGTACCTACCATTACGGTGAATGTTTTATTATTCATGAATACACGTGGTGACAGATTGACACATTCTTCTTCTTCTTTTGAAGATATGGCAATCAGCCGGATCAGCTATTTCTGCCAATGTCAAGTATTTTAAGTCTTCAATTCTAATTCTTTGAGTCTTCAAGTCTTCGTCGTAATGGAATTAATGATGAAAAATATAAAAAATGTGGATGACATGAAATGGGGACCGTCTTTCGCAAAAACAAAAAATGATCTCCGATTGACACATTATCTTGTGCTATTGTTATGTAACACTATTGAAAAATGTCAAAAATTATCGATAGTGGTTTTATTTCGGTAAGCCGAATGTTGCCATAGTGGTGTATTATATTATTTGCAATAAACAAATAATTATTAGGTACATTACATTTAACACTTTAAATTTGCAATGAAAATGTTATTTGCAACTAAACAAATAATTATTAGGTACATTACTTTTAACACTAAATTTGCAATGGAAATTTTTACTATCCATGTGAAAATGTCGCACCATGCAAATTAGAGGGTTGTAAGGTCAACCAATAACATTGTCTAAGTATAGGGTTGCCAGCTATATGAAAATCAAGCAATAAACAAGCTGAATAACGACCCATTAAGTCTTGCCAGAAATAACCTTAAAAGCTAACGCTCCTAAAGTTATATCGTTTGCAAATAACGTACTTGTATATATGTAATAAAATGAACTTTATCGTCCCATCATAATTTAATGTCCGTTGGGAATGGAATGTATTAACCTATATTTACTTTACAAACTCCAAAGTTTGATAAAAAATATATATTTTGAAATTTGAAATATTTGTTTTGCTCAATGGCCAATGGCGGTATAGTGGACCAAAATCTCCTTTTTAAATCGAAGCCTATGTCCAGTTAAAGGTGATAATGATATATTGCGCCCTCTATCGAAATAAACTGAAAAAAATTTTAGATTTTAAATTAAATGCAGTAACTATACATAATAAAACTTAATACATTTTGGAAATCGTTTAAATCTATACAGATATTCTTGAACTAATTTGTTATTTATAATGACTCAAAATTTAAAAGCTTTCTAAGGAAGTACTTAATAAAGAAATCCCCTTATATAGACACATTTGTACATTTAAAATAACTTTAGAGTATTGTGCCTATTATATTACAATCTTTTTTTATGTTAGCAATAAAATTAACGACCTAATATTTGATTAAAGTTTAGGCGGTAAAATGATGCAATCGGCCATATTTAATAGACAAGTCAGGCTTTTTTTTTATTGATTTCACATCTGCTTTGGTCATTTAGGTTTACGATGATGTGTTTTTTTACTAAAGTAAATTTTAGAATCAGATGTTCAAATGGAACGCCTTAAAATATGGATCTGGTGTTCTTTTATTTTAAATCAATGTACTGTTTAAACAATGCAGGTTTAAATATCCTGATTTTTAACTGTACTCACTGTTATTACGAATTCAAACTTTGCCAATCTACAAGAATTTGTTAATTAATGTATAAGTTCTTAGTAATATTGACTCTCTATTTAAAGAACAATCCAGAACAAAGAACCCTTCGAACAGCTGTGCCGACTTCCTAAAAACTCATATGGTTATGATTTATATGGAAATGGATTGTAAACATGCGCTTACGATATTTTTAAATCGGAGATCATTTCTGATTGGATTGAAATAAAGGCTTTATGAGTTTAGCCACTAAGGTAAATAAACTAAGTTATAAGCTAAATAGACTTTTTTTCTAGGTATCATAATAACAATTAAATCTAACGTCAGGTAAAACTAGTTAGGTTTAATAAATAAACATTGCAGAACAGTACATTCGTACGTCGTTAGTTTTAATTTTGTCAATATTTTTGCACCCATATTTTCCTATATGATGTACCAGACTATAATTTATTTCTGTAACACATTTGATAGAAAATCGTTAAGCATTTCTGCAGTAATTAAGGAATAAACAACTTTTCAAACTGTCATATTAATATATATATTAAGCTCAGACAATTAGGACATTAAAAAACAAGCAAATGTAACAAAAACGCTTTTTAAAAAATACACCATTCAATGCAATGAAACCAGAACATATTTAATTCTAAATTCAAAATAATATCGAAAACTTTTTTGGTATCTACGTATTGCAGAATGTTTGGCCAGTGCTATATACATATATGACAACTTTAAGTCGATTTAGCCTTTTGAGTCTTTTAGAGGCTTGATCCTGGGCGGGCATCTCTAAGATACATACTCGAGGAGACTTTCATTCTAATTTGCCATTTTCTTTTTCCAGAATTCAACGAAAGTGCCTAAAACGAAGAAAGGAAGTGCCTTCAGTGATAGTGTTTAGCCAGTGTATTTAACGATAGTTTTTTCTGGAGTTCAAATATCTTATTCAATAGTGAACTGTATAGTGTTTTGTATTGAATTTTCTAAGTGATATTTAGAAACACCAGCACTATGGAGCTCAGGAGTTTTGCGGTTTGCATGGCGATCTTCCTTCTATCCATCTCACTATGTTCAGGTTAGTCATTTAATTTACTTTCAAAAATGTATATTTTGATATACATTTCTGGATATTTTTTTGTGACTGCCCTATTTTTGTGGTCTTGACTGCACAGACAAATAAAAAAATTATAAATAATTACAGTATGAGCGCAATCTTTGTTTTCTGTGCCTATTTTCACTTATTTTCAATAACGGTTTCTTGTCATAGACACATTCTCTATAAGCGGTCATTCACTTTGGTTTTAAATTTAAACTGACCTATATCCTCATTAGTACTGACAGATAGGCATAGGGATGATGACCATAGACTTCTACGTAGTCAGTTTTTTTAAATACAATAGCACTAAAATACAATACCAGGAAACTTTAAAATTCTTCAATGACTAAGAGCATTATTTTAGAGCTCATTTCTAGGTCGACGCGACCAGCCAACTGTGTACATAATAGATAGACATAAAAGTAGGCGAGCTGCTTTTATGTCTATCTAGGTTTTATTATAAAAAAAATTGTCTATGGAAATGTGGAGTCTGGGTATTGACAACTTCATCATGGTATCAATTCACGCCCTAACATTCCTTAGAATTCCCTGTTTCCCTATCTTTTGAACTTGACACTGACAAAAAAGACGAAAACTGTATTGCCAATAAAAAAAAAACAATTCACGCATTTTTTTTCGCATTTTATTTATTTAACTATGTTATTTTATGTGATTAAGTGTTTGCATGGTGTTGTTAGTAAAAGTTTTTGAACTTGAGGATCCATATTTGTTGCCGAGAAACGGTTAATATAGATTAAAAAATAGATAAAAAGAATCTTCAGAAAAATGTCTAGTTAATATTTCAAGACAATAATCGAATTAATATTTAGGTATATTGTAACGCTATGTAGTCAATTTAGAAAGAATCTTGTCTTTCCTACAACTTTCTTTAAGTTTAATTGCTTGAAAATTGAAACCAGTAAAACTATTTTACTGGTTTCAATTTTAAAATAATTTATATTTGACAAATCGCAATTATCGCTAGCATTTGCTTAGCATTAGTTTTTGTATGCATTATTTCTAAAGCCTTTCTAAAACATCTTAAAAGACTAAGATTACTCATTCAAAAACTTAGTGGCATTGACTCCATTAGCAGAAATAACAGTACGCATACTTTTTTGTTTAAGTATTTCAGCCATTATTATTACACGCACATAAGTATTATATAAATTTAATAGTATTATATAATTATAAACTGCCTCGGTGGCGCAGTGTTAGCGTACGCGACTGCTGTCCATGAGGTCTCGGGTTCGAATCCTGGGTCGGACCAAATGTTTGTATGATCTACAAATATTTGTTTCGGAGTTTGGATGTTTTCTATATATAATATGTATGTATTTACAAAAAAAAAAGTATTTATGTATTCATATCAGTTGTCTGGTACCCATAATACAAGCTCCGCTTAGTTTGGGACTAGATGGCGTTGTGTGTTAGATGTTTGAACTATTTATTTATTTATATTATATACTAATAAAAGTGGCTGGTTGCCATAACCGGTATCACTGACGGGGTATAATAATACATAATTCATTCGCCATTCATTCAGTCACTGTCTTAATGGGTGAATAGGAAATTTGCATACGAGTATACTTAAATACCGTATTTAGCAATATTTCACATTCAAAGTAAATACTTACGAATGAATATGTGTTAAAAATGACGACCTTTTCATGTTTTGTTCTATTATTTAATATTAAATATATAATGAATAAAGTCGTGAAGTTTAGTGGGCATCCAAGGGCAAGATTACATAGCCACAACGTTGTCTTGTCAGTCCCCAACCCGCACCCAGCAAGCGTGGGGACGTATGGCCTAACCCTCTCCTGAAAGGAGACCCGAACCCAGCGTTATGGTTTGTTGATTGATTAAATAAAATATGTTTTCTGGTTATTTTTTTCTTTATTTCTACATTACCTGTGGCTTGTTCGATGGTGCAGCAGCATATACGATTCCCGGGTCGGACCAAGTGTTTTTGTATGTTTTGCTTAAATTTGTACAAGAATAATGTGAACACAGACTATATAGATAAGTACGTGTTTTGTCCTTTTTATTTGTTTGTAGTTTAATAAATTTTGTTCAAGGTTTTAAATAAACTCCAGAGAGCATCATTGTTTTGGGCTACTTACTCAAATTCTGACTATTGTGAATATTGTAAATGAAGATCTGACTTTTTAAAAATGTGTCTTTACCAGTGTTCTTCTCATAAGGCCCTACGCATTTTGGAAACTGAAAGTTATGGATCGACACAGGCAGGCAGTGAATTTAGGTGTTTTCACCTAATTCATCTTGACAATAGAGTACATCTGGCGTCGGTTTGTGTCGATCTATGGTTTTTATCTGTAGCTTCAATTTAACGTTCATGAGTGTCACTTAGTGTCTTAATTGAATAAATGATTTTGAATTTGAATCATCAAAAAAGATATTGTTGTTAGTTATAAGTAAAAACTAAGAGCTTGATTCAAACAAATTTAATTTAGTTTATAATTCCTTTTAAGTAAAAGTTATTCGACCCATTACTTTTAAATGTTTTCGTTGTAAGCCAGCTCAAATATTATTAAGCACAATGTTGGCTTCGAGTGGAATAATAACACACATTCGTATAACGGGTCGTAATTGCGGCTTATAGTGACAGCTGCTGTCAAAGAGCGCGCCCAATTTGCTGTCAGTTTGACATATATTAAGTTAAGGGGGCCTGTATGCATTAGATATTGGTTTAGAGAAATGAAATGTTTAGTGCAAAACAAAGTAAAACATATTATTATTAGATTTATGCCGTACGTACTTTATAAAGATCTTTTTTATATAAAAGGCAACTACACAAATATAGAAGAGATAAAAAAGTGATGAATTATTCAAAAAAGCCCCAACTGCGTATAACATTTCTTATTTTGTTTTTTTTTTAAATCTTGATGTACAATGTCACTCTTATATCAAAAGACGAATCTATTGACAGAGATCGTTTTTTGTTTTTTCGAAAGACGGTCTCCATTTCATGTCATCCATATTTTTTATATTTTTTATCATTAATTTCATCACGACGAAGACTTGAGGATTCAAAGACTTACAATCGAAGACGTTAAATACTTGACATTGGCAGAAATAGCTGATCCGGCTGGTTGCCATCTCATCAAAAGAAGAAGAAGAATCTATTGACACTACTCACTTAAAAAATACGACGAGCCGCTTAGGATCTAGAGCATCTAAATACACACAGATAACTTACACTCGAAAAACATAACCCTCCTTCTATCACAGTCAGGTAAAAATGCAGAATCTTCTTATGTAAGTTTTTGGTAGTATTACGAAAATATTTGGTAGAGTTGTAGTAGGTACCAATACCAAATATTATAATAGATAAATAGAATACAGTTATGCTAAATAGCTGCATTGAATTTAAGAGGAAAACGGAACGAAAAGCGAAAACTTTAAGTAAAGTTACAAATTAGTTGATTTATTAAAATGTAGTTTTATATTACACTAAGTTATAATAGGTGGACTGTAATATGCTGATAGTGTTTGTATGTAAGAAAAAAAACATATACGTAATATATTATTGGCTCTACTGAAAGCAACAATTTACCGGTTAAATAATTGAACCCTGTACAAAACAAACATAAATAATATTACCCAATACGACCTTCAAACCTTCAAGAAAAGAGCGTACTCCTTCTTAAAAGGCCGGCAACGCAGTTGTGACGCCTCTGGTGTTGAGGGTGTCCACGGGCGGCGGTAATAGCTTACCATCAGGCTATACGTTATTCGTTTGACGCCTATATTATATAAAAAAAATCGGACATTTTAAAAAACAACGCCATCTAGCCCCAAACTAAGCTGAGCTTGTACTATGGGTACTAGACAACTGATATTAATACATACATACTTTTATTTGAAAATACTTACATATCATATATAGAATACATCCAAACTCCGAAACAAATATTTGCAGATCATACAAACATTTGGTCCGATTCAGGAATCGAACCCGAGACCTCTAGCATAGCAGTCGTATACGCTACCACTGCGCCACCGAGGCAGTTGTTACATAAAGCCACATTTATAGTATTAGTTTGGTTTTTCATTAATTTTATATAATGTATAATGACAGTTTTAATTTGTCTGTCTATCGCAAAGCAGGTAAGTCACGCCCGTTGACTGCGAGTTCAAGAAACCCATCCAATTAATTAGCACTGCATTATCGCTCCTACATTTGTTAGTGTCGCACTAACCAAGGAAAAAGTAGATACGGCATCTATTTTTTTTTGTAATGTAAGTACACACACAAGGTCCACACGAGTTGTCGCATTTGCGTTGATACCTGTTCCCGATCTTGATAAAGGGGGGGGGGGGAACGGTAAATTCACTTACTCGGTGATATGCTAAGAAAGGATAGATTGAAAATTTGTATTATAGCGGTTCAGTCGTGTATGTGTCCAAACGGAGAGTTTCATTTGAGATTACCACCAAAGTTAATAGTAATGGTTTGGGTTTGGAGGTTTGAAGTATCAGACAATTGTTAGTTCGAGTTATATAAGACTCTGATGAGCTCAAGTTAACCTCTTCTTTGAGCTCCCTGTAAGTAATCTTACAGTTGCTTTCCACTCTAATTCATTTCTCTTTTTACAAATCAAAACAAGCAGTGTTTGTACTGTAAGATCAAAATAAACATAAAAGGAAAGGTTATTATTAGTTAAATCAAACTCTATACCAATGTTGTTAGACTTATATTCGCAAGCACATATTTCTGCTGATAGGCAATCAAATCATTGACCCGTGATGTTAATATCAATTCAGGTTGTTTTTTTGTTAAGATGATGATTTATATATAACTCAAATCTATTGAAACTAAAGACATTCCGACTCAACAGGTTTAAACTCCTGACCTTTTGTGAAACCAACCTTCTTTAGGCCAATGCCTCTTTAGTTATTTCAAGGTAACTTATTGTATAACGGGGATTACATAAGAAGTAACTGCTATCATTCTATCATTACTTTATAACTATCATTAATTCAAATGCAACTGATATTGGATTAATGATTCTGTGTGTTTAATAGCCTGATAAGCGCGGCTGAAGTTGACTGTCTTGTTGGCGCAGTGGTAGTGTACTCGTTATCCGGATCGGACCAAATGTTTGTATCAACTGCAAGTATTTGTTTCGGAGATTGTGTTTTCTATGTACAATATGTATGTATTTGCAAAGAAAGTATATATGAATTTATATCAGTTGTCTAGTACCTATAATACAAGCTTTGCTTAGGTTGGGACTAGATGGCGTGGTGTGTTAGAATGGCCAAAAATATTTATTTATTTATTTAGCTTTGGTAATGACTGTAACTTCTTTACAAGTTTATATTTAAGACAGAAGTGGCAAACGAGCATACAAAGCTACCAACATGAACAGCTCATGAACAAATGTAACACAATAGCCCTGAATGCGTTGCTACTCTTTGAGTCCCCCCTTCAGGATTCAGGGAAAAGCGTGTCTGAGGACGAACGACATTGGGTTTCTATGCGGCCATCACTCCGATCAACCTGATAATATCATCATCATCATCAACAGTCTTTAATAGTATACTGCTTGACATAGACCTCTCTGCATATTATAAATATGAGCACGGATGTTTGTTATTCTTTCACTCAATAACAACTGAACGTATTTAGATGAAACTTTACCATAACGTTAGTTATATATAAGAATAACTCATGGGATACTATTTACTACGGTAACTGACATATACGTAGATAAAAGCCGCTCATGTGTACATCGTAAGTAATAGCGTTTATCCTACATCCTTCCTCAAGAATCAAGGTACCCCATACCAAATTTGATTGAAAAGAAAGAAAGACAGACAGACTACCGAATTTATAATATTATATATAGGTTGTCTGTAAGAGATCGCTATGAGCGATAAGACCGCCAATTGTCACATTTGTATGTTGTAATTCTTCTTCTTTTCTATCTGTTAAGTGTGTACAATAAAGTTAAATAAATATTATATAGTGTTGATTAAAAATACCATATCTAGTATAATACCTTCGTATATTAGTAATCCATCTTCAGCGCGGGCTCGGCTTGTAAATGTTATCAGACACGCACTTTTGTTGTTTTACGAATACTTCTTAATGGCGGCCATCAGGGACGATTAAGGAATCATATCATTTATTCCTTTGTTGGTGGATTTACATGTTTTTGAATTATTAAATTACTAAGCTGAATTATTAAGGGGATTTGTAATGTTGTGTTTAAGTTGTGGTTTTATTTTAATTAGTGGGCGCCCAGTGGACAAAGTTCGACCATAATTCATTTATGTATTTTTTTTAGCCTTCTATCCTCCTATATATATTTTTTTCTTAAAAAACTGTACTTATTTTTTGCTTCACAGCACACACACAAGTTCAAAAGACTATATATAAATACATACTACTATATATATATTCTTTTGAACTTCACGCATTCTCTTTGCTCATAGTACAAAATTTCAACAAAATAAACCGCCTTCAAGAACTGAACAAAATTGAAAAGAGACAACACGGAAAGCCCCAGCTTTGAAATAAAAAAGGAATCATCAAAATCGGTTCAATCAGGCGCAACTTATGAGTAGTTATGAGGTAACAAAACAAAAAAAACAGAGGAATTAATAACCTCATCCTTTTTCAAGTCGGTTAAAACTAACACCAAGTCAGAGCAAATGTTTATGCTCATGACACAACTATGTGTTCTGGGTGGAATCGAACCTACGACGATCACTAACCACCGCTTGATACTAGATGTAATTGTATTTTGTCATCAATTATATATTGACTAACTCACCCACGTAACCTCGTTTACTATTCCTATTGTGGAAGGTTATAAGCTATATATATTGTGTGACGATATATATAGCTTATAGCCTTCCTCGATAAATATGCTATCCCAACACTGAAAGAGATTTTCAAATCGGACAAACAAACTCTTCAGCTTTACATCAATCAATCAACAACCCATAATGTCCCACTGCTGGGCTCGAGTCTCCTCTCAGGAGAGGGTTAAGGCCATACGTCCCCACGCTGGCCAAGTGCGGGTTGGGGACTGGCAAGAATACGTTGTGGCTACGTAAATCTTGCCCTTGGATGTTTTTAAGCCGCCCGAAGGCCTCCAACTAAGCTTCACGACTGTTATCCTATGATAACAACCGGGACCGACTGCTTAACGTGACCTCCGAATCACGGAGAAGCTCATGGTAACATGCCACCAGCGGTCACCCATCCAAGTACTGACCGCGCCGTCGTTGCTTGCCCTGGCTGATTGTTTCTAATCACCGAGTGCAACTGGGCTATGAGCGCCTCTATTACATATTAGTATCGATTATGTTCTTAAATTACATTGTCCTTAAGTAACGGTAACAGAAGATTGATCCAATCGCATCACAATACAAACAATACACAATACATACATAATCGATTCATCAATCATTCAATCGATCACGTTTATTAACCATCCGGAATTGCCATTCACAACGGTACATCTTATAATAATAATAGCCTTTATTTAAATTACAATATAGTTACTAAAATCTTGTACAATTATTTGACACTGGTACGTGAAGTTTGCCTTGCTGTCCAGCATAGGCCTCCCCTAGAGATCTCCATTCAATGCGATTCCACGCTTGTCTTTTCCAAGTATGTCCCGCTATTCTTATAATATCGTCTTCCCACCTACGACGTTGTCTCCCTTTTTTTCTTTTGTTATCTCTCGGACACCAGGTACATCTTACAATGGGTAAAACATGGATATGACGCTTCATTTACTCGTGGGCGAATAATGCCTGATGTCTCGGTGGTGTATGCGACTGCTGCGCTTGAGGCCTCGTGTTTGATTCCCAAATTTTGGTATGGTATGCAAATATTTGTTTCGGAGTTTCTGTTCTCCATCAAGCAATGTAGCTTTTACAGTGCAAGCTCTGTGTAGTTTAAGGCTAAACGCGTTCGAAACAACAACCCATAATGTCCCACTGCTGGGCTCGGGTCTCCTCTCAGGAGAGGGTTAAGGCCATACGTCCCCACGCTGGCCAAGTGCGGGTTGGGGACTGGCAAGAATACGTTGTGGCTACGTAAATCTTGCCGTTGGATGTTTTTAAGCCGCCGGAAGGCCTCCAACTAAGCTTCACGACTGTCATCCTATGATAACAACCGGGACCGACTGGTAACATCAACGCTCATGGTAACATGCCACCAGCGGTCACCCATCCAGGTACTGACCGCGCCATTCGAAAACGCGTTCGAAAAATGTCTAAAAAATATTTATGCTTCAGCTAATCTTGAGTGGAAGGTGTATATGAGCAGAAGTGGACGCTAATCGTCAGCTGACACGTCTCCTCATTATCCCCTGCAAAAGCTAAACCAACCGTGTGACCTACGTGTGGTGACGAATTAATTCAGACATTTTGACACACAACACCATCTAGTCCCAAAACTAAGCAGAGCTTGTACTATGGGTACTACTAAATACATACATATTTTACATAGAAAACACCCAAACTCCGAAACAAATATTTGCAGATCATACAAACATTTGGTCCGAGACGGGAATCGAACCCGAGACCTCTGGCACAGCAGTCGCATACGCTACCACTGCGCCACCGAGGCAGTTATTACATAAAGCCACATTTATAGTATTAGTTTGGTTTTTCATTAATTTTATATAATATATAATGACAGTTTTAATTTGTCTGTCTATCGCAAAGCAGGTAAGTCACGTCCGTTGACTGCGAGTTGCTCCCCCATCCCCATCTTCCACTTCATCCCCCAAAGGCCGGCAACGCACTTATGACGCCTCTGGTGCTGCAGATGTCAATGGGCGGCGGTAATCACTTACCATCAGGCGATACGTCTGCTCGTTTGCACGTGATTCCATAAAAAATATAGAGCATCACCACCCCACCCTCAGCAAGAGCCGACTAAGGGAGAAACTTTACTGGACAACATCACTACAAAGAGAAGAAGAACTTGACACAAACTTTATATCAACCAATCTGGCTAGCGTATATAGTAGGAAACCTCCCTTCTAAAGAGTGGCCTATGTCCAGTAGTCGGCTGTTAAAGACTGATGACTATTGTGGTAATGAACCATGACAATCCTCAATCGCCTTTACCATGGTGAGTGTTCTGAAGAGCTCTTCCAATTGATCCCCCCCTCTCCCTTCTTCTACAGAACAACACGTGCCGGCCTTAGAAGTCACCGCTTTTTCAGTGCAAGACATACTTTCTCGTACTCATCGCTTCGGTGCTTCCTTCCTGTGTCGAGCGGTCAAAACCTGGAACTCACTACCAGCGCACGTGTTTCCTTCCCACTATGATCCCGGGTTCTTTAAGCGGGGCGTGAAAAAGCATCTCACCAGGCCGCCATAGTGTGGGTCACCATGCTACATTGTTCTTTTTCGCATTGAGGATGGTGACCACCACTCTTGGATTCTGCTCATGCTTTCCATCAGGCAGTGCAGAGTCATTCTGGCAGCTCAAATATGAAAAAAAGACCTAAATTCAACAAAACAATTACAATTACTAACATTAGTCGCCTTCTACGCAAACTAATCAATTGAATTGAAGGTCAAATACATTACATACGCCATTATATTAATAACGATGTTATCCCAGCACAAACATAGATATACCCACTTAATCTGCAACTCCAGCCTGTTAATTCAGTCACGAATTAGTTTTAACAATAGATTTTGCAATAGGAATGCGGAGAACTCCTTACCGTATTAGTATTATTTTATTATTAGTATTATTTTTACTGCAACTGCATCGATTTTGCATCGAGTTTTGTTCAATATTGTTCTCATGTAAGTGACGATTGTCTTAATGAGAAATAAAGATCTTTGAACCGAATATAAGTAGATAAGCCTTGAATGATATGTATGTTTAATAGGCTGAAACCTTTAACGGTATTACTGAGTGTTTTTTGTTAGTACGTTAGCATTTACACGATTGTCGTCTACACGGTTGGCCTAGTGGTTTCAGTGGTCGCCACACCGGTTCCTACTGCGCTAAGTGTTGTGGGTTCAAATCCTACATGGGACAACACTTTGTGTGATCCATAAATTGTTGTTCTAAGTCTGGGTATACTTTGTGTCCGTTTCATTGATGTTTGTAAAGATCCCCGCGACACATGAATTTATATTCCTAATGCGGGAGTTGTCCTTAAAAGAGAAAAAAAAAATTAAAGCATTTCAATAAAATAAAATTCAGATGGCAACAGCTTGCATACTGTTACTTTTCATGTAATACTAACACTATTTTACCTGAATATCTGACTTTTAAAAAGGAGAGGTCATGAGTTTCTTTGCCAGTATTCTTCTCATAAGGCTCCACGCTTATATTGGAAATTGGAAGTTATGGATCGACACAGGTAGACAGAGGATTTAGGTGTTTTCACCTAATTCAACTCGACAATAGAGTACATCTGGCGTCGGTTTGTGTCGATCTATGATTTTTATCTGTACCTTCAATTTAACGTTCATAAATGTCACTTAGTGTCTTAACTGAATAAATGATTTTGAAGTCAAATCCACCCAGGGCAGGGGCAAAAGCTTGTAAAACTGCAGGATTAATATGATTTGTTGTAAAAGTAAAAATAATGTTTGAGGCTGCGTTCATGTCATTATTTCGTACTAGCTGAGCCCCGCGTTGTTACCCGTGGTACAAAGATATTGTGTGAATTGTATCTTTATAAACTGTACCCTATGTGTTATTCTGATATATAAGCTATATTATTGTAAAGTTTCATTAAAATCCATTCGGTATTTTTTACGTGAAAGAGTAACAAACATCCATCCATATTTACAAACTTTCGCGTTTATAATATTGGTAGGATTTTTAATATTCAAATTGACGAACTTTCAACAATATTTTGCAACAATTTCATCCTTTATTTGAACCCCTAGGTAAAATTTACAAAAAATCATAAGCCATCTAAATATCATGTTTTAATCCCAAACTGTTTAGACCTTGTGTTAATGAATCAATCAGCTAGCCAGGGCACGTAATTTTATATGTATACTAGCATATACCGCGGCTTCGCTCACTTGTCCATTCTTTCATGTACCTTTTATCCTATGTCCTTCCTCAGGAATCGAAGTATCTCCATGCTAGATTTCATTGAAATCGATACATTGATAAAACCGTGAAAGCGTCATACACAGACAGAGTTACATTCGAACTTACAATATTAGTATCGATAAAAACTAGTTTTTTAACCCGCGGCTCTCCTCGCTTGGATGTCGGACATCGAAGTAATCATTTTTAGTATAAATATATAGCCTAAGACTGTCACAAACACTACTACTTTCCATTGGTAAAATAATTTTCCAAATTGGTTCAGTTGATCCAGTGGTTGCCCTTTACAACTTCAAAAATTACTTCTTTATTAGTATAAAATACATAAGAAAGAAAGAAATAAGAAAGAAGTTGTTCAGTTTAGAAAGCAGTGATTGAAATGATGAAAATAATGAGGAACAATCACCACCGCCATATTGTATTTCAGTCAGATTTCAAAACAAAATTCTTAACTTCTAAGACACATCTTACTATCTTAAATATTTGATTATCTCGTCTACATTTGTTGGCAAAGAGTGTGCTCTCAAATATGTGAGATATGACCTGTTATCAGGCAAATGTTATCGTGTATCTGATAACGTTACGCAACAGATTCCGGTTAGAAGTAACAGGTATGAATACTAGTTTACGCTGGTTGGATCCATTTATAAATAAAAATAATAATAATTTCTATATTTCTCTTTTCACAACTACCGATACATGGATTATTAAATTAATTCTTATCACAACACAAAAACAAGACACCAATACAGCAATTGTAAGAGGACTGGTGTCTGAATTAGACGTGAGTCTGTAGCTCAGATCACCAGGCACTCGCCCCGCTGACACATAACTTAGCTGTTTGTAAAGTTACAGTAAAGTTTCTTTGAATAACACAGATATTGCGGCCAAAATAAAACATGTGTGTGTGTGTGTGTGTGTGTGTGTGTGTGTGTGTGTGTGTGTGTGTGTGTGTGTGTGTGTGTAATTTGGTTAAGTTATAATAGCCAATATATTTATTTAGAAATTCTTAAATACCTTGTTTAATACACTTAATAAACATCTTCGTGCTTGACATTACTATATACATAAATATATTCTTGATACAAAAAACGTTTGTATAACTTTAACGATAAAATGTGTATTTCTTTGTGGTATTATAAGCTTCCATTTTGTCAGATCTATTTTGACTTCGTTCGCTTATTATATAACTTTAATTACGGAGATCGTTTTTTGGTTTTTTCGAAAGACGGTCCCCATTTCATCTCATCCACATTTTTTATTGTTTTCATCATTATTTTCATCACGACTAAGACTTGAAGACTCGAAGACTTAAGACTTGAATACTTTAAACACTTGACACTTACAGAAACAGCGGATAGCTGGTTGCCATTTCATCGTAAGAAGAAGAAGAAGAACTTTAAGAATATAGTATCTTCTTAGATGAAAATCTTTCTAAATTAACCTTCTTACTAATTTCAAACAGATATATAGATAAACTAACTTGGCCTCGCGGTGTTACCCGCGGTACAAAGATATTGTGTGATATCTTTATAAATTGTAGCCTATGTGTTATTCTGATGTATAAGCTATTTTCTTGTAAAGTTTCATTAAAATCCATTCAGTTGTTTTTACGTGAAAGAGTAACAAACATCCATCCATACTTACGAACTTCCTCGTTTATAATATTGGTAAGATTACATTCGGGCACAGAATGAGTATTGGTAGTTATTACACAATATTTTCTCCTTGGCAATCGAACACAAGACCTATGGTTTACCAAGGGGGGCTACAAGCCTTAACTAAACCAACAGACTCGTATTTATGAGCTATTTGGCCCACGTGTATCTCAGTTTTCGCGTTAAAAAGCATCATATGTCACTCGCTGATAATCTAGCTTACCATTAGAGTGCCTCGATGGCGCAGTGGTAGTAGATGCGACTGCTGTGCTTGAGGTCTCGGGTTCAATTCCCGGGTCGGACGAATTTTTTGTGTGAAATGCAAATATTTGTTTGCAGTTTGGGTGTTTTTATCAGTTGTATAGTACCCATAACACAAGCTCTGCTTAGCTTGGGATTAGACGGCCCTGTGTGTTAAAATGTCGAACAAAATATTTTGTGACGGAATTTTTAATATCGGCTTAGTGGTTTAGGCGAGGAAGCACAACAAACAAACAAACCCACATTCGAAGTTACAAAATTAGCAAAGATGGTTCTTTGTCCTTAAAGAGCCCGGTGTCAGTTACAATTTGAACTTATTATAATTTCTAACGACTTGAAAGTACATATTCATTACGATTGTCAGCTTTATAATGACTTACTTGATAGTAAAACATCACTTAATTGAGCCTGATACTTCTGTATGCAGTCATCGACAATAAAACTTATATTTAAGTAAGTACTTTAATGTTAAATGTATATGAGGGTCTTGGGGTGACCCCATAATGCATCAATCATTTTAATATAAAATAATAATAATAAATAATAATGGGAAATATTTCGGACATCTTATTAAGCAAGTCCCAAGCCAAGCAGAGCTTGTGTTATGGGACAACTGATACAAATATATATATACTATTTTTTTTAAATATATATATATATAATATTAAAATTGATAAATTCCTTAGCAGTAGTGTACTAGCAATTCCATGTCAATGAGATAATCGGCTAGATTGCGCGCCATAAAAACAAAATTATCATAGAAAGCTAATATTTATATTACGTGTGTCCCAATTTATCGAAGAAGTCACCAAATCTTGCACTATTAAATGCGGAAGACGCTAGATAAGTTGCTTGCTATCAAAAGTTTTGTAATACCGATAAGGTATCAAAGGCCCGTACTATCGGCTACGCGAGAAAGCTTAGTGAGTTATGTTCGAATTATTTAACAAATTTGGGAAATATATGAAGAAATTTAGGTGCTACTGGTAGATAGATACATAAATAAATAAATAAATATACCGGACTTCTAACGTACAACGCCATCTAATCACCAATTACCGTGGGAGAGCCACGCTTAGGCATGCGTAGGCCGGCTCGCCCGTGGGCAGCGGTAATCGCTCACCATCATGCGATACGTCTGCTGGTTTGCCCCCTAATCCATCATCATCATCGTCAGCCTATCGCAGTCCACTGCTGGACATAGGCCTCTCCAATTTCATGCCGCTTAGTTCGATCTGTAGCTTCTCGCATCCAGCTTCTGCCAGCCGTCCTGCGCAAATGATCGCTCCACCTGGCCTGTGGACGTCCTACACTTCGTTTGCCAAGACGCGGTCTCCACTCAAGAACTCGTTTACCCCAACGGTTATCGGTTCTTCGGCAAATATGGCCAGCCCACTTGCTCTATTCCATAAAAAAATCTAATCCCAAACTAAGTAGAGTTTGTATTATGGGTACTAGACATCTGATATTGATTATAAATCCTTTTTTTTTGTAAATACATATATATCATACAGAGAAAACACCCATACTCCAAAACAAATTTTTATCCGACTCGAGACCTCAAGTCTCGGGTCCGATTCCCGGGAACAGTAGTAGCATACCTTCGAGGCAGTCATGTTTAGGCTATAAATAATGCAAGAAATCCTGATTGGGGGGAATGTTTACGGTTTTGGTTCTATATAGTTATGAATATATTATGATTCTGTTAAATTATATCATTGGCGCTCATAGCCCAGTTGCACTCGGTGATTAGAAACAATCAGCGAGGGCAAGCAACGACGGCGCGGTCAGTACCTGGATGGGTGACCGCTGGTGGCATGTTACCATGAGCGTCTCCGTGATTCGGAGGTCACGTTAAGCAGTCGGTCCCGGTTGTTATCATAGGATAACAGTCGTGAAGCTTAGTTGGAGGCCTTCGGGCGGCTTAAAAACGTCCAACGGTAAGATTACGTAGCCACAACGTTGTCTTGCCAGTCCCCAATCCGCACTTGGCCAGCGTGGGGACGTTATGGCCTTAACCCTCTCCTGAGAAGAGACCCGAGCCCAGCAGTGGGACATTATGGGTTGTTGATATCATTGTAAGTGAGGAAATAAATAAATCTTAAAAATGTTATGTATGCGCATGGCCTGCGTGTGCGCCGGTTACTGCTTAAAAAACATCCTATATTACTCGCTGATAAAGTACTTTTTCATTCGTGAGAGAATGTTTAAAATCTGTTAATTGCTTTAGTCGTGAAAACACTCAAACTCACATTCGAAATACTAATATTAGTTAGGATATACAAGCAAGCATAAAAGTTAACATATTTTATTTTGTCATTACAATCTTTATGACTTAGCAGAAGTTTCTGTTCAATGTTAAAGTAATATAATCATAAACAAAAAATACATCATTAGCATAATGACAGTACGCATATATTTTATTCATCAAATGTTACAAGGTCGCAAGTGTATTTTTGAGATTACTACACAATTCTAGCTATTATAACAAGTATATATAATGCAATAAAAATATCTCCGGACAAAAGACAATCTTCTTCTTACCTCGGACAGCTATACAAATTTTCTCTTTATATATAACTGCAGAGAGTCGAGTTTCGACCAAATAAAAACTCAAAGATAGAAACTAAATTTAAATCTACATATTTGTTAAGGTGTTTAGGATCTTTGACGCAGACAGACACTCAAATATGTGAACTTTTCGATATTCCTTTTTGTGCCGTGTATTAAGAATATAAGGTTTTATTTTTACATATAACCAGCGGTACTTAATCTTATAATCCACGTGGTGACGGACTAAATCTTATAATCCATCTGGTGACGGACTGAGAATACGCAGTGGCACCAGCCCCTAGTCATTTCGTGGGTGACGTAAGAGCCCACTGAGAGAGCTACCTAGCAGGACAACACTATAAGAACAACGAAAACTTGATACAAACTACCAATCCTTCTGGTTGACGTACATAAAACCTCCTTTTTAAGGAGAAGTCCATGTTCAAAATAGACTATTAAAATCGGTATCACTCGATAGAATATCACTTCATACTTAATTCGAAGTGTCGTAGTAATTCCACGTTGCATCATAACGCTTAGAGTTAATATTGCGTAAATATGATTACATGCCGACAATCAGTAGCTGGGTGCCTACTTAAGAGATACTTTAAAAATGTATTTTTAATAACTTCTAAATAAGATTTAGAATTCGGTTGTTTTTTTAGATTTTTGATTTCAGAATGCCGACATTTGTATACACCTTAAACTAGCCTGAACCCTTGGCTTAGCTTGCCTAGGCTAGGCCTAGCCTGGCTCGCGTGTGTATTGATTATCTGGGTAAAAACAAGCCCATGTTATTCGATGATAACGTAGCTTTTTATTGGCGAAATAATTTTTTGAATCAGTCTAGCTAAACGAACCCACATTTTTATAATTCGTTAAGTTGTAAAAAGTATTTTTGTTTGATGCTGTAATCATTTATTTGTTTTCAAAGATAATTTCTGTAGATATTTTTGCGACTATACGTTATGGCATCATAAACTATAGAAGTAAGTAAATATATTTATCCGAGGCCAAATCTGAGGCGAACGCACGGAAACTGTGCTAAGGCCGTATTTCGGTAAATATTAGATGCATTTTCATTCATCTTATGTTTATTATCTCATTAAATGATTTACGTGACTTGAATTTAGGATACATTAATAATTATTTATGATGGATATGTCTAATACTAGATTTGCTAGATTTGTGTTCAAGATAATGCATCAGCATTACAAAGATCTTTTCGTAACCTATTGAGGAACGAATACTGACATGAAATCATTTTTTTCTTTGAAAACTTGTGGTTGGGAGCTAAGATATCTGCGTCCACTGCTGAACGAAGAAGTACGGCGCCCTGCTCTACGTTTGCATACTCCACCCTAACAATTTCGGTTTAACGACCATCAGTTCGTCTGAACACATGACCGACCAACATATTTTTAATGAGCCTTTATAAATAACATGTTTTTTCCATTAAATTTAGTCCACAGAACATGTGGGGTATCCACCGTAAGTCTTGGCCTACAGACTACGCTAAATAATAAAGAAACCAAAATGTTCTCCAAATCCATTGCTTTAGTCTTCGAGAGAAATTGGTCCTCTCACACTTAAGCTTGAAATTAGTAATGTATATCATCGTCATAATCCTATCGCAGTCCATTGCTGGACATATGCCTCTCGTAAGTTCGATCCTCGGCTTCTCGCATCCTGCCAGCCGTCTTGCGTAAGTCGTCACTCCACTTGGCCTGTGGACGTCTTACACTACGTTTGCCAAGACGCGGTCCCCACTTAAGAACCCAACGGTTATCAGTTCTGCGGCTAATATTGACTAACTACTTGATGGCACGGTTGGCCTAGTGGTTTAAGCGGTCACCACGCCACTCTCACCTACGCCAGATGTGGGTTCAAATTCCACAAGGGACAACACTCTGTGTGATCCACAAAGTGTTGTTCTTAGTCTGGGTGTGTATTTTATGTATATTTGTAAAGTCCTACGCGAAATAGGATGTATATTTCAAATTCGGGAGTTGTTCTTTAAAAAAATACTTAGTCTAATTTGTAATCTATTAAGTAAAACGTACATTATTTCGTCTCTAATAAATATTATTGAGAAATACGACATGACGTCGGTGCTATTATAATTTCGACACGATTAACACTATTAATCAACTTGCGTGTCAATCCTCCCCTAAATCAGATTATTAAAGCTACCTAACCCTTCAAAACCACACGCCGCCGGTATAAATAGCCCACAGACCTATATCATTAAAACAAAACACAGCAATCCTTAACTCTTTCTCAAAATCACTTTCGTCTGAGCTAAATTTACTGCTAAAGCCATCAGACTAAATAAATCTTTATTCCTTACGCTATAAATGTCAAAATTATTTGCTGTCAATGAACCAGTATTGCGAGAACAATTTGCACCCCTTTTGTTTTTCAAACATGATGTTTTTGCAGCTGCAATTGTACCGAAGCGTATCGTTGTTAAGCATTTACATAAATGGCAAAATTGATGATAATGTATGAGTGTGACGAGTAAATAAGGAATGAGAGGACGATAATCGACTTGTAAGTGTAATATTACGTTAAGTATAGCAATAAATTATTCTCATACGTTTTTACATGCGACTTGTAAATGTTACGTGTATTTCTAATTGTTTAAAACAAGGTAAACGAATTATTATAATACACTACAATATAAATTAAGTTTTAACAGTTCATTAAAAATTAATGACAGTTGTTCATTTTCGTATTCAATGGACAATCATAAAACTTTGAAAACTAAATTGTTTTGTATAATTTATTTTAATTTTTACGACAATTAGTAGCTGGGTGCCTACTTGATAGATACTTTAAAAATGTATTTTTAATGAACTTTTAAATAAGTTGTAGATTTTGAATTCGATTGTTTTTTTAGGTTTGTGATTTTAGAATTCCTACATTTATAAACAGATTAGCCTTAACCGTCGGCTTGGCTCGCATGTATATTGATTATCTGGGTAAAAATTAGCCCATGTTATTCGATGATAATGTAGCTTTCCATTGGCAAAACAACTTTTCAAATTGGTTCCGTGAAATAATTTTTCTAACCGGATAGATAATAAACTTAGATAATAAGTAATATGTTTTGTCGTTATTTGAAAATTGGATTCCCTTTTTTAGTTTATGAAATTGAAAGTCGTTATATTTGAGTTAAGTATTTTAAGTTCAAGAATAACTGTAAGAGTAAACGTGACTTAGAGTTTAATACTCTCTACATTAAAAAATACAGGCAAAAAATATATTTTTGCATATGAAAGTAACTTAACGGTACGTGACATATTTACCTTTCCTATATTTATTTGCTGAGCCATCAACCATGAATAATAATCCAAGTGTATAGAAGACATTAGTTTAAAAACCTATCCAGGTCTATGATGTGATTCTCCACTTGAGCATTTTCGCCTCAACGCACAAAGTCTGCGTGAATATTCATTCTTTCCGATTGAGTTACGATTCTGTGTAACAATCGTCCATTCCCACGTTACACCAATGGCCCACAAACGACAAAGGACGTCGTAATATATTTAGCCGCGATTCGTGACTCACCGAGTACTTACTAATGCTTAAGTTAAACTTGAGCTTAAGCAGAATTAAGCACGTCAATGACTTAAGTCCTAAAGCGCCGGAGGTCCTTGAAATCCGAGAGGTAAAACATGAATATATGTGGCTCGGTCATTACTCATAATGCGTGTGAATTTTGTGCGTATTTCACGATTCATACAAAGTAAATAATAATGACTCAAGTGAAGGAAAATGTTTCATCATCATTCTCGGTGTTTAATAGTCTTGTGGAGGAACGGGTGTCATGTCCCTTCAATACAGAGGGAGGATCCTTCGACCAGGCGAGGTGGTCATGCCTGGCGGGTCACTTTCCAACGGTTGATGTTGGGAAGTTGTATATACTCTAATCGGCGCGTGAACTTCTATTACGCGATTCGGGATTAGTAGTTTCTTCGTTTCCTTAGTTACTCCGTAGTTCGGTGTATCTTCGGTAGATAATAAATAAATAAATATTTCGGACATTCGGACACACAACGCCATCTACTCCCAAGATAAGCAGAGCTTGTGTTATGGGTACTCGACAATTGATGTAAATACATCAAATCAACAACCCATAATGTCCCACTGCTGGGCTCGGGTCTCCTCTCAGGAGAGGGTTAAGGCCATACGTCCCCACGCTGGCCAAGTGCGGATTGGGGACTGGCAAGACAACGTTGTGGCTACGTAATCTTACCGTTGGATGTTTTTAAGCCGCCCGAAGGCCTCCAACTAAGCTTCACGACTGTTATCCTATGATAACAACCGGGAACGACTGCTTAACGTGACCTCCGAATCACGGAGACGCTCATGGTAACATGCCACCAGCGGTCACCCATCCAGGTACTGACCGCGCCGTCGTTGCTTGCCCTCGCTGATTGTTTCTAATCACCGAGTGCAACTGGGCTATGAGCGCCTCGCCTAAGCACAGCAGTTGCATACGCTACCACTGCACCACTGAGGCAGTATTGTATTTCTGTTGTTGCGTTGTATGTGGAAGTCGCCACAGTCTGCTGCTGAGAACTGACCTCTTCTTAGGGTTGTTCTTGGAGGGGGGTGGTTTCAAGTTTTCCAACTCTTAGCAGTGATATTGTCCTGAAGACGCTCTTGGGAGGAATAGGAGTGGTAACTTTTCGGATTCTTAATCTATCAACACTCGGACCAATGATACGCAAATAATGTTAAATTATATGAACATATACACAAGTCTGTGTTTCCTAAGAGGTTGGCCAGATGTCTGGAAAAGGCACTTTGGAAATCCAATTTGTAGCCGTAACAAAATATTTGTTTAACTTTCTAATATGTTTGAAATAGTTGAACAAAAATGTTTGTTATTCGTTAAAAAAAGTATTAATCAACCAAAAAAGGTCCCCTACATGTTGCAGTCTAAACAAGCTTACCGTTAAAATGAAAAATCATCAGCTATTTATAAATTATGCGAGTTTTGTAAACATTGGGCTGGAACACCAGTGTAAGTAGACCTCTGTTTAGGTAATTAAGCTGTGCTTTTGTAGTTTTATTTAAAGCTATTTTTGGGCTTAGCATTTAAAATATTTTTGTTTAAGAAGTTTTACTAGTGTTTACAGTTGTAACTAACTTGTTACAACTTGAGTTTAGTACGAGCTAATAAAACAATAAGCTATTAGATATCAGTTTTGTTGATATTCAAGCTTTTTAGATGTACATGTTAACGTCTACCTTTGAGTCATTACTGCTAGTAGTTATTTCCTTTTAACGTGCTTATTATTATTTTATTTGAAAGATCAAGTTCATAATACACAAAATAAAAACCTTTATTTTTATTTTTTATTTATTTATTTATCTTCATTGCGTACATATTACAAAATACTAAATAAAATGAGTGACAAAAAGGATTACTACAATAATTGGCGGTCTTATCGCTCACGGCGATCTCTTCCAGACAACCATCCTTTAAGTTTGTTTATTAAACTGTGTTGAATTATTTAATAAATAACTTCATTTGTTAAGGCGATGCTGAAATATACAAAAAGAAAATAACTAGTATGTTATGAAGAAATTAATAACCTTTAGTAAATTACTGTCAATAAAATTGTATAAAATGGAGATACGAAATTAATTCATACCCGGTTCACACTTTTATTTACTTACAATGAAATTCGATTATAAGTTATAGGTTTTCTAAAGGTGGATTGTCACTATATTTTATATCATTCCGTCTGTGATTCAGAATAGAACAAAACATAACATATAGTTTTGATAACATAAAAATAATGTACAGACTCTTAAAATTTTATGTTCTAAATCTAAATTTTCTGTAATATATATATATTTATTTATAACTTTATGCACTTTAGTACATCGGCGGACTCAATGCCCAGGGCATTCTCCATTACTCGACTTTAGGGTAGGTGTAGAAATGTTCGGTTCTCGGATCTATCCCGTCTCAGGCGCAGAGTGGCACACCGTGTGGTTTTAGTCGGTTCGATTTCGACACACCGCTCCGCCGCAAACCCCGGTGGGGTGAAGGCCCGAGGGGGTTTCCACACGTAAAAAAAGTTGTAGAAATGTTGTGAAGTAGGCGCGCATAGGTTTCGTACTTAACTATTTAAAAATATATATTACACAATATATCTAGTAAGGTACCGTAGAGGTCTGCTTATATTGGTCGCAACACGTGTCTTCGTGGGGTGGCCTACCCCACTGTGTCGCATCGATTCTTTAAACTATAATATCATAATTTATGCTCGTTTTGATTACTTTTATGTTATATTGTTTTAATGAGCGTAAAACATGCAAAATTGATTATCTTGAATTTGACAAGTTAATATATCATAACTTTTCGACCCCTTTTATGGTGTGGGCGGCAAAAGAACCACATCAAAATTAGCAAGGGCTTTTTTGGTAACCTTCGTCGGTATTCTATAAATAAATATAAATATTTCAGACATCTTACACACAACGCCATCTAGTCCCAAACTAAGTAGAGCTTGTGTTATTCGTACTAGAGAACTAATATAAATACATATATACTTTTTTTTAATAAATACATACATATTATACATAGGAAACATCAAAACTCCAAATTTGCAGATCATATGTGAAATAATAAATACGTGAAATCGACCCCGAAACCTGAAGCACGGCAGTCGCATGCACTACCACTGCGCCACCGAGGCATTAAAAATGAGGGCTTGTTAGCACCAAATCCGTTTGAACTGGCTCTTACTTATGTCCAGCAGTAGCCTGTGTTAGGCAGATAATGATTATATGTGCAGAAGGACACATATCTCTGCTACAGTAAAATTGGAGATCGTTTTTTGTTTTTTCGAAAGACGGACCCCATTTCATCTCATCCACATTTTTTATCATTACTTTCATCACGACGAAGACTTAAGATTTAAAGAGTTTAAACATTGGACATTGGCAGAAATAGCTGATAAGCTGATTGCCATTCCACCAAAAAAAAGAACAGTTAAATGAAAGATTTTGCAGATTGTAATATGCGTGTTTTGTTTCCTCAATCTGGCAATACATCTAAGAATTTTCGGTGTGTTGACGGATGAAGAATATTGAATGTATTACTACTATTCATATTGTGGATGTCGAAAGATCTGAATAAGGGAGCAAATTTCTCAGGACAAATGTAACAACACTGCAACGAGAACGAAAACTAAACACAAATCCTGTACCAGGGTAGGTATAGGATTTTTATGGTCTGGCCATTGTGTTATAGGAAACCAAAATCTCATTTCTAAAGTGAGGGCTTATCCTACAGTGGACTAGTAAAGACATAATAATGATGACCTATATTCAAATTCAAAATCATTTTTTTGCATATTTTATTATATGTAGAGGCTTTTAATCAAATATGATTATGCCAGCCTCATTATTTCCTATAGTGGTTACCAACATTAAAGGATTTCAAAATATTACAAATACGTAATACCATACAATAAGGACTCAATCAAAACACATAATTTGATTAGTAACATTGTCTTTAAATTTTTAATTAAAATTGCGCCCTCATTGTACGGCTTGGATAATATGGACCGGACACCAACATCCAATAAATTATTTTTTTAACTGGACAGCAATTCTTCTATTCTTTTCTTTCTTCTATTCTTTTCTGTACCGGACACATTACACTAACAAGTTATGAACATCTTGAAAAAAACATTTATTCAATTAAGACACTAATTGACATTTATGAACGTTAAATTGAAGCTACCGTTAAAAATCATAGATCTCACACACAGACACCACAGCATGTACTGGATTGT
The DNA here is from genome assembly GCA_003709505.1 of Hyphantria cunea. Lineage (NCBI taxonomy): Eukaryota > Metazoa > Arthropoda > Insecta > Lepidoptera > Erebidae > Hyphantria > Hyphantria cunea. Next base: position 5,645,700 of record PKRV01002605.1, read on the forward strand.
CAAAGTGAATTAGGTGAAAACACAAAAATCTACTGACCGCATGTGTCGATCTGAAACTTCCAGAGTATGTAGAGCCTTATGAGAAGAACATTGGCATGGCCACTCTTTTTAAAAGGCTGATATTTAGGTATAATACCGTGGGAGAGCCACGCTTCGACATGCATGGGCCGGCTCGACCGAAGTGATACCACGGCCTCACAGAAAACCGGTGTGAAACAGCGCCTGTGCTGTGTTTCACTGAGTGAGTGAGGATACCGAAGGCCGATAATTCAACCATTCCCCTAGTCCCCCTTCCCATCCCCCAAAGGCGGCAACGCACTTGTGACGCCTCTGGTGTTGCGGGTGTCCATCGGTAATCGCTTACCATCAGGCGATACGTCCGCTCGTTTGCCCCCTATAACATAAAAATAATAATAATAATATAGTTCTTCGTGATGTTTATAAAAGTGTGAAAACCTGCTTTTTAATGCAGCAGCAGTAGCCGGTAATAAAATAAGTCAATACTGGTTATACCCAATAAAGTACGCATAAGATAACTTATCGTACAAAGAAACCCTACATATCAATTCAATGTTTAATAAATTATTTTACTTAAAACAAAATAACGCAGAGTGGGTAGTCGTAAATAATTTTTAATACATTCTTTGTATCGCGTATGTTAAGTGCATTTTTAATTATAACACTTTTCAATACTTGTACTCTTTTATGAAGGTGTTTTATCGCAGTAAAGTTTAGATCATCAAAGTTATATTACTAGCATTAGCCTGGGGCTCCGCCTGTGTTATGTTGGTTATCACAGCAAAAAGTAGTCTATGTCCTTCTCCAAGGTTCAATCTATCTCTATACCGAAATCGGTCCACATTGGTTTAACGGTTTAACCATGATAGTGTAACATACAGACCCAAAAAAATTGCTTCTGATTTTATGCTATTTTTGGACGAGCTCCGCGGGATAACACGCTATAACTTCACAATCAGGTAACGCCGCGGATAGAAACGTTTAGGACGAGTAGGTAAAAGACAGTAATTATCGATGAGGAAAATAAACTATTTTTTTATAATGGGAACTTCCTTAATTGAAGTATCTTAGTAAAGATCGAGTAGTTAAGACTAATTGCTTACTTTTACTATTTAAATAAAAATATTTCATAGATAATAATGTTCTTCAGGAATATTAGAAAAAGGATTTTTAGGTTATACTAAAACCTATATAAAATTTGACGAATAAACACACATTTTCAAACAGTTTTAAAGTGGATCGCACTGTTTGGATAGCACGTATGTACAGAAACCTCTCTCTGCAAAGGACTGTTTTGAATTGTAGATTTTAGTTGGTATGTGAAGATGTGCAAATAATAATGCTAATGTGTATTTACATGACGTACGTACGTATCTTTCTACGTACAAGCTTATTTTAAGACAATACTGTAGCGTTAAAATTACTACCCAAATCGTAGCAATCTCTTTAAAAGACAACATTATTACTACTAGCTACCAAAGCTACTCATTTCATTAATTAGTTTTATTTTCAATTTAACTTATAAGCTGGTTGATACATAATATTTTTTTTCTTTTTCTTTTATCTCGATAATTTGAAGGTCAAATTTTCAAGCAAATTTATAGCCTATTTAACGTTAAACCAAGAGTATTTTCAAAATGGGTGACACAATAAGAATTGGCTTGATAATGATGACATAAGCCATCACAAAACACCTTGACAGCATTGGAACTAAGCTGTGAATCAGTTATCATGATATAAAGGCCTCTAATTAGACCCATGGCACTAATTGGTTCCATAGTGCGTGACTTGACCACTTTATACTAAACAGTTATTGGTTAGGGCCGTAACGACAGGTGTGAAAACTGATACAAACCAGGCAGTTTATTAATAACAATATGTGTTGTGTTGCGTACTTAATTTGTTTTATTATGTAAACAGATTATTTAAGCTAACTGCCTCGTTGGTCTGGTGGTTAGCGTAAGCAACTGCAGATCAAGAGGGTTCGATTCCCGGTTCGGACTGCTGTTGGGTTTTTCTTACAAGAAATTCTTAAGAGCAGCCCGGAGTATGGAAGATTGCGGTGTTTCCAGCCCGTGCCTCGGAGAGCACGTTAAGCCATCGGTCCCGGTTGTCATGACCATCTATGGCAATCGGCAAAATTGGGAAGTCAGTGCCCTCAAATATACTGACAACTAGTTCAATCTTCGAATTCAGTTCACCTTCAGGGTTGCAGAGGTCCGATGCCAGTCGCTCCGTCTAAAAATTAATATTCAGGTAAAACCGGTTGAACTAGTAGCCGACCCCAAATCTTGGGAATAATAAAGGCTAGAAAGACGATGATGAATGCCTAATACATTTTAGAAGCTTACCATGAAAGTTACCATGAATAGTAGTAACTTTTATTACCTTTTTAACCAACAACTGCGAAGTCAAAAGGTAGAGTAATAGTTTTGGCAGAGTATTTATGTTCTACCGTAGCATATATTTTTTATGGAATAAGAGTTTACCGCCGCCCATGGACACCCGCAACACCAGAGGCGTAACAAGTGTGTTGCTGGCCTTTGGGGGATGTGGGGACGGGTTGGGGTATGGGCCTCCGGTATCCGCACTCACTCGGTGAAACACAGTGCAAGCCTCTTTCGCATCGATTTTCTGTGAGGCCGTGGTATTATTCCGGTCGAACCAGCCCGTTCGTGCTGAAGCTTGACTCTCCCACCATAAAAGAATCTAAACCGAAACGATTTTTAACCGACTTCGAAAAGGGGAAGCGTGATTCTAAGCTATGAAGAGAATCAGCTCTTTTCCAAAATGATGTGAGGCATTTTTGGCGTATGATTACTCGATTACGTATGTGCACAGGGTTTTTTTTTTGAAGTGAAACTTCTTTAGGCGCATGAGGGTAAAATTTTTACAAATGTAACGTAACGCAACTATGCAACGGAAGTGTCGAAAAAGAGAGAGAGAGCGATCGAGACCAATTGAGAGAGAGAGTAAGACAGGGCGAACGTAGCATGAAGCAACTAGCGATGGAGTGAGAGTAGGGAGCAAGCAAGTAAGAAAGATCGAGAGAAAAAGTGAGATTCGATTGAGAATCGATTGTCGTATCACACACAGGGCTGATAAATTAGTTCGCCAAAGAAGTTTCACTTCTGACATGTGTACTATGTACGCACCCACTTTTTAAAATGTTTGCTTGTCTTGTACTTAATTCTTATTTCGTGCTTCTAACTTTGAAAATGACAAATATTCCCGTAACCATTCATCCTCTATTTTATCTCTTTAGGGATGAAATTCCCAAAAATACTTTTGTGGGCGTTTGTAATATAGATATCAGCAGTTGTCAAAGTACTTTTATGTTTCTATTCTCGACGGTTTAGGCTCTGCGTTAATGAATTGGTCAGTCTGAGCTAGCAACCTATACAAATAAATAAAAGTGTCTGTTTGTAATATTGAACTGCTTTGCACTAAATGCATAACGAAGCACCTATATACGGTACTTACATTTAAAAATTATTTGTATTGTAAAAAAATTTTAAACAAATATTTTTTCTGAAAAAAATCAATGACATAGTAAACAATATGTGATTTAAAAGCAACAAAACCAGCTGTTAATATAGATTTAGTTCGTTTTTATTTTCAATATTTCTATTACCAAGACAAACAACCCGTAAATACTTAACTACTGTCAACTTGACAGATCGTCATAAAAAACATTGTTACTCAAAGTGTAACAAATTAATTCCACGGTGTGTTCAAGGATGAAAATAAATTCGTGTACAGAAATAGTTCATAACTTTCAATTTTTGATTTGGTTTAAGTCACAAACGATGGCGGGAGATGTTTTGTAACGTAAAGCTTTAGTCCCAGCGGCAAATAGTAGCGATTTCGGTATGTATCGTTTGTAGGGCTACTATTTTAAAAACCTCTTTTATAAGGAGACACAGACTGTTGGTGAGGTAGTTATTAGTCTAGACTAGAGAAACAGTATATTTAAAATAAAATAGAATTGTTTATTAATATACTTCGTATACAAATAACGCGCTTATTTTAGACGTTATAAAATAATAATTGAGTATAGTTTAATAAGAACTTATTTTAGATAAGAGTCTTTATTAACAATAAGCTAACTATTTCCCTTCTTTTCATTACAGGTAATAAACTTCAGTAACTAAACTGCAAGCCATTGCTGTATGAAAACCAGGTAATTACATGTATATTTAGCACATTGAACTTATAATAAGTTTTGTGAAATTTATTCACGGATTGTTAGAGTGAATACAACTGAAACGGCCATCTTGACATTTGCAGAAGCTTTTATATAATCTTCGTGATATTGAAGAACTCCACTCACACCCACATTTATCACCCACGTTCAATATTTCACACGTATCTGTCATTTACTTTTACATCTAAAACTACGATATATGAATACTTTAATAATTTATTGATATACACAAGTACTAAAGGTTTTCTTCCGTTGCTTTTACAGCCAAAATGTAATGCAAAAAGCGTGAGCACTCACAAAAATCGCTACCTCTTATGACTTAAAATAGAACTAAGGGGTTCATTCTTTAACCCTACAGACAGTTCGCTACGTTAACCCTTCGTGTGTTAAGTGACGAACGATACAGTTATTTTACGGTTAGTTTGTTATACCGATTAATTTATTTATGGGGTTAAGTTAACTGATGATGTCAGTTTGATAGGATGAAGGGGCGTTTGATCATAAATACCAGTTTAAATTACATTACCAGTATGATGCTTTACAGAATATCAGCTGTGGCGGTCACCCATATAATTACAGGCCGCGTCCTAAGTGGCTTAACTTTACCAGGAATATAAACTCTTGATACAGCATTGTTCTCGTATGTATTTTGCATAATAAAACTAGTTGAGCCCCTGTTACACGTGGGCAAAGCCACGCTATTCTACAATATTTAGTCTAAGCTACTCCTAAAATCATAATTTATCTGCCAGTGAAAGTCCTGTCAAATTTTGTCAAGGCGTTCTAGAAAGGCCGGTATATATAGACTACAATAATTTTAAAAATAGCTTTTTGATGTAATTATCTTATGTACTTTTATATACATTTTGTAAAAAATTATAAATATTAATTTAGAAACGAAACACACTCAAAATTATAGTATTTGAATGGATTATATTTGTGTAGATATTGTTTAAGACATTTAAAGTTAATTGTAAACTCAGAAACTACTAAGCCAATTATAACTAATTTGTTAATCATCATCATTAATCATCAACGGCCTTTAACAGTGCACTACACGACATGGTCCTCCCTTATAAATGAGATTTTAGCCTTCATTAAATATAACACTGGCTATACGGGTGATTTAGACTTGATTTCAAGTTTGTTTTATTCTTTCGCCTTTAGAAAGCGAATTTATCCTCTATTTGCTTAGGCTATATCTTTATTCAGCAAACTGTATAGAAAAACAAAGCTGTAACTGCGAGCCTATCTAACCATTTCGAAACATCTGCAACTTTACTTACCAATAAGTGATAAATTCAGTTTTAACACAACTTCCTCCCATCCAAGATGGATGAATGTTCCAAAAAGCCAATGTTATTTTATCGGTAATGTTCACAAATGATATATTCTTGCCACCCCATATAGAAAACTAACAAGGAATCCCCTCAAGATATATTTGGGAGTTTGGGAGTAATGAAGTGTGTTGTAACGAAAGGGGTCCAGTCAATGATATGCTACACTTTGCTATAGTGAGATACATATGTATTTTTGGCCAAAGTTCAGGAGTGAGTCGAGAGGAAAAAAAAAGAGGTTACGCTTTTAGCATTCAAGGCTTTCATTATTTATTTTAGGACCCTATTAAGAAGTTGAGATTAATAAAATCTAGAGTTTTAAGCGCTCATGTTTTAGCTGCTGTCAATCAAAAAATGTGGACCTGTCATATGTGTTACTTGAAACAATCATTTGCAGATGTATTTTTTTTGGAATCATGACACTTATTGTTTAAAAATGTTACATTTCTGATTTTTTTATATATACATGTAAAAAACAGGTCGTTCTATTAACTATGTGAAAACGTGGATAAATTAACGGTAATAGATTATTTATCATTTAGGTACATACAACTACTAAAAACAAATGGGTAAATTATCGGTAATAGTTAATAAGCACAAGTATAAGCCAGAATTAGTTAGAAGTATTTTTCTAAGTATAAATCCTCAATAAAGTCGTCAATTTAGAGCTCCTACTAAATACATTCTCGCCTTTTATCGCTTCAAATATTGTGTCAATTACTGGATGCGGTACCAACGTACTGAATCACAAGTCAAGAATGCACATCGAATCGTACCTACACTTGTCAGTACACGAAGGGAGTGTAAGTATACCACATATCATGCATAAAAGTGTGACCAATTCTCTCTGGCTTATACCAGAGACGAGATTTGATATGGTATTCCCAATCAGATTTGGAATGCAGCAAAAAATTGTGTCCATTTTGCTCTTTGATATCTATTTAAGTACTCTGTAAAAGTTGTTACTACATTAGTAATCCTTAATAAAAATTTATTAATCTGAACTAACAAAACCGCAATAGGGCCGATTGGGATGTACAGAAGCGAAACTTAGACACTAACTTTCAAGGAGGAAGAGAAACTCTTAGTCGCTGAACTTAGGATTACGCGAAATATTCTGGAAATAGAGAATAGAGATCAGAGACAGAGATAAAACCGAGAGACAGAGCCTAGTGTTAAAGTCAAACATAATCCGGGAAGTAAAAGCTACTATTACATAACTGCATTTAAAATTATACCCGCCAAAATAAGCGTTAAATAAGTCCCTTTTAAACCGTTTGGGGAATACCCGTTCACAACCTCAGTTTTAAAGCTTTTTATAAGAAATAATAATATAAGCAGTATTTCAGCAGATTTTGCGAAATATTCTGGGATTAGAGAATATAGACCAGAGACAGAGATAAAACCGAGAGACAGAACCTTGTGTTAAAGTCAAATATAATCCCGGAAGTAAAAGCTACTATTACGTAACTGCAATTAAAATAATACTCAACAAAATTGAGCGTTAAATAAGTCCCTTTTAAACGCGGGGAATACCCGTTCACAACCTCAGCTCTAAAGCTAAAGAAATAATGATGTAGGCAGTAGTACCGTGTGAATGTCAGCATCGTAGGCGGGCGTGAAGTGGTTCTTATGTTTGAGGACTTGACTAATTGACCTCATCCCACAAGTGGGTACTCAAACTGCTTTGGGGACTGTGTTATTGTTGTTTAACCTCCTCGCTACCTTCTAAACACATTAATTCTTTAATTTACACCACCTACTAGGTATAACGCCCATTTATTTAAGTATTTTACATTGAAGTGTAACAATGCTGATACGATTTGTATTGACTTTTGGGCTTGGATTTTTGGTGCTGTGGACAAAAAAAAATGTTTTAATATCTATGATTATAAATGAAAATGTAAGTTTGTTTATTAAGCTTTCACGCGAAAACTACTTGACCGATCATCACGAACCTTTGTACACATATATGAGTACTCTTGGAGCATTAGAAGTAGCATAGGATTCTTTTTACTGCCGCGGGCGAAATCTAGTTTATTTTAAATACGAAAGTTTACGAGTATTCATAGATGTATTTTTTACCTTTTAACGCAATCAATAACAAAACAGTTTTACCTAAATCCGTTCAGTAATTTTTGTGAAAGAGTAACAAACATCCAAACCTTTCGAGTACCAATAAACTTTCGAGTTTATATTTTACCTAGCCTTTGCAAGGGGCTCTACCCACGTGTATGTCTGTATCTGCTATATAGTTTTTCCCCAGAATCAAAGTATCTTCACGCAAAATGTTATTGAAATCGGTGTAGCGGTTCAGCTGTGAAAGCAGACACACAAATATATACACACACGTTCATATTTGAATGTCAGAAGACTAGTGCAACATTAAAGTAGAAATAAAACAATACTTTGTATCTGTAACTAATTAGTAATAAAATTTAGTTATGTCAGTTCTTTCTACAGCATCCGGTTAATACGCTCGCGATAAGATATATATTTGTCTTGCGCGATTTTTCTCAGAAACTTGTGAGCACGATAAAGGTTGTTTGCGCGTTCGGTTTCGTATTCCAGCGCTAAATTATACCCTGTTATACCCATACTGTAAACTTGTAAATAAAATACCCCGGTATTTACTTTAAGGAAGGATTTATGGGCATATTTGCTCGATAAGAATGATGAATAAAGCCATAAAAAGGAAAACTAAATCTATTGAGAATAAATAAATAAAACCATTTGATTACAAAAATTCTTGTTGTTTATATATATACACACACACATATATATATATAGATGGTTTATTGATTCTTTTGTCATCTATATAACATAACCTTAAGGTTGCCTGGAAGAGATTGCTTTTGGCAATAAGGCCGCCCTTTGTACACTCCGTCTCACATTTTATGTACTCTCTTCTAACTGTAATATTATAGTGTGCAAATAAAGAGTTTTTTTATCTATCTCTAACCCTTCCAGTTTTAAGAGCAGAGAGTATTGAAAGGTTTATAAGAAAATACACGTCTAACTTGAAAAACCAAAGACACTCGTTGATGTGCAAATATAATTTTAATGCTTACGTTGTAGGACTTTTCATTTTCATCTTAAGTAATCCTAATACAAATGCGGCCTTAGACCTATTTGAGATTTTTGCACAGCAATGACTTCCCCTGTCTCCAAGTTAGTTAGTATCGTAGAATAAGCCACGATGGGGCTAACATATTATTTTATAATAAAAGCCTTTGAATAAATAAAGATATAAAAAAAACGTCTAACTTATTTAAAGTCTGTGGTAAAAGATAGGTACGTGGTTTCACTGTGAGAGTGAGGTACCAGAACTCAAACCCCTTCTCTTGCTTCTGAAGGAGGATGCAAGTTATGGCAACACACAAACACCCTTTTACAATAAACTATACTGCCTTTTTCATCAAAACGATGATAGTCCGACTGAATCCATCTTTTCATCTATGATCCTTCCAATTAACACCGAAGCTAGCTAATTTAAAAACTCATAAATTATTTTGTTCCATGGTTTAACTGGTACAGTCCCACTGTAATATCAATGAAGCCGCTATGCCTATTTAAGGGATAAATATCAGACTACGAAACGTTTTAACAAATACTTTTACACCCGCATAACTTAAAAGCGAATTAAACATCCTTTATTATAACAAATGATTGCTGTTTCTCTGTTTATCTATATACATGTGAGTGAGAGGGATATACTCCTGATCTTTCGTGGGAAGAGAATTCAAGTGTTTATGTTTAACTGTATTGCTTAGATGAAGAAATTAGAGCCAATTGAATCGCTGCGTTTATGTGTACTAAACAATAATTTAAGATGCATATGTGAGTAGTTGTGGGTTCTTATTTAGAGCTTTAGTTACAGCAATAAATATACATACAGAGGTAGTTTTAACTTACTGTGTCCTTAGTCTTAAGACATTGTTTAGGACATTTGACTGCCTCGGTAGCGTAGTGGTAGCGTATGCGATTGCTGTTCATGAGGTCTCGGGTTCTATTCCTGAGTCGGACCAAATGTTTGTATGATCTGAAAATATTTGTTTCGGTGTTTGGGTGTTTTCTATGTATAATATGTATGTATTTACAAAAAAAAGTGTATATGTATTAATATCATTTGTCTAGTACCCATAGTACAAGCTCTGCTTAGTTTGGGACTAGATGGCGTTGTGTGTTAAAATGTCCGAAAATATTTAAAAATATTTATTGTTACCAGAAATCATCAAATTATTATGCTATTTGAGTTTTTTTGCGTATTTTGCTCGAAATTTTTGGTAAGACACTGCTTTCGATCATTCTTTTCTCTTCTTCTTCTATTTCAATTGTTTATGCTCGAAGTTATATTCATTTATGTTTCATGTTATATATTTAATAATAGACAATTCAGCCATCCTTTTTTATGTGTATTGGTATTGACTTTATAAAAGTATCATTTTCAAAATCATATGAACAGGAAATAAATTCAACTGTTTCGCGTAAAAACATGTAATATTAAATACGTGTAAAAAACAAAAGCATATCCTTAGTTGTCAACTAACAAGCCTAAAAAAATAAGTATCACTGATATTTCGGCCTCTATCAGCGGGAAGCCGATCATTTTTAAGTAGCCATTATTATACTTAAACTTGAAAGGAGGGTCGATTGCAATCTAATCAATACTCTTTCCTACACACAGACAGACAATCGATATCAATAAAAATAGAGATATAGTCCCTCCCAGCGGGAACACAAATGCTCAATTAGTTAGCTACTCCCCTGGCTTGAAGGGTGTTTTCGGCTGGGGATTCGGCTTGCTAGTTTCTGGAATATGAATTTGATGGGAATTCTTTGACTTCGTTTGGGGTGAGAAATGTTATGATGTAGTGTGGCAGTGTTTTGAATGTCTGGACAATTTTTGGAAAAATATTATCGGTAGCACTGACATTAACCAGCTTGTGGTATTTTGTTTTGTCCAAAACCGGGATGGTTGGCGTTCTTTGGCTGAGGCCTTCGTTCAGCAGTGGACGGCAATAGGCTGAAGTAGGGAAGTAAGGTATTTGTTTAATGTAGGGAAGAAGAGTAGCTATAACTTTGAATACCCAAAAAGAAAAAAGTTTTTCAGACATAAACAAAATTATTCGTCGATCTCTACTGCCCTGAGTGTTGTGGGTTCAAACCCCATATGAGGCAAATCTTTATGTAATCACAAACTATGTATGTTTGTTTGTGATCGTATTGTCCACTGCGATACTAGATATATGCTTATAGCTTTTCTAAAAAAACTGCTTTTGTAAAAAATAGGCCAAATTTCATTTCTTTTTTATATTCAAAAGGATATGTTCCAGAGAAGGTCCCATTGTCACCAAGGCAAGATCTGATGATGTCTAACCAGAGAAACAGACACCGTCAATAATATTATCCTGTCTACTTGTCTAATAAATTCCTCTGGGCGACCGTTTTCATTATCTGGGGTCCGTAGTCTTGACCTCACCGGCTCAACGGCGACTAACGGTCCTTTGTAACTATAAAATGAATATCTAGGTTAACGATATACATAATGGACGTTTAGTTTGAGGGAGCGTAATTAAGCCCTGTGAAGCATAGATGACCTATAGGTACAATGGTTAGGGATCCTGACTGATAAGTCAGAGGTCGTCGGGTGAATCCCGCGCAGGATAAATATTGTGTTATAAGCACGTTTGTTCGGGATTTCGTGTAACATGTTATTGATATTTACTAGCTTTTGTCCGCGGCTCAACCGTAATTACGGTAAAGCGCAGCTTATGCCCTTTCTCAAGAATCACAACTTACCTATTGAAATCGGAAATTCGAAATGTAATAGATAAAGTTACTTTTGTATTGTAAATTTGTAATATTAAGATTGAATGCACTTGGAAATACTAATACTTCGCAGTCTGGTTACCATACTGTATATTACATTCACAGTTAGCAGGGCCACGCTGATTTCAGCACGTACGAGCTGGTTCGACCAGGGCGGTACTACCCTCGCACAGAAGATAAACATAAAATGACAGCGTTTTTCCAACCCCCACTCGGCCAGTGGGGGGGCGTATGGCTTTAACAGTCTCGTGAAAGGAGACCAGCAATGGGACATTATGGGTTGTTGATGAATTAACATATTGTTTATTTGTGCTTGATTCACAGTCCATGTTGTGTACAATTCCACAAACTTCGTTACGTATTCATGAGATTTACAATAAACACGATTGTGGAATGATTTGAATACAAATGTTACCATCAGTATTTTATAACAAATACATAATTTGTAAATCATAAGCATGTCAAAATATTTTCACGTTATTTTGTTGTATATTACATCACGTAATGAAAAAGGGACATTAGTCTTGAATTTATATAAATAACGAATACAAAGACAGTTTATATACCAGCACCACATGAGTAAAAAAATCTCCTTTTTAGCAAGACTTCTCATTGATGCTCGGTCCCTATTGGCCACAGCGCGTGTGAGGAGTAGGCTATTCTAAACTTAAAGATTTTTTCAATTCTAACTAATAGTTTCTGAGGTTAATTTGTTCAGCAGTATATTATCGATATGGTGTACCACGCATGCTTCAAATTGCAACTCCAAATGGTTAATAACTTGGCTAACATCAATTGAAATTGACCATGGGGGCTTCAAACACATCTCCATTTGAGCTCACGTCTCTATTGGGGTAAATTTGAGCTCCCTACTACTGCGATTCGTGGAGAGAAGGGGATGTTGTTGCGAATATGGCAAACCCGCCGTTTGTCAGCCAATTGAAGTAATGGATATGAATTGAGAAGGTCAAATTGATTGGTTTGGAGTATAAATCACTGAAGATTTGTTTTAGTACTTAATATTTTATTTGTTTTTGGCTTTTATACGAGACTTGGCTGGGATTAGGTTAGTTTTTGTAAAGGTTGTATTGTGCTTCGGAAATTAAATTTTTAGGCTGGATGTATTTTTGGGGTCTGTTAAACATTCATTCAGAATTTTTGCTATTCTTCTTCTAGAAGTATTTGAAACTTCTTTAAAGGATAGTGACTAACCTATATTTTGATAGCATTTCAAAAATTATCTTTATTCCTTAGCACTAAAGTTCAAAACATAGCCGTATTTGGGTCTTTACTTTTGGGACTTTGGAAAAAGTCATAAACTTATACCCGAAACTCGATAGTATTAACAAATTGCTTTAATGAGAAATTCACATCGAGAACCAATAGTACAGGAATGCGGTTTACATACCAATTATCGTCAATAGAACATTATTGACCGGTATGAGATACATGAACTGCCCATATTAATCGGCTGCGCTGTTTTTTGACTGTTATTGTTTTCTTTCACGCAATAATAATATAGTATCCTCCTTTTTTACCATTAAATTACTCACCAATTTTATTAGATTTGTCGTTAAAACCGACCTAAAGGTAACAGTTACGATTTAGGATAGGCTGACATGCGATGTAACAGGTTTATATCAATACGTAAAGAATCGAATAAATTTGAATTAATGACTTAGCAAAAAATGTAGTAATTACAGTGATAATCTCTAAAAGCATGGTTTAAAATGGTGTGTAAATCGATAAAGTGACGTCATTTAGTCTCAAGTGTTATTTAGTCACAAGTGATAGATACAGTTAAGTAATGGATGTACTCTATGTTTTACATGGTTCCTACATGAAGACTAATTATTCGACTTTCATGTCTAAACAATTTTTTTTGTCCTATGAGTATGCGGCTATCCGCATTGGAAAAAAATGTTTAAGTAAATAAATACATATGTTCAGACATTTTAACACAACGCCATCTAGTCCCAAACTAAGCAGAGCTTGTGCTATGGGTACTAGATAACTGATGTTAATACTTATATACTTTTTTTTTGTAAATATAAACATATTATATATAGAAAACGCCCTAACTCCAAAACAAATATTTGCAAATCATACAAACATTGGTCCGACTCGGGAATCGAACCCGAGACCTCTTGCACAGCAGTCGCATTTGCTACCACTGTGCCACAGAGTCAGTCAATGTTTAATAAGTAGTGAAATTATTGTTTATTGTATGACGGTTATTAAAGTGTAACAACACATTATTACACGTCATCGACCCCACCAATGCCACGTAACCTAATTTGACTTGATTAACTTTATTATTATTCTCTTTATTAAATATAGATGAAATGAAACCTTCTTTTAGAGTAATTTATTCAGAATTTGAAAACAAAACATGACATAATACACATATTATATGCTGTTTAAAATCAGTTACTATTTAATGTGCACTCACATTAAATTTCACACAGTCAAATACACTTTAAAACCGACGTATTTTACCCAGCCGACCACAACACAGCCATCTGTTACCCAATTAACGAAATCAATACATTCCTCTGCAATTTCAAACGAATTGTCTTCGAGAACAAATGGTAAAACCATATACTCAGTGCATATGGTCAGCAAACCTATTTTCACCAATTAGTCTAATGGCCATAAATTAGTAATGTACCCCGCATATGTTGCCCGCACTGGGTCAATAGGTGTACGTGTGTTAATTCTATTTCGACCCCGCAGAGGTCAATAAGGGCCTTGTGTCAATATTTGATGTATATTTATGACTGAATTGTATATGGCAGAGTTAATTTTGTTGTGTGACTTTGATGTTATATTCCATACAAGTGTCAATGTTTTAGTATCGCGTACTAGTTATCAATATTTCTTTTTTAATATGAGCCGCTCATAGTCCAGTTTACTCGGTCAGTACTTGGATGGGTGACCGCTAATGGCATGTTACTATGAGCGTCTCCGATATTCGGAGGTCACGTAAAGCAGTCGGTCCTGGTTATTATCATAGGATAACAGTCGTGAATCTTAGTTGGAGTCCTTCGGACGGCTTAAAAACATCCAACGGCAAGATTACGTAGCCACAATGTTGTGTTAGCAGTCGCACCCGAGTTCAGCAGTGGTACAAACTACAAAGGACAACATCACTGCAAAGAGAAGGAAAACTTGCAACTACCAAACCACGTTGACTAAAAGGGTTGGTGTAGCAACCGGTCTGGCCTACGTGGTATATATAGTAAGTCAAAACCTCTTTTCCAACGTGAGGCCTACATCCAGCTATGGACTGTTAAGGGCTGTTAATGATGGTGATGAGAAGATAGGTCCCCTGTGATTGTAAGTTATTACTGCGCTGCCACATACAGTCACTTGAAAATCAAGAGTCACATATGTTTTGACGCCTTTGAGACTAGAATTGAGAGTCAAAGTGGATTTAGAGCTCCGGTAACCTTAGCGCCTGATGCCGCTCTGAGTGTGGCCATGGATGGTCGGGACGGGTTTTCCCCTCCATCCGCTTTAATGGCCAACCGCGAGAAGGCGTCGTTTCGCGTGTGCCGTACGTCGTCTAAATAGAGAGTCCATCAGATGACTGTGGCCGCTGCAGTGCGGGCAGGCGCTGGGAGGGGTCCGAATGTGTTAATAACAGCAGTTCCCGGATCCCTCAATTCTCAGGCGCAGAGTGGCACACCGTGTGGTTTTAGTCGGCCCGATTCCGACACCCCGCCCCGTCGCAAATCCCGGTGGGTGACGGCCCGTGGTGGTTTCCACACGTTAAAAAAGGGGCTCCAGTAATCTCAAGGTTAAAACCAACGTAGGCATTACTCAACATCGAGTTTTTGATGGTATCATTACCGAATTTATTTGTGATGAAACATAGATGGAGCTTCATACTGGAGAACATTAAATACATTCAGTCTTAGTATATTCTCTGGCTAGGAATATATTAAGCCGTAATCTTTTTTCTAAGGTGACAAGTCATGTCCAGCAGTCGATTGTGAAAGGTTGTTAATTATAGTAAATCTTCCTGTTTTCCCGTAGAAAGTTTTATACAAGCCATTTTTTGCGTTTATATATTGACACAGAAACATAAAGTAGTTTGCGTGTATAAATCATTATAAATTAATGTCAACAAGTATTTCTTATTTACTTATTCTACTTAGTTGTGTGAATCACCTGACCATCGACAAAGGACCACAGCTAACAGTATAGCTTGAGTCATAAACACAAGGTTTGTATATGCAGGCGACGTGCACTATAGTTTATCAAATCAACGCAATGAAGCTTATTGAAGGTTTAGTTCCGCGTTCTTGATGCGCTTGACTCATGTTTACTGGACTTTGATATAAAATAATCATGTTTTTATGTTTACGTTTCTCTGCAGTATTGAAAACCATGGTTGGCACTACGATTTCTCTTCATCAGTTGCAGATTCTGTTGAAAATATCGCCATGACAGCATCATAGTAATATTAGATGTAAGGAACACACTTTGAAAAAAAAAACTGTCTTAAGCTAATATTATTATTAATTTATCTAACAATAAGAACTGAATACATCACCCATACAGCCTTTAGTAGTATTCTGTTGCACTGTGGCTTTGGTCTACTAAATCATGCTGCCCAGACCGTCTGTGTTAAGTTTTCATCTTGCAGAGCTGCAAGCTGTGTAGTTGGCTCCCTTAGCCAGATTTGATAAAACTATAGTCCGTGTTCTTAATCTTTAGAAAGCAATTTACGAATCTCCTTCCGAACCTCCTCTCTCCGAACACAAGATGGCTGCTATCGGTTATTTAATTAGAGCGCAAACGTGGACACTTTTGTGTCTTATGTCGGATACAAGCTACCGTTGAATATTTGATTGATGACAACTGCCTCGGTGGCGCAGTGGTAGCGTACGCGACTGCTGTCCATGAGGTCTCGGGTTCGAATCCTGGGTCGGACCAAATGTTTGTATGATCTGCAAATATTTGTTACGGAGTTTGGGTGTTTTCTATGCATAATATGTATGTATTTACAAAAAAAAAAGTGTTTATGTATTAATATCAGTTATCTAGTACACATAATACAAGCTCTGCTTAGTTTCGGACTAAATGGCGTTGTGTATTAGATGTCCGAAATATTTTTATTATTTCTACAGAACCAGTGTGAAGTCATCTACTATCTGCGCATACGTAAACGTTTTTTTGTGTCCAGTTGCTTCCACTTAACACATACTCATGACGATCAAGTGTTCGGTGTCGGTAACTGGAAACTAAAAGTCGTTAGTTGTAGTCACAAGCAACATAAACAAATCCTCATTAGAATTGTACTGAGCTGCGCAAACAGAGGAGTTGTATTCGGTGTCTATCTCCTGTGTACGACACAAGCCATCTACGACGTCCACGACGAGACTGATGGGAAACAAGCGGCTAATTGTGGGCAGAAGTAGTGTACGGTGACTGTGTCCGATCACCGCCGGATGACACACCAATTCCGGTCCCCTGTGATGGTGTGCCGTATTGGCAACAAAAGTGTCCACGTTTGTACACCGCCTTAGTAAACACAACTTTTAGTTTCCAGAGACAAAACTCTCAATCGAAAACCGTAGAGTATGTTTCAGGAAAAAACCAAGACAGTATGAAGGTCAATTCGCAATTAATCGCTTGTTATACCACAAGGCCTCGCAAAATGACTAGGTATATCTAGACTCACATAAGTCCTGTTTATAAATTGTTTGCACTGAGTAATTGACCCATAAATAAAGCTAATTCCTCTCCTATTTATCATCGATCTTAAGAATGTAGAAAAAAATATTATCGGATTCCGTTTTTTGTATTTAATTATTTATTTATCTGGTATGAGCTAGTTTCTATTGAATGTAGGTATTCCTTATTAGGTTTTTCAAAGAGTTATAGTATAATAATGCAGTAGAATGCAAGTAGTACGGACAGTAAGCAAGTTGGAGAATATTCGTTCGTAGTGGTAAAAATCTGCTAGAACAATTCTTACTTGTAAAGACGATAGATGTGTACGAGGATCTTCGATTCAGCCCAAGGAAAGACTAATGTACAGTATAAAAACTGTATAGTTAAGGGGATGCAAGGCAACAACTTCCTTGAACTCCAATCTCTAACGCCGAGTCTCTGAGCTCCACTCTAAGCTAGCTTCATAACTAGAATAAGCAATTTAATAAACTCGCTCGGTGAAGCAGTGTTTGGAGAATTTAGGAGTATTCTGCCTATACTTTGGAAACAGTGTTTTTTCTAGAAGATTGTCTGTTAAAACATAATATTCTACAATCAAATCTTATGAACTCAACAATAAAAGCAGAAGCAACGCCCATGGGCGTTACTTACGCCTAATAGCTATCTCATGACGCATCAACAATCAAATTAATGCTAAAATATTCTAATTACAAACCCATAGACAAGTATTTAACACTATGGTAACATTGTTATACAATTAACACTATTGTAAAAAAGTGAAAGTGTTATCTTTGGATCGATATTAAGTACGAATTTCACTTACAATCTCATTGTCTATGATCACATGTATGTTATCGATATAGGACGTGACGTAAGAGTATGTCGTCACCTATGACGTAATAGAGATGTGGGAATGTCAATTGAGTTGGTACTTTAGCTTAATTGAAACAGAATCTGATACTTATTTGAAGGATTTTTTGTAGTACTTTTTAACCTTGAGTATGTTTTAGAGGTTTGTTAAAATTTTATTACTCGCTATTGTTATAGAGGTCTTTTGAAAGTGGTTTAGCATAAATTTATTTAAGTTTGGAAACACGATTGGCAGTAAAGTACGGTTCTGACACCGCAATACTGTTAAAACAATAGGGGTGACTTTATTATCCCAGTCTGTGTGTATGGCGTTTAGAGTGATACCGATAACACTGACACAGAGCAATAGGGGAAAGGATCTGTGTGGTCAAGAGTTGGATTCCAATTTTTTGAGACTTGCACACTTTTGACAGTCTGTCTCACAATGTATAAATATATTATTTTCTAAACTTGATTAAATAAAAACGTTAAATACTAAAACTACCAGTATAGTTTATATAAAAATTTACGCGCCAGTGCACATGGTACTAAAAATATTATAACTGTTATGGTTACAATGGACACCTGCCTTTTTAGACTTTTATTAGTTAACGTGTTTATTGTAATTTAAAAAATTTAAATACATAACATTATTTTTATTTTATTGTCTATTATTTTAGAAAGGAGAACTATCTGTTTCTCAGTTCTCGTGGTCCTGTACTAATCTTCTGGAACATAAATACATATTTTAATTTGTTCTAGAGGTTTCTTAGGATAAATCCGTGTGACATAGGATAGTTAGGCAACAATAATTTATCACTTCTATAGCTTTGTTCACTCTAACTGTAAAACTCATATTCATAGTAGCAAACCAAGAGTCCCTCCCACAATTGAACAAGTCAACTTCTTTTGTAATGATAAAAGAGATCAAGAATTTAGTACCTCCAAAGTAAATAATGATCGTTCCTCAATGGACAAATCCGCCACTTTAAATGAACAATGTAGAAAGTACTTGAATTGCCTATTGTTCGAAATTTGAAAAAAAAATATTTTACTTTGCATAGACAATAAAATTACTCTCTGTTCACCTGTTTCCGAATTCATTCAAAATTCGAATTCAAAGCGGCCATCTTTGTTGTACGCGCGCGCATTTTTGTCTAAACGTCACAAGATTTATGTTTCACTTCCGATGCGTTTATTTTTTACTATTTTTATTTACAATGAGTCATTTAAAATTAGTGACACGTATTTAGCTTTATAATTGATTTATTATAGCGTTGGTTTACGCTTCATAAACACTTTTAAGTTCCAAATTTACTTTAAAGTACAGTTAGACTGACAGACATTTTAATAAAATGAACCGAAAATGGTAGTTTATATTTTAATACACATGCATTTAAATCCACCTCGCCTTAGAAGTCAAGTAACTGATCTCTCTGATGATCTCTCTCATTAACAAGTCAAACATTTAAAGTTCGAATCCAATTTTAGGGTTGTAAAAATCAACTACCAATAACTTTTATGTGTCATTGTAAATTTAAAGACTTAAATCAATGTAGTATTTATAGTGTAAAGCTGTCGGTTCCCTTTCTAGAGTTAAATATATCGTTGCATTGAAATATGGAGGCACTACGAAAAATTTGTGTGGTCCAATAGTTAGGAAACATTTTGATAACGTTCCCATGACTTGATGGCAATAATAATGATGAATTTTCTTTCTTATCGATCTTAAATACATTAGTAATCGTTGATGTGTAGTACTTTTTTTATTTTTAGGTCTACATATTGTAAAATTATCGAATATCCCGCCTTTATTGTAACCACGATGACGTGTCAGTATTACGACTAAATCGATTTCAACTATCGATTTAATTCTCGCATCGCTGATTCGATTTCCAATGATCTATTTATATGTTAAGCACCATTTATTGGCCATTAACATAACTATAAAGCTTTGTTGGTTTTTTATTTGTTACAGGCTGAATCATTACATTCGATGTTTTTTTAATGGCTTGATAATTTTGTTTGATACAATAAAAACCGTTACCATCAAATGCACTCGATTTCACTAAATCTTGTTAAAATTGGAATTGAAAAAATCGGTCCTAGGTTTTTTCAAAAGGAACCTCCATCTGCAAACGCCATATTTTTATTTATGAAGAAATGTGATACTTGAACTAAATCCTGACGCTACAGAAAGACATGCATTGTAAGGCTTAAAGTAAACTTTCGATCGAATGGAATTGAAATGTATAGTCTTTAGAAGACTAAAGATAACCAGAATTACACACGTTCAGTTCAGTTTTCAGAACTGCATGAAGAAAAGAAAAAGGTTAACAACCCAAGAATGGTTCTGTTTAGAATTTAGTATACTAAATTCTTTGTTAGATTAAACTATTTTACTAGCAGCGAAGTATCGATAACTAACAGCCGTTTTAGCCGGTCATTGAACATTCAGACATCAATATCAATAAACTACCTCCCACTACATCTAATGATGAATTGAGTACCATTAAAAGATTGCTTATAGTCAACTCTAAATTAATGGCAGGCGTATTATCATGGGGTTTTGTACTGAGCATTTTTATTGTGGACACATGGGCTTCTCATTAAAAACAAGCTAAGAGATTAAACGTTGTGTGGTAAAGGCGGCGCTCATAGCCCAGTTGCACTCGCTGATTAGAAACAATCACCGAGGGTAAGCAACGATGGCGCGGTCAGTACCTGGATGGGTGACCGCTAGTGGCATGTAACCATGAGCGTCTCCGTGATTCGCAGGTCACGTTAAGCAGTCGGTCCCGGTTGTTATTATACGATAACAGTCGTGAAGCTTAGTTGGAGGCCTTCGGGCGGCTTAAAAACATCCAACGGCAAGATTTACGTAGCCACAACGTATTCTTGCCAGTCCCCAACCCGCACTTGGGCAGCGTGGGGACGTATGGCCTTAACCCTCTCCTGAGAGGAGACCCCAACAGAGCAGTGGGACATTATGGGTTGTTGTTGTAGTTGTTGGTAAATCAAAACCTAATTTACCATACAATGATTAATCTCTTCGCTAAGGAAAAGCACTGCAATATTAATGAATGTTGATGATAAGACCACTCTAACAAGATGCTTTAATATAGAGTATGATCTAAGCTTTCCTTCTATTTGGGGTGCTGTTGGCCTGCACTTGCTCCCTTACTCAGCTTTAATCACAAGGTAAATAGGAATGGCGACACGCATCCTTAATCCGTCACCACACGAATTTTGTTTTCATTCTATAGTAACTATTTAAAATAAACTTAAACGTCTGTCTGACTGCCTCGGTGGCCCAGCGGTAGCGTACGCGACAGCTGTTCCTGAGGTCTCGGGTTCGATTCCCGGGTCGAATCAAATGTTTGTATGATCTACAAATATTTGTTTCGGAGTTTGGGTGTTTTTTTATGTATGATATGTATGTATTTACAGAAAAAAAGTATATAAGTATTATATTAGTTGTCTAGTACCCATAATACAAGCTCTGCTTAGTTTGGGACTAGATGGCGTTGTGAGTTAAATGTCGGAAATTATAAAAAAAAAAAAATGTCTGTGTGTAGACATACTTCGACTCGAAAAACCATTACATTCTTGGGCTAGATACTGTTAAACAATTATGACCACAGTAATAAATTAACACAACCATTTTACTTTATACGATGCAAATAATATACCGTGTGATTAAACAATTTAATCGGCCATAAAACATCCGTTGCTCTATTGTCTATTCCGTTCGCGTCGTCTTTAACGTTATCTGTGCCCAAATAAGTCATTTAAAACCAAATGGCTTCCGTAGATTTTTTTTAAGAATACAATATTCTAGATTCGTTTATTCGATGTGTCGAATAAAAATGTGGGCGGTCAAGAATGTCATTATCTTTGAAGTTTGACGCAAAATAATAATCTGTAACAGATATAAACATGAGAAAATATTCTAGTTTTCTATAACCTTACTCTCTTTCTGTACTCGATAGTATAATAGTATTCTAACCATTGTTTTAACCCTGAAAAGAAATTATTCTTTGCGATAAATATCTTTGGATTAATAAAACTAAACAATTCTGTCACTTATTTCGCGTGTCTTCTTGTAATTACTATTGCCAGGAATAGCCTTTCTTAATTTATGTACCTAATGTATTTAAATATCTGTGTAATCAGGTAAATTTAAAATTTTATAGCATCATAAAGTAAATTATAAACCAAGTAGTTGTATTTTAAATAATTATCACTAATTTGTAGAAAGAACGCATTTAAAACGTGATGAAACTTTTGAGTTGCCATTTTACTTATTTCAATCTGGCAGCACTTTTTAAACTCGTGCATATATATATCTTTGCCATGAAAAAAACAACAACACATAATCACCTAACAAACTTTTTCGCCGAAATTTATATTTCAATGAATGAAATTTGTAAGAAAAATATAAAATGTTTAGGGAGGGACCCTTGTCATTTATGGGTATCAAAAAAATATTTTGGGCCGATTCTCAGACCTACTCGAAACACTCCAAATTTCAGAAAATCGGTATCGCCTTTTCAGAGGAATTTGGTAACAAACACCGCGACACGAGAATTTTATGCATTAGACAGTAATTGGTTGAAAAGAAAAGAGCACTTTCCAAAAACTTTGTATTATTAAAAATATGAATAATGGCGATTAAATCGCGGTTCAACTTAGGCGCCGACATGCCTCAGCACGCCATAGACACTAGCTTGAATCGACAATGTATGCATACGTGAAAATATTTCTAACTTCGGTCTTAGTTCGGGAACAATAGAACTGTTTCGTTTTTTATTCCACGAATTTTTTGTTGTGGTTATTTTTGGACATTTTATGGACCATGAGTGGAATTCTATATGTATGAATTTTTATACGAAACATATATGTAAAATAAATAAGTTAAATTATAATCCCTATACGTGTTCAAACCAGCGAAGCTTGGAAAGTTCTGCTTGATTTTATTATAAGAGTTTTATCTTTGTGTTTTAAATTTAAAGTTTACTATGCTAATTGAAGACTTTTGTAATACTAATTGCCTAGTAACTTGTTACTTAGTTTTAGATACTAGTAAAATAATTACTAACACAAATATAAAATATATACAGCATAATACATCGACATAAATATGAATATACGTAAATATTCTCAATAAAACCACTGGAATGGTGAAGGTACAAAATAATTAACATTGGACATTGTTTGTTAAATGAGTTCCGCATATTGATGTACAAAAGTATGTTACAGAATCAGTACACGATGTAGAAGAAAGTATAATTAAATAATTAAGAAAGTGAAGGGTTAGCGGAATCGAAAGAATACGAATACTAAGTTTAGGGAAATCGTATGTAACAATGCACCTAGACGAGGATATGCAAGGATTTGATAATGCTCTCTTTGGTCAAATAAAAAAAAGGTTTAGGGCATAAAGTTGTAGACTGACTGTCATTAATGTCAGTGTGAACAAACGTCAAAAACAAATGACGTCATAATGTAAGTACGCACTCTTGTAAAATCATTCAAGGTATAAACAATAACAACTAGTTAATAAAAAAATTGACCTTAAAATCAACTTTCAAGATTATAATTATATTATACTAACATTATAAATATATTAAACTAGCTTTAGGATATTTTAATAATAAATTCGCTAATTCTTGGGAACTTTTTTGTAGGTAGTTGAATATTACTAAACACATAGATATATTATATATTAATTACAGAGACATCTATAGTTAATGTTATAAATTCGAAAGTAACTCTGTCCGTCAGTTAAACTTTAACCGCTTAGCGGCTTTACCGGTTTTAATGACATTCGGTATGGATATATTTTGATTCTTGTGAAAAAAAAACAGACTTCTCTTTACTGCAGTAACCGAATAACACGCGGGCTTAGATACATTGTCATCTTCTTCTATACAAATAATTAAAATTTTAAAGTCTTTGTGTAATATTAAAAACAACGACTTTTTACTAAATGCTTATATGTATGTAGACACGGTGCATATAATTAACTATAATTTTTTGTTTGTATCTGTATTTGTGCCGGCTAATTTTTGGGCCGATTTTGATGGGCCTCTCACTGGCAGATAGCCGATGATATAAGAAGTAACTTAGGTTCTTTTAGAATACCTTTGCCTCCGTTACCTGCGTTTGTTGTTCTACCGCGGGCAACAAAGTGGGGATCACCTCGTTTTACGTATAACACAGAACCCGCAGGCCTACTATTCGCTTATGTTATCGCTGCACCATATGACCCGCACCTGGTTGATTGATTATGTTGTAGTTCCTAGTAAATTTTGAGACCCTACCTTAAGCAGGGTTACGTCCTTCTCGTATATACTATTGTTTTTATGTTTTTTGGCATCTGATATACAACGACATCTAGCTTCAAACTAAGCAGAGCTCGTGCTACAATAGCTATATTGACTGACAGTATACGAAACATTTCGTTCGACCGCAACTGCACGTGATCTGCAGTCGCATACGTTACCAGTCAATATATTAATTTTGTATGTATGAACATATTTTTTATATAAATAACTCGCTAAAGTGACTCTGTCCAGCCTGATGGTAAGCTCAAGCAGAATCCAAAAGTAAGGGCCACTATACTCACTGCGAAAGCAGACAATGCAGTACGGCGCATATGATGGCGGCTTAGTGAGATGCTTTTTCACGCCCCGCTTAAAGGACCCGGGATCATAGTGGGAGGGAAACACATGCGCTGGTTGTGAGTTCTAGTTTTTAATAACTCGGCACAGGACGGAAAACCGAAGCCGTTTGGTTCGAGTGCGTATTTCTACGACCCTAAGGCGGTGACTTCCAAGGCCAGCACGTGTTGTTCTATAGAGTTCGTTTCTTCTTAGTCTAATTGGAAGACCTTTGGCTCAAAGTAAAGTATCAATTATTTGAACATTCGTAAATTTTACTGCAAATTTATAAGCAGTTGCTTTTTTATTTCTTCAATAATTTGCTTGTTATAGTTATAAATCCTATTTTACCCAATCATCAATTATGATACGCCATACGTAGTAACGCATTCGGCTGTAAAAGAAAGCAATTAACAGCAGACATGCTAACATGGACATCCTGTGGTATTTGTACAAACAAATATGCATGGCCCACTTTCACTGTACGAGCTGTCGAAAATTCGGGTCGAAATATTACTGGTTGTAGGGTGCGTATGATTTTGGTATCAGCTAAAGTAACTGGAATCATCAATAGCATACATAATCATGTGATAATTATTTTTATAGTTGTGTGAACTTTAAAATTGATATTTAAATTAAGTATGTCTGTCTGTATGTCACGCTTTCATGGTTGCACCGATTTCGGTGAAATTTGGTATATTTAATTCTCGAGGAAGGACCTAGGCGACTCTTTACATTTATTACGTATAAATGTATCTATGTACAAGTGTGTGTATGTATGTATATGTCTACGTATGTATGAATAGGTTTACATGTCAATTGATTATGTCACTTGTGTGTTGTTCTGGCCAACTATAACCTCGATGCACCTACCTTCTTATATATCCACACCTTCCAAAGGTTGGCTGGTAGAGAACGCCTCAGGCGTTAAGTCCGCCGATGTACATAAGTGCATAAAGTTTTAAATAATAAATTCGCGGTCGGACCCGTGGATAAATGCTAGTTAACATTAATCCCCGACTTTTTTTAGTCCTTCTTTCACTGAACTGGTCCAGTTAAAAATGACCGAATTCATCTGCTCTATAAAGTGAGACTTGTAAAAGTGTTTTGTAACTTGTTTGCAGAATGAACGATTTCATTTATTGGCTTCTTCAACGGCCAGCTGCCTGTTCGACGTATACGATCAGAATATTCTGACTTACTGAGTATAAAATAGAACGAATATCGACGCATTTCTAAAATTCTTTAATACAGATTTTAAGAAATCAGTCATGTAGGACACGATCCATAAGTTTTGTGTCCGTAGTGCTTTATTACTAATGGTGTATGCATAAGCATACCTTCAATTTATTTTTATCATCCACTTTACTAAGTAAGAAAGTGAATTCATTATGTTTCCATCTCCTCCACTTTACTATACAAGAATAAGACATTTTCCTGAGAAACAACACCACAAAGTTTTAATCAAAACTAATCAACCCGAGCTGGTTAAAAAGGAAAAAAATTGTCCCAAAAAAAGTTACGTCAAGGTTGTCTATGGTCGAAATGGCGGGTTGTCATGACAACGCGACGCGTCACTATGGCGCCCCCAAAATGTCTGCTATCGTTACACCCTCCTGAAAACTGCGTGGTCGTATATAAATACGACACTGTTTAACAATATTTGTTGAATAGATCGTGTTACTATGAGATAGATAGAAAATAATGCTGGTTCTTCACAGTTTGTCTTTCCTCTACATATCTTTATATAGAATGTCTTGTGTTGCGAATATTGTTTCCATATTTATTTAATACTATAAATTCAAAAATATCTCTGTCTTTCTGTCTGTCACTTTAAACCAATGCACTGATTCCAATGACATTTGGAAGGGGATACTTTGATTATTGAGAAAGGACATATGGTATCTTTGTCGCGATAACTAACTTACATGCGGGCGGAATCTCGGGTAAAAGCTAGTTTTTTATAAATGCTCGCTATTTTTATTTTCAGTAAGGTTAAATAAAAACAATAATCCATTTTAATTAACTTATAAAGTAATAATTAGTTAACAATGGCTGTAAGAAAACCTGCGTTAAAACTTGTGAGACTTTGGTTTGTATATGTAAATGTAGGTATATAATATTTACAATACGTATAACCAAATTACATATCGGTATTAATATACGAATATTATATTTATTTTAAAATGTTTCTATTAAGGTATACATCATCGACTGACTATCCTTAAGAGGGGTGGCCGACTAAAACACAAACCTACACAGGTTCTAACAGCCCATAATGTCCGTGAGGGGTTGTAAAGGCTTTAAGTACTGCTCACCCTGCTAGTTTACAAGGGTGTGTTTTGTTTCAAGGGAATTGTTAACGTGAAATGTTTGTAGCGTGCTTTAATATAGATATAAGGTTTTATTTTCAATTTCACGTTTGAAGCTTAGGGGCAGTTTAAGCAAGAAATTTATAGCTCTCATTATCGCTAATAGTACCCATTACTTTTAAACGAGCAATTTTTATATTGAAAATATAATCCAAATCTCGTAAACGGCTTTCATGAAATTTTCTATGCAGCGGGTTTCGTGGGCGACAAATCGAGCTACTTCGTAGTTAGAATTATTTTGGAAAATTTGCCAAATAAAACAATACCAAGCATAACTTTGTCATCCAGATACTTACTAATTTATGTACCTACATTTTGGTAACAATAATGTTTTAACTTAAACTTTTTAACCGTGGGAGAGCCACGCTTCGGCATGCATGGGCCGGCTCGACCGGAGTGATACCACGGCCTCACAGAAAACCGGTGTGAAACAGCGCTTACGCTGAGTTTCATCGAGTGAGTGAGGATACCGGAGGCCCATACCCCAATCCAACGCCCCCTCACCATCCCCCTTCCCCCCAGGCCGCCATAGTGTGGGTCACCATGCTGCATTGTTCTTTTTCGCATTGAGGATGGTGACCACCACTTTTGGATTCTGCTCATGCTTTCCATCAGGCAGGGCAGAGTCATTTTGGCAGCTTAAATATATATATAAAAAAAAAATGTTGGTTACTACCCCTGTGCATCCCGTGGGTGTCGTAAGAGGCGACTACAAATCAAACTATACAGGACAGCAACACTGCAAGGAGAAGGGAATCTTGACACCAGCGCTATAGTAACCAGTCTGACCATCGTAATATGGTAGGCCCAAACCTCCTTTCTGAGGAGAAGGCTATGTTTAACAGTGGACTTTTAAAGGCTGCTGGAAAAACAGTGAACGTTGACGATAAAAAAAATCACAAATATATAAGAACATATATGATCGTGTTTACCGCATAATATTTGTTTATTGTATTATTATGATATTAATTTGTAATTCCATTTTTGTTTCAGGTAATTTTTGCTTTCAAAGAACAATTGTAATTGCTGTCGGACATGTTCAAGAAGTACTAGGTAATTAACGTTACTTTCATATGTTAGTGGAATTTATTTTAATTTTATTTTGAACTAACTGACTGACCCACGTAACCGTCGTTTACGCCTCCCATTGCCCGAAGCGTAATAATTTACGTCTTTTTTCTCATTCTTCATTGGTGCTCCGCTCTTATCGGTTTCAGCGTGATGATATATAGCCTTTTTCGACAAATGAGCTATATAATACTGAAAGAATTTTTCAAATCGGGCCAGTAGTGCCTGAGATCAGTGGAGTTTGTAACATTTCATTTTGAGCTTTCATTTTGAGAGGTAACTGGAAGGTTGGCAGCGCACATGTGCCTTGTGAGTTGCAGGTAACATGGGCAACTGTAGACACTCACCATCAGGTGGACCATCTGATGTTTGCCGAATATACTATTAAAAAGTTTTACCGGTCCTGAACATCACAGTCAGTCAGTATCTCAGTCACAAAACACACCGAATGTAGTCCTAATATTAAACGCAACCTCATCATGACGGACTTATCACCGTAAAAATCAGACGAATAATTATCACCATTTAAGTAGATACTAAACCCTTAGGTAGCTATCGCCATGTCTATCACAGATGAAAATCTCTCCTATCAATCTTAACAACAATGGACCTTCGAGCCTATGGTTTTATGACGTCATAAAGATCCGACAATGGCATTTGTGAGTCAAAGCTGCCCACGCGATTAACTATAGGCAGATACAGAGCTTAATATGGGAACTTATAGAACAATGAAGTTTAAGTGTCTTATGTTGAAGGAAATCTCGAAGTTTCTCGAAAAGTTTATATTTCATTTGGTTTTTTATTCCTGAAACCAGCGAAGTGTCTATTTCAAGTTTGGCTCGTTATCTTTTAACTGTATATATCTATGATTGTATCTACTAAAGTTTGTAGTTTACAAAACTTTTTGCAAATTACAACAACAAGGAGAGAATACCGTCTTTTCAGATTTTTTATTTATGGACCTGCCAAAGTGACTCGACTCTGCCTGATGGAAAGCATAAGCAGAATCCAAGAGTGATGGTCACCATACTCATGGCGAATGCAGACAATATAACAGCGCAGCAACCCACAATACGGTGGCCTATTGGGACTTTTCTCTATCTAAAAATATACCAGCTGAATTTAATAAAACGCTAAGACTTTGTAACGTAGAACAGCTACCAGAAACGTTGTATTCAGGATAACTACTCCAAATTCCAGGCTGAAAACGACTACGGCAAGCATAACAGGTCGATAGAGCTGGTCCAAAGACATAACAATGTGTGATGCTGTGTATGTTGGCCTAGTGATACTTCTGCATCATTGGTCTCGCATTCACAGACGAAACACAACAGCACGAACGCTGTCATTTTACGTTGATTTTCTGTCCGAGGATTGTTCCGCCACGGTTGAGCCAGTCCAATCGTACTGAAATCAGCATGGCTCTAGTTCATTTTACTATCTTCCACCACCATCATCATCAACAGCCTTGAAAAGCCTGTTGGTGCTTTGAAAGCTTTTAACAGGAGGTCTGCTATACCACAATGGCCATGTAGGTTGGGTTTGTTTCAAGCGTTCCTCTTCTTTGAAGAGCTAGTGCTACTGTTCTGCGTATTCCTTTATTCTCTTAGGGCACCCATTGTATGAATCATGGTGGTGATACTCAGTGTTCTTAATCCTTCACCACAGGGAAGTGGTGATACCTCAGTGGTGAATACATATTTGTCTGTTTTGGAAGGTTTTATTTACGAGCAGTTCCGGTGGTCTGTCGGTCATGGTAAACAATTCCATAAATAATCGTTATTCGTACATGCAACTGACAATAACAATTAAAAACTGCATAGGTACTAATGTATGGGGAGGTATGTACGGTGTTGTATTCGTGTAGCTGTCTTAACCGATAGAGATGGGCGACGATGATGGGTCACTGATATCGATAGCGATTGTCGAAATGAGTTAGGTTTATAACACATTCATGTATTTATATAATCGCAATGATGGATATAGCAGTAAATCCATTTTCCTTTCATCATCACCATCAGCGCGTTGCAGACTACTGCTGGACATGAGCCTCTCCCAAGGCACACCACAATTTAACTCAGAGCCCGCTCTGGTTACGGGTTTTCTCGTATATTCTCGTTATATTTCTTACAGCGCCAGTCCTTACTTTGACGTAACATGCTATATTACACGTATATTATACGGCGGTATGTATTTATTTCCGTGCTTCTGTGCTTAAATACTTTACAAATCTATTATATTTCTCATGTTTCTTAAAATTGAGTCTTTGTTGACATATATTTCACTAAAAACTATTTTTTCGATAATTTTTACTAGCAGCTTCTATCTGCTATCCTTTAAGAAACACAGTGCAATAAAAACCGAAGACCCTAGTTTTTGAAAATATCGATGAAAACTATGTATCGATATAAAACACGCATATAAACATCACTAAGGATTACAGTTACTTTCAATTCAATCGGTTTCATTACGTACATTGTATTAAAATAGCTTCATTGTACAATGAAACAGTAATTTTGTAGCATGTTTCATGATAATTCAACGGCTTATATTTTTAAGGACATGTTGTGAATGACAATTGGCGTATGAATGTACAATAATGCATCAGTAGGTCAGTGCAATTTTGGGTATGAAAAATCGTGAATGAAGGACGACGGATGGCGAATTTCCTTCCTCTTCATTGATAAAATTACACAATAGATTTAAAAAAACCCGTTATTATATAGAAAAAAGTAAAGTGCTTTGTATTGATCACATATTTAAGTATAAACATTTGAAATAACGATCACTTATCCGACGAATTCTTTGCGTTTCTGTTGCGCATTTACGTCCCTTTTCGTGACGTCATATAAGCAGACTATGGCCAGGAAAGCGGTTAGACATATACTGTTACATATCAAAAAGAGAATAAGGTTAATTTTTTCATGTAACTACGCTTTAAAAAGGATATATCTGTACTTTAGAACGTAACCACTTCTTGTGTATAAATAAAACTAGTTTAAAACATTGCTTTTTGGAAACTAATTAAAAAAAAAAGCTGCGTTGTGTGTTCTTGTATAGTTTTTAGAATTCCTAATAAAAAATCCCGTTAAATCTCCTTCAAACTAGAACTAAATTAATATCTTTAATTTTAGTTTTTCGCACATAACAAATGACCGAATTCTTTTAGGAAATCACATGTTGCCAATTAAAAAACCTTTCAATGACGCTGTCCTTCAGTGCTGACATCATACAATATGGCGCTGACATCTGCCATGTGTTTGATTATTATCGGTATAAATAACATCTCCATTAAAAATGGGGAGTGATTGCATCCTAACTAATATTATAAACGAAATGTGTTAGCATTTGTAACGGTTTTACGACGTAACCGCTTAATCGTTTATATGAAATTTTGCACAAACACAGGCGTAGATGCACCATTGATCTGGAAAAAAATCATAACTGAAAAAATCATATTAGCTATAAAAATGGCTATACGAAGGGGCCTGAACTGTTAATGGCTGGTTAAGATAATACACATAGCACTAGGCATATATTATATGTCGCGGAGAGCTTTATAATCATGCTTGAAACGGACACCAAGAACACCCAGAGTTAGTACAACAATTTTTGGATCACACAAAACAAAACACAGCGGGTAAATTTATCGCTTCAACCACTTCATCAGACTTGCAGCCCCCATAGCTAACTTCACATTCTATGCAAATGTTAATAAAAAACTAACAGGTATACTATACATACAAATTACGTATCAATACTGAGCCTCGTGGTCAAACCAAAATAATAACCAATAATACAAGAGAATAGAAGCGTTAGCGATTGTAGAAAGAGAATCGACGTGAAAAACTTGCCTCTAGGCTAGGTTGGCAGTTATTGATCATATTATATTGAAATAAAAAATCAATTGGTCAGTAATGTATATCAAACACTCTTTCGACGCCTGTTTTTAAACATTAAAACTCTTTTCAAATTTAAAACTCTGTTAGATCTGAAGAATGACTGCCTCGTTGGTTTCGTGGTTAGCGTAAGCAACTGCAGATCAAGAGGTCTCGAGTTCAATTCCCGGGTTAAACTGCTGTTGGGTTTTTCTTACAAGAAATTCTTAATAGCAGCCCGGAGTATGGAAGATGGCGGTGTTTCCAGCCCGTGCCTCGGAGAGCACGTTAAGCCGTCGGTCACGGTTGTCATGACCATCTATGATAATCGTTATTGGGAAGTCAGTGCCCTCAAATATGCTGACAATTAGTTTAACTTTCGAATTCAGTTCACCCTTAGGGTTGCGGAGGGCCGATGTCAGTCGCTCCATGTAAAAACGGATATTCAGGTAAACCGGTTAAACTAGTAGCCGACCCCAAATCTTGGGAATAATAAAGGCTAGGAAGACGTTAGCTCTGAAGAATGATTTATGGATTGATATTATTAAAATTATAAAAGGAAGGAAGTACCAAAAATTCCTTCCTTCAATTTTTTTCGCGTACGACTTTCCTGTTGATTCAACTTGTGACTTTACGACCCTGTTTAGTCAGTATGCGGTTACATTGAAATTCATAATGTATAGCTGAGTGTTAATGCGAAAATGTGGTCGCGTAATATTATTAGTATAAA
The DNA here is from genome assembly GCA_003709505.1 of Hyphantria cunea. Taxonomy (NCBI): domain Eukaryota; kingdom Metazoa; phylum Arthropoda; class Insecta; order Lepidoptera; family Erebidae; genus Hyphantria; species Hyphantria cunea. The sequence goes on from PKRV01002605.1 coordinate 5,678,341, forward strand.
GTCCATACTAATATTATAAATTCGTAAGTAACTCTGTCTGTCTGTTTGTCTATCTGTCTGTTACGCTTTCAGAACTAAATCGCTGCACCGATTTCAATGTAATTTGGCATAGAGATATATGTATATCGGTAAAACTTTTTGTATTTTTGTAGTGTGCGTGCAGCAACTCAATTTTTTTACATATTTACTGACACACGCAACTTTGTCTGCGTTTCTTTTCGATCATGCTCAACTCCTATTGATCTTAGCTTGATGCTAACTATCCTTTCTTAACCAAGCACTTGACATACATTAAAAAAAAGAAACGTAAAATTGGGTTAGATAGTTTCGGCGTTCATCGTGAGCAACAATGCGACACGAGAATAGAACTACCTACATATTAAAATTTGATACACTGTCATATAAACATCCACGTGTCTTTGAATTTTTTATGGATTAGGGGGCAAACGAACAGACGTATCGCTTGATGGTAAGCGATTACCGACGCCCATGGACACCCGCAACATCAGAATCGTCTCAAGTGCGTTGCTGGCCTTAGGGGTTGGTGGAGACGGATGGGGGAAGGGGTTGGGGTATGGGCCTCCGGTATCCTCACTCGCTGAAACACAGCGCAAGCGCTGTTTCACACCGGTTTTCAGTGAGGCTGAATAGACATGACATATAGTTTTAATCACAGCCTCATAATTTCGCAAAACCAGTTACCTCGGTGGCTAATTTTACCGAATCGTGTACAGTAACGGTACAATGCCGTTACTCGGGACAGATGCTCGATCGATCAATAGATTCAGATCAATACAGACTGCATTTACTCGTATTGGATTACATTCTTATATTGTGTCAGATATTATTATTCAATGTACGTCCGTTTGATCCCAAAATCAGGCAAAGTCTGTTCTATTTTAACTAAACTGCCGATAAACATACTTGAATACGTACATAAGTAATTTTTTTAATTTTTTTTATTTTTACATTACTCACTACCAGCACACGTGTTTCCTTTCCCACTATGATACCGGGGCGTGAAAAAGCATCTCACCAGGCCGCCATAGTGTGGGTCACCATGCTGCATTGTTTTTTTTCGCATTGAGGATGGTGACCTTGGATCTTGGATTCTGTTCATGCTTTCCATCAGGCACGGCAGAGTCATTTTGGCAGCTAATGCATAAAAAAACATAATATGGATATTGCTACACCCAGTCACCGACCAAATAGTCGTGTTAATCAAACAAATATTTGTCATGAGTGGGAATCGTACTCAAGCCCCTTGGATTACTAGACCAGCATTATTTGTTACTGGGCAACATTATTTAAAATATTTTACTAGACTATATTCTTTGTAATAATTTTATAAACAATTCTCACAAATATAAAATTTCGACATTAAAATAAAATTTCTAATAATTATTTATGGTTATTCTGTGCTCCCTGTAGCGCCTACATTACGACATACCGTAAATTGACTGGTTCCAAAAAAACTTATAAAAAGTATAAATCTATGGTTTCCCCTGTCTCCATCTTATTGTGGTGGTTTCAACCCCTTGTCTATTATGATTTAATGTGCATGATAAAATAGTTTTTTTACCGATTATATTTATGATTTCGTGGAATCGGAGATATTCATTTTATATTGATAATACGACTCATATAGTGGAAAGACATCGAGAGAAGTTGAAAGAGTCAGGTAGATAGAACTTTGGTCTCTAAGAATTTGATCTAAGCAGTCAGTAAAGCAACTGTAGCTTCTAGAAGACAGCCATTGGGCAGAATCGTATGGTACTGTTATGATTTCTACTTGTCAGTAGATTATTAGCTAGGAGTCGCGGCCTATGTAGAGACAAGCGTGGGAAGTCTCCTCAAACAAGTGCCTATCTTTTTAATTGAAGTAAAAATATAGAGAGAATGGAATATTAAAGCTACATAGAGATTTATATTGTAACTATCTATAAGTATTTGCCATGACGGATTGCATTTTTTACTTTTCGCCAATCTATCTTTGAGCAATAAGGTACATTATAGATATTTATAAGCTAAAAGTGGGACTGCTGAAGGATGACGTCACAATACATTTGCGTACGTCATACCTAATTAGATAGAGCCAAGGGAATAAAGGTAGGCATTAACGTGAATCTACAAATATTTGAACTTGAAAGATTAAGATTCGTCAGATGGTATTAAATAACAGCTTTTCAACTCATGATCGATATGAAAGCCTATGGATAAAGTCCCTGACATCATCGACTAGAAATAAATTAAGGTCAATATCTATTGGCTTTTTACCGTCCTTCGAAATAAGTACAGAAGCTGTGCCCAAAAAAGTCCGAAGTATTTTAAAAGTGCCATAAAACGCCAAGAGACCTATCAAAAGTTTAACGGGCATTTAGCAAGAGCAATTCATGGATATGGCAAAGATAAAGACAGAGTGCTACAAACAAATTTCTTCTGTGTTGTTAAAAGATAAATACCACTCTATAATACCCAAGTTTCGGTCCAAAATCGAATGAAAAAGTTGTGAATGGTTTTTGTCAAGTCCAATTCACATTATTTCTTTTTAAAACGTCGATAAAATCTGTACCAAACACTAAAGTTTTGCCCATTTTGTGTAATCTTTTAACTTTTCGGACACAAAAGAAACCGCGAGTTTTTGTGTTCATTTTTTTCCAACAAATTCCACAGACGCGATACCTGATCGGAAGGCAAATAATCAACGGGATCAGTCTTTAATAAATTAAACTTTAAAACTGAAGTGGTAAAGCTTGGAATTGATTGATTTTCAATTTTGAATTGGACACAAATTTTCTGCCTCATAATACGGCATGGCGCCATTTTATTTTAAAAGGGTTTTAAGGTGTAGAATTTGATTTAAGGACGATTTTACAATATCTTACAAGAAAATCCTTGTGTAATCTACAACATTATAAAGATTGACCGTCTTTTATCATGAAATAAAATTATAGAAAGGACAGGTGGATGACAAGGATGGAAGAAAAAAAAAGGTATAATTCTCGTCTAGTCTACAAAGAACAGGATTTCTATGTAGCCGTTTGTAGGTTAGACAGATGTAAGAGTAACTATCTCGTTGGTCTAGCGGTTGAAGTATGCGACTGCCAATCAAGGTTCAAATCCCGAGTTGGGCCAAAAATGTTATTGACTTTTTCTGATTATTATATAAACACTTAATAACAGCTCGCAGTTTGGAAATTGGGGTCTGAATCCCCGTGCCTCGGAGAGCACGTAAAGCTGTCGGTCCTGCGCCTGATCTCTCTCTAATCGTGTCGGTAAACCGTCTTATCGGATTTTGAGAGTTAGGGAACAGAGAGTGCACCTGTGTTTGCGTATAGATTAGTGCACTATAATATCTCGTGCGTAGTTGGCTGGTCTCCGTTGAGACTGGCCGCCATGGCTGTAATCGGCTAGGAGAACATCATTATCAGATGTAAGAGTATTCAACAATATATTAACAAGGAACTAGAATGGGGGAGTCGTACATGTAATGTTTTAAATTGAAGGTATTCACATCTTCTGTATCTGCCAGTCAGGAACTAAAAGAAGTCAAGGGTCCAAGGAGAAGCGTAGAGTTTTGATTGCAGCACGCTCATTTCAATGCATTCATGAAAACCCATAATTATTACATAAATTCTTAGTACGTAAGTAACCCTTTTTTTTCTCGTGCGGAAATCCCCTCGGATACCACCTCCCGTGGCATGTCGAACTCGAACTGACTAAAACCGTACGCCGTCTAAGATACTGTTAGCCGGGGAACCAGGTGCACCCTAGAAAGGAAAACCCTGGAACCCCGACGTACCTCGGGCCACTTACTGTTCGTAGATGGCCCCCTACTGTGTGGGAATCTCGATGTTCCCGTTACTATTTCCCTTGGCGCGCACGCTCCGCAGCGTCCGCGCCTCCACCCGAGCCTGCTTCTACTGGGGTGACAGATAAGGCTATCTGTCACCCACACACAGGCTTGCGCTCATGGAGGACGGAGATCATTCTGATATCTTCGGCCCCCGAGCATATCAGAATGATATGCTCGGCCAGCGATACCTGGCCCTTTCCTGGGCCTGGCGGGCCGGTTCTAAACCTCTCCCGGTCCCGCTCCCCCGTTTCCTTGACAAGCATAACTTGCACGCAGAAAGAAACGTCGGAGTTCCACGCGCTCTCGCTCCATAGCATGGTCATAATCGTGCTACCGAGCGAGAGAACCCCCACCCCGATGGCCGCCACGAGATCACGCCTCGGCTCGTCCCACGCCGGGCATTATGCCAGCGTGTGGAGCACCGTGTCCACGATCTGGCCATCTCAGTGGTGGCACTCAGGCGTTGGCTCCTTGCGGTGGCGGATCAGACACAGGTGATCTCCGAAGCATCGTTTTCCAGTGGTCACCTGTGTCAGCCGATATGAGAGGGTCCCGTGATGCCTCTCGAGGTAATCCCCCAAAACGGGTCTTACCGCCACAACAACGGCGTGCGCAAGTACGAAAGTAACCCTGTTTAGTTTTCACTGCTGTTCTACTTAAACGATTTCGATGAAAATTCATATCAAGTTACTTTGATTCTTGAAGAAAGACAACTTTTTTAACGCGATAAGCCAATTACTGACATATACGCAGGCGGAGTGACAATAAAAAAAAGTTAGTGTAAAATGAAACATTTTAATACAATAGTACACAAAATATAGGTGGTCTTACGTTCTCGAACTTACCAAAAACATTGTGTTTTTCCATTAAACGTATGGAACGATCACAGTACACATGATATAAAGGTGATTCCGATTGGGACTATTCATGTATATTATAATGAGTATAGAAAGGTGGGTAGTGTGAGCACGCATTCTGGGATTAACAGGACATTATATTGTAATCATCATCTTTCGAGCCTTTTCCTAAAAACTGGATAAGGTCGGCTTTTATCTAATACCTCAGACCTACACGATCCCAGTGTTTTGTTTTCTTATATGTTAATTAAAAATATTCGGGTGTCAGAACGTATTTTACTTGACTATGGCAAAGCAAAATCAAAAGGAAGGGTAATAGTTTTGGCAGTCCTACGGAACCGATTTTAATGAATTGTCAATAGAATTGTAATAGTGGCCCGAGTGAAATAGACTAAATACATATTTATAAATGTTTTACGTAGTCGAGTTATATTTTCTTAAACGTTTTCATGTTTAACGTAAATGTTAAAAAAACAGTTATCAAATTAATTTTACATTAAAATGAAAATATTGCATAAGGTTCTTCGGTTTGAACAGTGGTAGTTCAAACAAGTCCTAGTTAAATACCTTACGACTGATTAAAGTTTTACAACCAGTACATCGGCCCTGTATAGAGACGTGGACACTGATTGTAGGTCAAATTCATAGCTTAGCTTGAATTCGCTCGAATGTTTTTAGACTTGACGAGACTGCTACAGAATGATATTGATTTCTTTCTCTTTCTAATTTACGTAACGTACGTAACGTAACGTAAATACGTAACGATTGCTAATTTACTGCTGACTTGAATGTCATGTCAGCAGTAAATTACCAACCGTTACGAGCCAATAACTTCTAATGTGTACTTCCTAACTTTAGTTGAACTAGAGCAAAAATTTTGCATGCTAACTTATTATTAAGTAACTTGTTAAGTGGTATTAAAACGTATGTAATTATCGCGAACATGTTCTAACCTGTTGACACCACATGTTTCATTTAAACGTGTTGATCGTCGTTAACACGTCCTCTGTAATTTAAAAACACGTTAATGTTGGATATTTAAATAATTATAGTAAACATTTTCATACGGGTTTTAACTGGCCTGTTGATCGTGTCATCTCGTTAGCGGTCTTGAATGCTAAACCATGGTTGTAACCTCGAATACCATCCAGGAAAAGTCTGTGTGATGATGAAGTTGTGTTCTGTTGTGTGTTAGTGAAATGGTTTTTTTTTAACTTCAAGTTAGAGTTAAAGTTAAATGCAAAGTTCATTGTACATAATTTTGAAATGCATTACATATGACCAATCAAATTCTAAGAAACATAATTTTTTTAAGTTTGAATCGTGTTTCTTTGTGTTTTTATTAGGCCGTAGACACGCTTACGGATGTCAGGGCTCTTAAGAAATAGATTAACATTGAGTTTCCAATTAAGACTGTCGAATTTGTATTCCTATACGTGTAATAATATACATATCAAATAGGTATTTTTAGTAAAATTTAACTCTTGACGCGATTAAAATGCAAACAAAATTAAACTAGAATTGTCTCACAAATTACTTAAAGCACGGTGTTCATAAGGCACGCTCCAGTCATAGATTTATGCTCGCTTTTGTGTGTACACCCGCCCGCGGCAGGTGATATGCGCACGCGCATCTATTGTGGGGCATAAGCTTAGAGCGCACTGGTCGGTAGATGTTCGGAGCTATTTTAAACATACATTGAGTTTATTTCTTCACAAATGTGATGAAGAATAGAGACCCTATGGAGAAGCGTTGGTATTACAGAATAAAAGAATAATGTCCGAAAGATCGTGTGATATAAATTTTCCTGTCTTTGGAATCTTAACCACCTGACAGTAGACCTCGGGTACAGAAACCAAGATAGGTGTCTGTACCCGAGGTCTACTGTCAGGTCTACAATTTTTATAACATATTATTAAATATATATTATTGTTTATTTGTTATGTATTTCAAAATGTAATAGATATGTATATATAAATGTATGTATGTGTATATATATATTGTTTTTTTTTTTTTTTTCTTTAAATAGACAACTCCCGCATTAGGAATATACATTCCTGTGTCGCGGGGATCTTTACAAACATACATGAAACGGACACATAGTACACCCAGACTTAGAACAACAATTTATGGATCACACAAAGTGTTGTTCCATGTAGGATTTGAACCCACAACACTTGGCGCAGTAGGAAGTGGTGTGGCGACCACTGAAACCACTAGGCCAACCGTGTTAAGTTAACTAAAAAGGAAAAGTATATACGTGTTTATTCTTTATAATATATTTTCGGACATTTTAACTCACAACGCCATCTACTCCCAACCTAAGCAGAGCTTGTGCTTATGGGTCCTAGACAACTGATATTAATACATATATACATTTTTTTTTGTAAATACATACAAATTATACATAGAAAACACCCAAACTCCGAAACAAATATTTGCAGATCATACAAACATTTTGTTCGACTCAGGAATTGAACCCGAGACCTCTAGCACAGCAGTCGCATACGCTACCACTACGCCACCGAGTCAGTATGTATGTATATGTTTTTTGTGTAAAGCTTCTTTCTATTCATAATGTTACCTCTGTGCTCCATCTACCTTACAAGATTTCTATACCACCCTAAGGTTGACTGGAAGAGAATCCCTTGGGCCGCCAATATACAAATGTGCACGAAGTTTTAAATAAATAATAAATAAATAAAACTTAAACTAGGGAAGTACAAATGGCGGGCTTATTGGAAGCCATCTCTTATAGGCAACCGTTTAATGTGTAGAGACCTTAAATATGTTATCTTGAAAATGTATTTATCAAAACTGTTTCTTAAGTATCACTTCCAAGTTTAATCGAAAGTCGCATTAAAATGTGTGTAAAACATTGTTAGAAAAGTGTTAACTTTGCTAATAATTAGCGTGTATCGATAGATATGACACGGATAGACGAACAGCTGCGGACCTACCACACCTGGCCTTGCTGGGAACCCATCAATGCGATGTTCTCAATACAAGCGTATATCGGATAAGATTACATTTTGCAGCCCTTGATATGATGTGTAAAAACATAAAATTTTACAGACATACATAGGTACAGTCATCCAGGTATATGTTAAGATATAGATGTATTTTACACTTACACTAAATAAGCCCCCGCTGTTGTTTTTGAATTATTACTGCCTCTGTGGTTCAGTGGTAGCGAATGCCGCTGCTGTGCTAGAGGTCTCGGGTTCGATTCCTGAGTCAGACCAAATGTTTGTATGATCTGCAAATATTTGTTTCGGAGTTTGGGTGTTTTCTATGTATAATATGTATGTATTTACAAAAAAAAAGTATATAAGTATTAATATCAGTTATCTAGTGCCCATAGTACAAGCTGTGCTTAGTTTAAAACTAGATGGCGCTGTGTGTTAAAATGTCTGAACATATTTATTATTATTTATTTATTTACTATATTTATTACACCAACAACCACGAGTAACATTTAAAAATAAGTAGTCTAAGTAACTTGTTTTGTAATCAGATATCTGCCAGTGAAGGTTTCTTAAAAATTGGTTCAGCCATTTCAGAGATTAGCTAGAAAACACACAGACAGGCAGACGAAGAAATAGAAAAAATATTAAGTAATTTCATAAAAAAATCTATTTTAAAGCTTCATAGATTATTTCATGAGCATTAAGTACAAAAAATTTAAATTACAAACATACACTTCATCATCATCAGCCTATGGCAGTCATTTGTATGGAATATGTCGATTGTCTGTGGCATAGTGGTTTAGTTCTAACCTTACCGCTTCTTACTGCGCTGAAAACCCGCAGGGTTCAATCCCAACACTGAGTGATACATAAATTGCTATTTTGAGTCTGAGCGCTCTTTGTGTTAGTTTCTTGTATGTTTGTAAAGCTTCTATCTAAAAAGGATTCATAGAGCGAACTGTTAAAGTTGTTTAAAAAAAGACTTAAAAAGCGAAGTCAATTATTTAACTAAAATAAAAGATAGTAAAAATTACTAGTAAATGCCTTTCTTTCGAAAATACATTCATAAATGTATTTAAATCTTCACAGAACTTACTTAAAACAAATTACATGCAGGATTATCCCTTCATATTCTTAAGAGGTATAATTTCACCATGACCGATGACCACAGACCATGTTAAACATTACGCAGGGATAGACCACCACGTCGGCGTGGTACAGTCGGCCACATAAATGTGGGGATTATGATAAATAGCATAATTTAGTGGTATTGACTGAATTTGAATTTCAAATTGTGATTACGTCTTCGTTTGTTAAAAGAAAATTTGTTAGTGTGTAACACGTGTGGTGTAAATTTTAATGCGAGGAACTGTTCAGAAGAAAGTTGTTCAATGCATAAAGCATTTCAACGACGCTTCAGGAGCGTAGGCTGTCAAATTTTTATGAACTGTTTGGATGTAGTCCATTTTAGATGTTAACTATGGTCTGCAGACTTTAGTACGAATGCAACAAAGCGCAATTTTTTGTTGAAGAAATATAATGTTAAAATATTATTTTAAAGTAGTCACCATGTGATGCATTATCGGCATCTTAAATGAGTATTATGACCACTAAATACTGGATTCTGCTCAAGCTTTGCATCAGGCAGTGTAGAGTCACTTTAGCAGGCCCTTATATAAAAAAGGATTCAACTACTTAAGTCGAAATATCGATGAGTAACTCCTTAAATCCTGACAACTGCTTAAATAGCGCTCAATTCAACAGTAAAGTCTTATGCGCGGCGACTGTACTTTCAAGTGTCAGAAGCACATTTATAATAGCACCTCCAGTCTTTGTCTATTGTTTTTTTAATATTTTAATGACACGTCACGCATGAGTTATGGTACAAAACGCCATAGATAAACTTATCTGTGGTTTTTATATTTTAAATTTTACTTTTCAACGCCTTTTAGCCTCCGGGTACAGTTCAGTTAAGTTATAGATAATGTCTTTGGACGTTTACGGCTTTTGGAAACTGTGGGTGGGCTGAAGGAAGGTTATGATTGAAAGTAGATTTACGGCTAATGGTTTGTTTATATCGATGGAGTAAACAGCATTAGCCGTGTGGTGACGGATCAAGTATACGTCACCATATCTATTTATCCTGTGGGCGTTTATGACAACCGATAACAATATTGCAAAAAGAAAGAAAAACTGACACAAATCCGTCTGGCCATCGTGGTATAACTCATTTTTAAATAGGGGACTATGTCTAGCAGTGGGCAATTAAAGACTTATGATAATAAGCAATATTTCTTTCGTACCTTTCCTTTTTACCTATATTTTTATGTATATGCCTGCCAAAATGGCTCCACTTTGCCTTATGGAAAGCATAAGTAGAATCCAAGAGAGATGGTCACCATACTCATTGGGAATACAGACAGTGCAACACGGTGACCCGCACTAAGGTGCTTTAGTGATGCTTCTGCATCCTTGGGCCTTCGGTCCCGCAGTCACCAACGAAACACGACAGCACGAACCCTGTCATTTTACGTTGATATTGTTGTATGTATTGTTGATCTTCTGAGTATTTTCTTTCAACAACACTATTTTCGTATGATTCTTGCAGTGCGGTTCTGTATTAAGACGTCGTGCATGATTTCATCAGGCAGATTCCACGTTTGGCCTAGTGGTTTAAGCGGTCGCCAAACCGTTTTCTATTTCACCAAGTGTTGTGGGTTAAATCCCACCTGGGAAAACACTTTGTGTCATCCATAAATTGTAGTTCTGAATCTGGGTGTTCTTTATGTCCGTTTCATGTATGTTTCTAAAGGCCCCCGCGACACAAGTCTTATTCCTAGTGCGGGTGTTGTTTATTGAAAAAGAAAGAAAGTTACGAAAATATTGTGTAAATAGATACACAACGCCACCTAGTTTGTAACTTAACAAATCGTATACTATGAACAATAGATGTACTAATAGAGTAATTATTTACTTCTGTTCCGAAATATTATTTGCCTATCATACACATATTTGATGCGCTTCGGAAACGAACCCTCAATAATCGCATGCTACCACTACACCGATTAGGCAGTAAGTTTGTAAATAATCTATGTTTATTTAAAATTAAAAATCGTAACTCTTCGACAAAGGCCTCTTGAGCTTCCATAGAGTCCTTCACAACCGGAATTGGGACCGAAAAAAAAATTGCATCGACACTGTTACCTGTACAATTCTTGGAAACTAAATAATATTATCTGACAGTCAAAAGGCCGTTCCATCATTTTGTTGGCTTTGAAAGACATGTCTTACAGTCTTTAAAATGTAGCTTGATCTCTGTGGCCACGAAATCAAAAAAGGACCTTTGAACCAGCGTTTTTATTTTGTATCAACTATATTTTCATTCTTTACGTGCCGGTTTGATTAGTTTTATTAAAAATGAAGTGCATTCTACTAATGAAATAATCGGGAAAGTTTGGGAGGTTGGATGTATTCGATGATTTTTACTCTTTCAAGCAAAAACTACTGAACGGATTTAGATGAAACTTTACAGTAATCTATACATATAAAAGAGAAAGGAAACTGACTCACTAAGATACCCGCAGATCAACGCACAGCCCAAACCGCTGAATGTAGAGTCCTGAAATTTTGCATGTAGGTACTTTATGTAACGTAAGTGAGGACTAAGAAAGGAATTTTGGGAATGCCGCCCCCTAACGGGACAAAATAGTGGATGAAAATTTGTATGAAACTTATTTTCCTGTGATGTAAGTCCTTTAAATTTTGAAAAATATAGTGGGGTTAAAACAATATTGTAATATCTACTCCGTGGGAGCGAAACCACGGGCAAACGCTAGTACAGCATATGCAGTAAATGGCAAAAGCAAGTACATTTTAAAAATATAAAAATTCACCCATGAAATGTACCTCGTAAGTTCTTAAATGACACTAATGACAACTGTCACAGAGATCAAGCTGTATTGTAAGGACTGTAGTTGATTTTTACCTTGCTTAGAATGTGTAGAAATATTGAAATGGTTTTTTTATTGATGATTTGTTACTTATAGTTATACGGTTGTTTAGTATCAGTAGGAATCCTTATTGCTTTTGTTGACAATACGTTATGAAATCAAGCTGATAACAAATGTGTTTCAATTACCACTCTCTATAAAATTCATTCGATCCCTACTTCCCTATCTATATGTATAACAAGTAATAAATTATTTAAAAACTCGACTGCGTCAATATAGCATATAAAACAAATAAGTATATACATATATATATTATCACCGTTTTTTTGTTTTTGATACCATACTCGATGTATTTTGAAAATATTAATTTTTATTGAGATTGCTTTTTGGCTCCAAAAATTCTTAAATTTGTTTTCTTTTTTATTTTGATGTACCCAATGTCACTCTCTCTATTAAGACTATTGAAAACATACACTTAAAAATTCGACAAACCATTATATAATCGTAAACTATGCATCAGGTCATGTCATGATCTTCAGCAAAGTGTTGTTGCATGAGCCCACAAAGTTTTCTGAGTTGGTACGACCAGCATTGCCCCGCGGCGTTGCTTAAGACTGTTGTTGTACCGCGGGTAACACCGCGGGACTCAGCTAGTAATATTATAAATCAAAGCGAATCTTGTGTGTCTGCTACGCGTTAAATCTCTAAACCTTTTACTTGAAGAAACTTTAATCTTAAGGGACGAGGGACGTAGATTTCTTCCATCCAAAAGGGGATCATCAGGGGAACATCTTGGCATTTTCTTTCTCCCTTTGTTTAATCTTATAAGTCTATACAAATAAGTACATTGGACTGTGTTTGTAGTTTCAAATCAGCAGCTTTTCACTTAATGTATATGAAAGTGACCACGGTACTTACATCTAAATAGCAATTTTAACATTGTCTGTCTACTTGTATGTCTGTTTGTTTCTGCTAATCTCAGAAACAGCTGAACTGCTTTTCAGATTTTCACTGGTATATAGCTGATAGTATAAGGACTAACTTTTTAGACTAGCTTCACTAATACTGCGGAGCTGGTCTGATTTTAATATAAACATAACAGACCTCTATTCACCTACTAGACAAATACTAACACAGACATACACAGACAGACAACGTCTATAACACAATCAACCCTTCAACAAACACATGTACACATCATTAATTTAATAATAATTTATATCATTACAGATAAAGGCCCATTATTAAGTGTGAAACATCCATTATTATCCCAATAAATTAAATAGAAGACGTCTTGAGAACAGGCATTTAATAATACGAGCTTTGTTTTAGTAAAGATATACGTGTTTCCTTGTTTATTATTCTCTGTATCTATCGATATGGAATATCAAAAAAAAAACCAGCTAAGTGCGAGTTAGAATCGAGCTTGAAGGGTCCGTACCAATTAATTAAATTGGGGTACCTGCTTGTAATATCAAAATAACAGTTTTTTTTACTAAATGCGTTAGCATGTATACACGGTACATAGACAAAACAATTTTTTTCACAATTTTTGTCTGTCTGTCTCTCTCTCTCTCTCTCTCGGTCTGTCTGTTTCGTCCGGCTAATCTCTATAACGGCTATACCGTAACTTAGGTTTAGGCTACTTTTTTAGACGAGCTTAGACGCAGATAGCACCGCGGGGATTAGCTAGTCCTATTAATATTATAAACGCGAAAGTTTGTATGGATGGATGTTTGTTACTCGTTCACGTAAAAACTACTCAACGGATTTGGATGAAACTTTACAGTAATATAGCTGATACATCAGAATAAAAGGCTACTATTTGCAGCGATAATCGGCATATACGCGAGCGGAGCCGCGGGCATAAACTAGTTATTTATAAAAACGACAAAAAAAACATGTTTTTTGTATGGGAGCCCCTTTAAATATTCTTTTTATTCTGTTTGTTATTTATGTTATTTTTTTATAGCGGCAACAGAAAAACATCTGAAAAAATGGCAACTATCGAACTATCACGGTCTATGAGATATAGCCTGGTGATAGACGGACAGTGGAGTCCTAGTAATAGGGTCCCGTTACATACGGTACTTACATAAAAAAATCATTTTTTAAATTAATATCCGTCTGTTTGTTTGTTCTGGCTAATATCTGAAGTGGCTGAACCGATTTTATGATAGCTAATAATAAAAGGGATAACTTATACTACTTTTTAAAACTACACCATGTCAAATAATATTACCTCACACGACACTTTAGGACATCTTTGTTTCTCGACCTTAGAAGAATTAGAGTTGGGAGAAAGAACATATTAAAACGTAGTCCGGGCTTTTGATTGTCCAGCCCCGCCTGTTGTCAGCCCCAACCACAAAACAGTTGTTAAGAAGTAAAAAAAAGATGTCCAATTAAAATATTTTTTGGGGGTCCCGAATATATGTTCATTAAGGGTAGATAAAATCGAACATCGTCACATTAGGGGTATTATACTGGCATTGAATGATTTTGGGTCCGACAAAAAGTACCTATATGGTACACTTTATTAATCGATTAATTCCAAACTCATAGATAAATATACTCAAAATACATTAAGCAAACTTATTTATAACCTCCAACGCTAAAAGGAGGGGTGATATAAACTTGACGTCGATTTCTGTCTGTCTGTGAGTGTGTCTGTCTGTGACATCATAGCTCTCAAATGAATGGACCGATTTCGAAGCGGTTTTTTTCATTTGAAACCCAGTTTCCTGAGGATAGTTCGTAGATCTATCTATTTCAGCCTTTTTCCATCCAGTTTTGGACGTAGGCCTCTTGCATACTCTTCCACCTCTAACGGTCTTGAGCCACCGACATCCAATCTTGACCTGCATATCCTTTGATGTCGTCCTTCCATCTCATAGGTGGTCTATCCCGTGGTCTAGTATCTACACTCGAGCGCCACTCCAACAGCCTTCGAGTGTTTAGATATGTTTGGTTAAAACTTCAGCAGTGTAAGAGTATCAGCTCTTTTCCAAAATGATGTAAGGCATTTTTGGCGTATGATTACTCGATTAAATACATGCGAAGGGTTTTTTTTTTTAATTTTAGCTTGTTTTACTATAATTTAACCTTTTTGATCAGCATCTCTTAGGCCACTATAGTGTGTGTCACCATGCTGCATTGTTGCATTCGCAATGAGTATGGTGACCATTAATCTTGGATTCTGCTCATGCTTTCCATCAGGCCGAGTAGAGTTACTTTGGTAAGCTTATATTTAAAAGAAAAACTCCACACATCGAAAGAAGAAGAAAAAATAAGTGACTAGCTTTTGCGCGACTGCGCCCGCGTCTTTGTCGGTTATCGCAGCAAAGAGTAGCTAATTACTTTCCACAAAATTCAAAGTACCCTCATCCTCAAATCAAATCTCATTGAAATCGGTGCAGTGGTTTAGACGTGAAAGCAGGACAGACAGACAGAGGTTCTTTATAAGTACTATATAAGTAGAGTGTCTATTAGTGCCATCTAACGAAGACACACTGAACTAGTAACTGCTAATCCTGTATCGCGCTATGAAAAGTTCTCACACCAATTTAGCGTATTCAAATCAACCTATCGCCGTTTACGAACGAAGGTCTTCCTTCTATCCCCGTCTAGGGCAGTCGCTATAAATCCGCTGTAAGATACTTTTTTAAATCGTCGGTCCATTTAGCGTATATAACTTCCGAATATCCACCGATGGGCATGATATCATCGGTCTTCGGAGGATACTTCCTTAGGAGGTATTTCTTTATAAAGAATCCTACGAAATAAAAATAATCACAAAGCCTTTTAATTAATTTATATGTCTCCACGACATCCCAAAAAATGATAATGATATTTTACAATCACCGAACCTGTCAGTTATTATCTCTATTAACAGTTTATTTTCTTTCATTTCAGGTAAATGTCTACTACTTCACAAGCTCTTCGAACCAGTATATTTCTCTTATGTAAGTTGTTTTAACATCTCTTCTAACCTTTTAGTCTTGCAAAACTTATGAGTAAAGGGACTACCCGCATTCCACAAAGGTCATGACATCTTTGACATTTGTAATTAATTCGTTTGTGGAATGAGTTAGAATTAGCATACACCGGTTTTGTTTCAATGTTCATCAAGTTAATACTGAGTAAAAATCTGATAGTTTATGAGTGCTATGCTCAAAAACGTATTTAAATATTTTTAAATACCTACATTAGATTGACTGCACAAATGGCGTAGTGGCTTAGGTGATGTCTTGGCCGTTTTCCAATGTACTTGTGTTGTGGGTATAATCTCCATACCTTGGGAAAACCCTTTATGTGATCATCACATTGTTGTCCTGAGTCTGAGTGATCTTAGGGTATGTGATATGTATGTAAATTGTAAATTCCCCGCTAAAAGCAAAATGGAAACAACAAACAGACTAAATATCCATCACACAAATGAAAAGAGTACATGATTGTATCGTAAATAAATACCAATGTCTATTTCAATAAAACGAATATTACAAAACATCTCAGAAAATATAATAATTACAGTTTTTCATTTCTATTACAAATTTTAATCAAATAAACATTGAAATATATTACTTAATTGAGTAGTCTAAAGCAGTGACGTCACAAGTTTGTATTTAGTACACTTTTCATACCAAGTTATCGTTTTGACAGATGATAAAAACCAACCAAGTTGACTAAAGTATCTCTTCTCTATTAGCTGGGTTCAACTAACCCAAGGCTTGTCTCCGGTCAGGTATTTTAGCATATCAATAGACCGCCGTAGTGTTGGTCATCATGCTAGGTTGTTGCATTGTCTGCTTTTGCAGTGAGTAGGCTGACCACTCTTGGATTCTGCTCATGTTTTCAATTTTTTTTTTTTTATTTAAGCTGCCAAAATGACTCAGCCCTGCCTGATGGAAAGCATGAGCAGAATCCAAGAGTGGTGGTCACCATCCTCAATGCGAAAAAGAACAATGCAGTATGGTGACCCACACTATGGCGGCCTGGGGGGAAAGGGGATGGTGAGGGGGATAGGGGGCGTTGGATTGGGGTATGGGCCTCCGGTATCCTCACTCACTCGATGAAACACAGCGTAAGCGCTGTTTCACACCGGTTTTCTGTGAGGCCGTGGTATCACTCCGGTCGAGCCGGCCCATTCATGCCGAAGCGTGGCTCTCCCACGGTACCATCAGACACAATCACTTTGGTAGACTCAACCATAAAAGTATACAACGAACTTGACCTTGACGTAATTTCAGTCCTTCGGTACCCTGTTTCTAATAAAAAAACAGGTGTATTTTGTAATAGTCATACATATTTATCAATCATTATCTCTAACAGTATAACACCTACGTATTAGAGAAACCGGTCTCTTAATACATAACAGACGAAAGTGTTTATACAGTCTATGGAAAGTGAAAATGAATAGTTAAATT
This sequence comes from Hyphantria cunea, assembly GCA_003709505.1. Classification (NCBI taxonomy): domain Eukaryota; kingdom Metazoa; phylum Arthropoda; class Insecta; order Lepidoptera; family Erebidae; genus Hyphantria; species Hyphantria cunea. The sequence goes on from PKRV01002605.1 coordinate 5,695,399, forward strand.
GTTTATGCTTCAACTGGCTGACGAAGTTTGCTTATGAGAAAAGTGTTTAAACAACTGCTTAATCATGTATGAGTACGTTACCGAGTGGTGACGGATCAAGAGTACGGAGTGGCTACTCCTGTTTATTCTATAGGTGATTAAGGGACAAAAAAATGCAAGCAAAGCAAAGCAAAGCAAGATCAAATGATTACAAAGAGAAGCAAATCTTCAAACAAACTTTATACCCACCCATTGACCAGCGTGGTATAGTGAGCCAAAACCTTCTTTCTGATGATCCTGTGTGCGTAGATAAAAAAATGACAAGTGCTAATCAGATTCGCGCACGTAGGTTTCCGTACCATTATCTATACCAAGTAACAAATTATTAAAAAAATTAAACCCAACTGTGTCAATATCATATAAAAACATATAAGTTATACATATATATTCGTAATCACCTTTTTATTTTGATACCACATTCGATGTATTTCGAAAAAAAATATTTTAGACTACTTTTTGGCTCCAAAAATCCTTAATTGTGTTATCTTTTCTGAAATTTTGATGTACCCAGTGTCACTCTCACGAATCTTTTGACACAACTCACATAAAAATACCACAAGTCGTTTAGGCTCTAAGGCGTGCCAAAGAAATAAACATATATACATACACTCGACAAACATAATCCTCTTTCTTTTGCTGTCACAAAAATTCACAGTTGTTGTCTGGGAATCACCGTAAGTATTTCTTTTATTTGTTGCTAAAACAGCAACAGATTATACTAAATGCAATACTAATATTTAGTATAATAATATAATACTAATACATCATTTGTGAAAATTTCAACTGTCTAATTATCACGGTTCATGAAATACAGCCTGGTGACATAAAGACACGCCGACCGACGGACAACGGAGTCGAAGTAATAGGGTTCCCGTGTTACCTCTTTGATACGGAACCCTAAAAATCTGTTGTTGATGATGTTATAAAAATACGATAAAAATTAAAATAATCTCTACATCTATTACTTTTCTGAAACAATTTCGTTAATCACTTGACACGAATGGTATATAAATTGTAACCGTTACAAAACGCTTAATTAAAATATACAATATACTTGTTCCAAATTCTTTATACAATTTAATTAAAGCGATATCCGACGTAGGTGGGTAAGCAGAGATAATCGCCATGATTAATTATCCGTACATCAGATTATGAGTACATTCTCTTACCTGTCTAGCTCGGAGTATGAACAAGAAACGGATTTTTTTTTGATGATTGCTTATAATTTGTTGATTAGGAAATGGTACGGAGGTTTGTAAATTAAATAGTATAGAAAGATGGTAGTTACAGAGATTTAAACTACAAAATTTGATCAATGTCAAGATAATTTCGATAAATGATATAAAAAAATGTACGTGTGACTTAGAGCCGGAGTTTAAAATTCTTCTTTACATTGTTTAAAATGATGTGGCTGCCGCTGTCTCTTCGCTTACATTCATTAAACTTGTTTTATGTGTTAAATATTGATATTTAACTCATAAAAGGAATTAAGTATAAATAAACCTTAATATCTTATGGTGTAGACATTATTGAGGTATGTATTATGCGTTAACTAACTTGAAACTTTAACATAGAGCGTATATCGCCTACGCAAACCAGTTCCTTGAAGCGTGGGATCACCATTGATACTACGTGAAATAGTACTGTAATATACTAATCTATGCTGGTACGGTACGGGCTTACTTAATTTAAAGTCATCGACTATCTATATTGTCCCATTGCTGGGCTTGTGTCTCCTCTCAGGAGAGGGTTAAGGCCATACGTCCCCACGCTGGCCAAGTGCAGGTTGGAGACTGGCAAGACAAGGTTGTGGCTACATAATCTTGTTATTAGATGTTTAAAGCCGCTCTAAGGCCTCCAACTAAGATTCGCGGCTGTTCATATGATAAAAACCGGAACCGACTGGGTAACGTTACCTTCGAATCACGGAGACGCTCATGGTATAATGCCACCAGTGTTCTCCCATCCAAGACCAGACTGCGTCGTCGTTACTAACCCTGATTGTTTCTAATCACCGAGTGCAACTGAGCTATAAGCGTCTCTTAATTTAAAGTTATCAGGGCAAATAAATATAACTAAACCCATGCTTCCAGATAATCTAACACACAACGCCACGTAGTCCCAAACTAAGCAGAACTTTTGTGGGTACTAGACAACTGATATAAATACATATATACTTTTTTGCATGTATAATTATCATAGAAACTCCGAAACAAATATTCGCAGATACAAACGTTTGATCCAACCCAGGAATGCTGCTACTGCACCAAGACAGTCAAATGGACAATCACCTGGCGGAATGTGACTATCGCTGATCAAGGACGCCTGCGACTTAAGATTTACATTGTCGCTCTTTGAGATAATTCCATTTCCCTCAGACTTGAGAGTAGTAATAAAAACATCACCACAGTCATCATCAACAACTTAAAATAGGCCCATGTTTAACTTAATCTTCTCCTTAGAAAGAGATTGTGACAAACCACGCTAGCCAAACCCGTTGATAAATGTTTTTTTATTCAAGTTTCCCTTACCTTTGGTGTGGTCCTACAAAGTTTGCTACCGTAGTAGGCTCTGATAAACGCCATAAAATGATTAATAGTGATGACATTCCGTATACTAAATCTCCAGTACACACAAAAGAAATACAGCTTTATACTAATCACATTCATGGTATTCGAAGGTTTGACGATTATACCAGATGAGCGGCTCCATGCCAAGTAGTAATCCGCTATGCCCGACCTCCATAGAAGCATAACCTATCATAAATGCTGATTCATACTTTAATTCTATTCAATGTGTTTCGTGCTAGACTACTGAAGTAAGATAGTAATGTAAACATAATGACAATCGTATATACATTTAGATGAACGCAGCCGCGGGAATCAAACCCAGTCATCCAAGATTCGAATTAAAAACTCATTGAACACAAACTTTTTTTAATCAAAAATTGAGGTCGCACAATCAAAGCACAATCAACTGCGTGTACCCTATCCCTTTTTTTCTTAGGTATAACGTAACTCCTTCTCACTCGCACACATGTTCCTGGTTCTTTATAATCTTGGATCTTTATTGCTTTAGTCTTAGAAGATTGCAACATGTTAAACAGTAGTCTAGTGACTAGCTCTTAGATTTATTAATCAAAGGGAAAGACCCTTTGATTAATAAGTAGGAGAGATTAATTTATCATCTGAGCTGGCATACTGAGTGACTTGGAATAAATGTAATTTCTTTTACCTGTAAGATCTATAAGCTACTGATAAATGGAGTTGATTGATGTTTTGATTGATTAGTTTTTCATATGATTTAATAATAATAACGTTTGTACATTGAACTCACGGCTGTTTGATTTTAAATTGGACAGAGTACTTATAGTGAGAAGTTTGCTAGTAAAAGACTATCAAAACCGTACTTCCCGTAGACCTAGTATTTTGAAATGTTGCACGAAACAATGACATAAATAACACCCAGACTAAGAACAACCAATTTGGGATAACACAAAGTGTTGTTCAATGTCAGATTTGAACCCACAACATCACAGCTGAAAGAAAGGTGACTGTTAATAACCCTTATGTTCGCTGAAGTTGATATTCTTATTATTTCTTAAATATTACAATGAAATATAAACAGACCAGAGGTTATGCCCGTTTTGTATATAACACGCTGTAATGTCATTCAAACAATGCACATTCACTGTTCATATCATCAGCCCATCAGCAGTACCTATATTCCATCACGTATAGAGCAGGATAGCAAAGCTTTTCTCAATAAGAGTAAAAAGGACACAGAATCGCCGGCGTCACTTTGATATGTTTGATGCTATCTTCAAGGGAAGGGAGGACCCGTGCCTTTTTTATAGTTTTATTTTTTACTTTTTTTGACCGACACAAAGGGATTCTGACTTTGTAGTTCCGTCACGAGTGCTTAATTTTAGGATGCGTGACCTATTGATGAGAAAAGGTTGTGGTATGAGTGTTTCATGTAGTTATATTAATGTGATGATAAAATCCAGTGTTGTTACCTTTTGGCTTTGGTTCTAGTTAGACTTTTAGATCTTTCAACTTTTACTCACTTTTCTTTGAGCCTGCCGAAGTGACTCAACACTGCCGAATGGAAAGTTTGAGAGGAATCCAAGAGTACTAACAATAAAGCACGGTGACAAACACTATGACGACCCGTTGAAATGCATTGCAATGCATTATTAGGCCTCCGCTCTCGCACTCATTGTGGAGGAACGGGTCACACATCCCTCCAGCACAAAGGGAGGATCTTCCAACCAGGCTAGGTGATCATGTCTGGCAGGCCATTGCCCCATGGTTGATGTTATTGCGCGATGCAGGATTTGTGAGTTCTCCGTATCCTTCGTTACTCCGTAGTTCGACGAACCTTCGGTAGATGACGCTGTAGTATATTTGTGTTGCGCTGTGAATGAAAGTCGCCACACTCACCAACGAAATGCAACAACACGAATGCTGTTATTTTGATTGGTCTTCTGAGAGAGGGTATTATCCCGGTCGAGACCAAGTTGAATAGTTTTGAATAGTTTTGAGTACGGCGATTAAATTCTGCCAGGATTCTGTCTGTCTGGTGCTCTTAACAGTGCTGTTGTCTTGCGAAGTATGCTCATTAAGTCGGCTCCTTTTACGTATCATTTATTTATTAAAACTTAGAGCACATAAAGTACAAAGGCGGACTTAATGCCATGAGGCATTCTCTATCCGTCAATCTTCAGTGCAGAAATATGATGCGGTAGGTTCAAGGACTAACTATTGAATTTGACAAACAGTAATTATGTAGATAATAGATAAAGCTATTTTAGATATAGCCAACATACACTATTTTACTACTACATACATAGGTAGATAGATAGATAGAAAACTCTTTATTTGCACACTATGATACAGAATTAAATAAGTAACCTAACACCTAAAATTTCCTAAGCGTAGTGTACAAAGGGCGGCCTCTTCCAGGCAACCTTAGAATGGATCAAATATATCAGCGATAGATCTCCTCCGGTGACTGCAGTGAGGGCCCGACGCTGCGGCGCCCAAGCGGGGCACACCGCCAGCGTGTGCTGGGTCGAGTCCTCACTGCAGTCGCAGTGGTGGCAGGCGGGATGATTCAATTCCCTCCGCGCGACCGAGTGCAGGTACTTCCCGAAGCAACCGTGCCCGGAAAGCACCTACGTCAGCCGGAAGGAAAGGGTCCCGTGCTGCCGCACTGCCCACTCAAGGATGACCGCCTGGAGAGCCTACACGGTGGCGAAGCCAGCACGTGGAGCCTCCAGCCGCGAAGACCAAATAGCCATCGTGGGTCGACGGGCGGCTTCACGCCACTCGCGTACCTCTTCGGGCGGAGGGCGCATGCCACTCTCTGCCCGGAAACCACAATCCCCGCGTCCCTCTATCAACCAAAGGAACCTAAAAAATGACTCCTGCGCATATAACTGATCTGGCCACGTTACGTGCCGGCCTCTATACAATACTATAAAAAAATATATACACGATTAAAAGCGTTGGGACTGTACTGTACTGTCAGTTTACTTTAAAGAAGTTCGCGCATTCTTTCTTAAATGAACCCCGGTTTTTTCTGCATATAGAAGCAAGAATTGATTAAGTTAGGAGTGTGAGAGGGGTAAAGAAGGTTTATTGATAGAGTTTTCGATGTTTATCAGTCGTGGTTGGAAAGTAAGAAGTAATGATGGAGAGTTCAGGGAAGATAAAAGAGAGTCAGTGCACGTAGACTGCGGAGCTGATGGATTGGAAGTAATTGCAACAGGGAACGTAAAGCAGTCACATGATCATACTCCCATGATTATTTCTTATTCTTGTTCCAATCTCATGCAAAAGTATTATTTAATTAATAAATATATCTAACGACTTTCTATATTTCTGAAAGCATTTTCTACAATAGTATCATTGGCTTCGTTCCACGCGTTGTGCAATAGTTACCGAGATATTTTTACACAGACAGACAGACTAGTTACAGTTCAAATTAATGAGGAAACACGGAAGCTTTTTAAAAATGCCCTTTTATCAATCTTTTAGGTATTTGGGTTATGGTTATAAGATTGGGTGTGTGAGGAATCGTATTTATGAAACAAATGGAGGTTTGACTAGTGTTTTGCGTTTCATGATTTTTTGTGATATACTAGCTTTTGTAAGTGGCTCCACTCACGTGTATGTCCGTTATCGTAGTAAAGAGATGACCTTCATTTCATGCGTGACAGACAGGCAGAGTTACTTTCGCTTTTATTACATAAATATATTTGAAACAAAATTCAAGTTTTAATTTTTTTGTTTGTCCGTATGCTTGTTCTGGCTAATCTTTGAAAGGGCTGGACTGATTTTGTCGGAAAATACTCAATAGCTGTTATAAGGAGTAAATTATTACACTACTACTACTACTTAAATTGCCACTCGAACACAGAAGGAAATTTTCCCGATCTTACAAGATGGTCACCGGGCCGCAGTCCACTAAGATACTTTTCAAACACGTTATACATGATCAATAAGACAATTATACAGTCCATGGTCACCGACTGTAGAATATTCTTAATACAAGATATAGCTCATAGCCCAGTTGCACTCGGTGATTAGAAACAATCACCGAGGGTAAGCAACAACGGCGCGGTCAGTATCTGGATGGTTGACCGCTGTTGGCATGTTACCATGAGCGTCTCCGTCTTCGGAGGTCACGTTAAGCAGTCGGTTCCGGTTGTTATCATACGATAACAGTCGTGAAGCTTAGTTGGAGGCCTTCGGGCGGCTTAAAAACATCCAACGACAAGATTACATAGCCACAACGTAGTCTTGCCAGTCCCCAACCCGCACTTGGCCGGCATGGGGACGTATGGCTTTAACCCTCTCCTGAGAGGAGACCAGAGCCCAGCAGTGGGACATTATGGGTTGATGATTGATTGATGATCCCGACGTTTTGAACGGCTTTTAACCCGTTCGGAACGTCGGGAAATGTATGTGTATACTAGCTGACCCGGCAAACGTTGTTGCCGTGTATAAAAAAATTGTCAAAAAAATATTTAGGGGTGGATCACCCTTATCATTTAGGGGTATGAAAAATAGATGTTGGCCGATACTCAGACCTACCCAATATTCACACAAAATTTCATAAAAATCGGTCAAACATTATCGGAAGAGTTTGGTAACAAACACCGCGACACGAGAATTTTATATATTAGATGTATGTGTGAAAGTCTCGAAGGTCTAAAAACAGTCCACTTGACCTATTAAAAGAAATCTCATTAGACTTAAAACCATACCTGACCTTGTTTTTAATCCGCTCTGCTTATTTTTACATGAATAATTCACAATTATTCTACATTTTCAACAATAAAAGCACGGAATAGTTAGGGCTTCTCTAATAATATGTTATTTGTGTAAATTAATGTAATTAGCGAACAGTACGTGTTAGTATAGGCCGAGGGTGACCACTTCCGGTGGGGGACAATGTATAAGTTGGTAGCGATTTAAATGTAACAGGTAGCGATAAGCGTAGCGGATTTATAAGTGTTCTTGTTTCTCGTATAGCTATAGAGTAGGAATTGTTTTTGTATGTCGAGTTCTTTACCAGGTGAGCTCCAGAAAAATTGCTGTTTTATTTATCTCGGGTGAACAATTCAATCGACCTGCAACTTTGACACTATTTTATTAATTATTTTAATTATTCTTGCGTAACCAATCACAATCAACAAATCAAGACAAACATAATCAACAAATGAGAATATTTCACTAACTTATTTGAAGTCCTGTCTTCTTCAATTCAAAATTTTTCAATTTGCCACCCTCTGAGGTGGCTTTTCTTTAAATTTTATTTTAGTATAACATAATAAAATGTATATCCTGCAAGAGTAAGTATTAAAAATAAATCTCTAAACTTGTTTATAAGCGACGAACTTCTAACGTAACGAACAAAAAAGGGATATACAAAAGAAAATCCACCGTTTTTTGGAGTCTTTTATAACTAGATGTTTTTCTATCTAATCTCTCATAACATGGACCAAAAATATGTACCTTTTCCCTAAAAATAATAACGTTATATCATTGTTTAGAATACGTATAACAGTCATAATACTTGACTTGTCGATAAACTGTGCGAACTTGGCTATTGATAAGGGAATAAAATAGGTAATAATAGGCCTCATTATAATTATCTAACGATCACCTACATCTAAGATCCTAACTACACAAATATTTATACAAATAAACAAATTTATGAAGTATCTGTTTGCAATTTTAAATTATCTGCTTTTCACGAAATGCATAATTATAAAAGTATATACGGTACTTACATCAATTTTAAAATTTTTTGTCTTTCATTTTCTTACCGTTAATTTCTGGTATCGCTGGACCGATTTTGACGAGACTTTTAATGTATGATAGCTGATTATACAAGGAGTAACTTAGGCTACTTTTTTTCAGTCTAGCTTCACCCCGCTGTGTTACTCGAGGTTCTTTTAGTAAATGTACATCAAGTATCGAGGGTAACACCTCGGGGCTCATATGTATACATTGGTTTGATACTAACCCTTGAACGAATAAACTGACTTATTTCCTCAGTGGTGCAGTGGTAATGTCTTCGACTGCTGTGCTTGATATCTCGATGCTCGGGTCAGACCATATATTTGTATTATATTCAAATCATTGTTTGGGTGTTTTCTATGTAAATGTTACAAACAAACGAATAGACAACGGACATTTCTATTTAACTACTAGCTGAGCCCCGCGGTACAACAACCACAGTGGGTAACACCGTGGGGCAAAGCAAGTATATATATATATATATATACATAAAGTATTATATGAACACACTTTATTGCCGAAATAAATGTTATATATGTAATATATTTCCGTTTACGAATGCCATTCATAAAATGTTTAAACTCATTATTATTTAAACTGCCTCGGTGGCGCAGTGTAAGCGTATGCGACTGCTGTGCTTGAGGTCTCAGTTCGATTTCCGGGTCGGACCGAATGTTGGAATGATCTGAAAATATTTGTTTCGGAGTTTGGGTTTTTTTCAATTTTTTTTTCATGATATAATTGGCATACGAACAGACGTATCGCCTCATGGTAAGCAATTACCGCCGCCCATGGACACCCGCAACACCAGAGGCATCACAATTGTGTTGCCGGCCTTGGGGGATGGGGAAGGGGATGAGGGGAAGGGTTGGATTATGGGCCTCCGGTATCCTCACTCACTCGGCGAAATACAGCGCAGGCGCTATTTCACACCGGTTTCCTGCGAGGCCGTGGTATCACTCCGGTCGAGTCGGCCCATACATGCCGAAGCGTGGCTCTCCCACTATAAATGGCGGATTGGGTAATAGAGTGAATACGAGCATGATTAAGCAAAAAATATTGTATAAGATATTAAAACAAGTAAAAAGTTTAAATCAAGTTTCCAACGTTGTCTTGATAAAATAATACAACAATACAGATGAAAATATCTTTGTATTCGATAAAGCAGTAATTTCTCTATATTTTATCTAATGTTACAGTAACTTTATCTAAGCATAATTTAAATGCACTTATTTAAATAACATAATATAACAATATGCAGGAAATGTCAAGCGATGACATTAGTATTGAACATTAAACATGGCTGTCTACCTTAATTGTTGCAAGTTGCGGGAATTTTACGAGTAATGCCAGTAGAGTAACCATCGGTCCGTCTTGTACGATTTCATGACTAAACCTCTGAACCGGTTTTAATGAAACTTTGATTCCTGAGGAAGGACGTGAGCTACTTTATCGTGATAACCGAACCACACGCCAGCTGAGCCGCGTGCAAAAGCTAGTATGCACAGTTAAATAACTCTCTCGTTGCTTTTCACCAAGAGAGTGAGGTTATCGAAGACCAAACCCCTCCCATACCTTTAATATTCATACTGCGGCTTCTCGCAATCACGCCTTCAGCTGTATTTATTCTATGGGCGTCCATGGATTTCGTAAAACCGTTACACCATACCATAAAAATTACTGTTTTAAAAGACTTCTAAGCCTTGGAAAAAAAATGGTTGCCTGAATTAACCTCATCCACACCATCCAATGGTTTTTAAATATTGATACGAAAACTCAATACCTTTATCGCCATTATGCCAAAGCTCTAAAGCCTGAGCCATCTAAAAGTAACTATAATAGGGGCTGTTTTATGTGCCTTCTGTATATATATAATATAATACGAATAAAAATGAAATGCAACGTTGAATGAAACTCTAATTAAAATAATAGAGATTAAAGATATTAATACTCACTTTCACCCCTTTGCATAATAAAACAGGATTAGTTATTTAAATCCAGTCACCATATGGTCACCCCACTCCACAATGGACGCAATAATGTGTCCACATTTGCTGGACTATTAACTCCGGACAACGGCTGCGTGTGCGCAGGTATTGGAGCGAAAATAGTTCAAAAAATAAACTTTTATTTTAACTGAATTGGGCTTGTTAAATATCAATTTGTGGAGATGTTGAAGATTGATAAACATTTTGTTTGGGAAATTGATAATAATGATATAACAAAATCTATGTATGTCATGTCCGTTAGTCCGTCATTGAGGTTACGTTTTTCAATCACTGATTTGTTTACTCGACTACTTAACTAAACGAGTGTAAGTTTTTATTAAGAGTGTAAGTCTTTATTATATACTAGCTTTTTACCCGCGGCTTCGCCCGCAGTGGAGCCATTAAATAAGTATGAGAGATAAAGGGTAAGGGTATAATAGAAATGAATCAATATGATAACTAAATTTTATTGCTTGGTTGAGATCAACAATTTTTAAAAATTACTACAAACAATGAAGTTTCAACACCTTAAAATATGCTTTTGAAGTAGCTAAATTTGACGATTTTTTAACAAACAACTTTCTTATCTTTCGTAAAAAAAAATTTCTATGTTACTTCTAATACTTTCAAGAGTATATGTACAAAGTTTCATGATGATCGGTTAAGTAGTTTTTGCGTGAAAGCGTAACAAACAAACTTACATTCGCGTTTATAAAAGCATTAGGATAGGGATGTTATTCACTATTCCCTTCGTCTTTTTGGTCATAAAACAAGGTTATTACCATTATACCTAATGGTCTAAGATCCTAATATATGCCTACACGTCAGAGGGGTTGGGATCTCCTTTCTATTCTCCCGTCTTTAATATCTTAACATGCCATTTTTACATGTGGAAACCACCTTAGGCGCAGCAGTGAGTCGCAGTCAAACCGACTAAAACCACACGGCGTAACACTTTGCGCTTGAAGCAGGAGGGATTCGGAAACAGCTGACGATAGTACCCCTCCTGAACTTCCTGATAAATAACACCATCTAAGCTTCTCTACCTATTCTTCACATTATTCGGTATTCTAGATTATCAGCTTGCCAGCATATAATCTTTTTTTTCTGTAATAGGAGGCAAACGAGCATGCGTATCGCTTGATGGTGAGCAATTACCGCCGCCAATGGACATCCCAACACCAGTGTTGTCACAAGTGCGTTGCCGTCCTTTGGGGGATGGGGTGTGGTGAGGTATGGTGTGAGAAGTTGTAGTACGGGCCTCTGGTATCCTCACTCGGTGAAACACAGCCCAAGCGCTGTTTCACACCAGTTTTCTGTGAGGCCGTGATATTACTCCAGTCGAGCCGACCCATTCGATATTTTTAAACGAGAGAGAGATTTTTCTTATATATATATAATGTGAATCTAAGAAATGATTTCAAATATTTCCATCAAATTTAATATACAAGGGGTTTTGGGGGCGGTAAATCAAGCTAGCTAAAATACATTTTCAGAAAACCTACTTAAAAAATACTAAGCAAAGCTCGGTTATAGAAGGAACTTAATTAATGTAAAAGTAATGGATTAATATCCAATATACCAAATTATTAATAACCTAATACTTATTTATTTTTATATATTTATCTTTATTGCGGACACTTAGGAGATAGAAAAAAAAAGAATTACAACATAAAAATGTGACAATTGGCGGTCTTATCGCTCTAGGCGATCTCTTACAGACAACCTTTATACGGATAATTTGGTGACATTAATCAGGGTAGCAGTAGTAAGGTGCACAAATATTATGTTTACATGTAAATTATAACAAAAAAAACACTAAATTTAAAATATTTTACATTCATATATAAATACACATCTACTCATACTACATATAAACATACATATATACATATATATATATATATATATATATATATATATATATATATATATATATATATATATATATATATATATATATATATATATATATATATATATATATATATAATATTGCTTATGAATCTGAATGTATCTCTGTTTCCGTTATTTTTTATTATTTATGTAATGTTAATCTGAATCATTTAGTAGGTAGCCACGTGTAGCTGAATACTCAATTAATGAATAATCAACCGCAAAATAAACAATTATTATAATTATCGCCTTGTGGTTTTCATTGAGAAACTTTATTGAATCAATTTATTGTAAATTATAATATTACCCGCATTACATTAAATGCTTGAAATAACTGTTTTTTAAATTCTCTAACTCTTCTTTGATTTGTTTACTAAAACCAGATCTCCTACCAGTGATTCAACTTATTCAAAAAAGTATTTGTGTCAATTTTTTACACAAGACACCAGAATCTATAATCGTACACGTGTATTTGTGAATTTGCTACACATCAAACCGATTCAGGTCATGGGTTCAATGTGCTGAACAGATTTTTCTACGCTCACAATGTACAAATATTTATCTTAGACTTTATATATATCTAGTTATCTGCTGTCCGAAGAAGTGGGTTGGATTTTTTCGCATGGAAAATCTGTAGTAAAGTATTATAATCTATTTAAATGTATAGTTCATTGACATATTATTTAAACAAACAAAATTAAATTACTTATGTATTTGTCGCCCGTGCGGATGGCGCCGAAATACAAGGTGTTTAAGAGGTTATCTAAAGTTCGATTTGTAATTAAGTTTTTTAGCAACAAATGTTGTTATGTCAATTATCCAGAGAGACGCAGAGTCTAAACCACTGGGGTTTTAAAATTGAAATTTTAGCCGGTGTTCCTTTTTGCTGAAAATAATTATTATGTCATGAAACGCGAAAGTTTAAAATCTGAAGTTTTCTACTTCACGTCAACAGTTCGATGCTCTCATTCACCCAGTTAGGTAAATAGGTCTTAGAAATTTATGCATAAGACCTAATTTCATTAAGAGCATTAGGTAGGTACTTATACTAGTTTCCAACACACTTTCACAAGCTTTTTGTAAATTAATGGGGTTTATTTATGACTATGCGCTCATTTCCTTGGTTTGTTAGTGTTAGGTTAGGTCTGGTTTTTAAGATTCTGTGTTATGTCATGGGTAACACTAACACGGGATCGTGACCTAGATTAGATAACAGATGAATTTACAGTTTGTTGGAGTTTAAAAGAAAGGGTCTATGTATAATATGAAATTGCTTTTGCTGTCTGTTCGCTTAGATCTTTTAAACAACTTAATATATTTTAATGTCAGTAATTAATGGAGGGATACAAGAGGAAATATTTTATCTTTAAAACATGCAGTCGAAATTATATTAGAGGAAATTTGAGAATTTCAAAGAAATTTTTTTTTCCGTGGGACAGCCATCTTCGGCATGCATGGGTCGGAAACCCCCTCGGGCCTTCACCCTACCGGGGTTTGCGGCGGGGCGGTGTGTCGTAATCGAACCGACTAAAACCACACGGTGTGCCACTCTGCACCTGAGACGGGAGGGATCCGGGAACCGCTTTGTTACGCCGTCCGGATGGGTCGCCATTTTTTGTATATTTATTTATTTATTTTATTGGCTAATACTTTGTCAAAGATAAACCAATGACACACGAGAATTTAGATGGCAGAAAGGAGAACGCTTGGAACTTGGCATTTTTTATGTAATAAAGGGTAAACGAGCATACGTATTGCCTAATGGTAAGTGATTACCGCCGCCCATAGACTCCCGCAACACCAGAGGCGTCATAAGTATCGTTGCCGGCCTTGAGGGATGGAGAGGGGGTGAGGGAGAGATCCTCTCTCACTCCGTGAAACACAGCGTAAGCGCTGTTTCACACTGGTTTTTTGCGAGTCTGTGGTATCAATCCGGTCGAGCCTCGGGTGGTTCTCCCACATTAAATAATGGTTAGGGGGACTGGTACGGTTAGGACTGTACAAGACCATTACAGATGGATTAACGTATAAAGAGCAATTCCTTTTCGATCATTGCTTTGATATAGACCAAACAATAGGTCGTAATTTATTTTGACTCATATATTTTTTAACATTCAAACTTAATTGTTTTTAATATAACGAAATCTATTTCTCTATGCCAATAAAAAATGATGTAGGGGGTCTAATTTGTTCAAACTTGACCCCATAAAGAGGTCACGGCGCCCAGTGGTCCGGAACGCCATGTGCTTGGACAAAAAATATTCCGTTATTACGGTGAATGTGTGGCCAAAATTTTTGAACATTTTATAAGTCTTTTTTTTTGTAATTTTGTTTAATAATTATTTGATCTGATTAGATCTTTAAAAACTCAAAGGATAAGGGTATGTAAAAACGTAAAGGATGATAAATGATATTATTTACTTCTATTTGCTTCTGTTGAAGTGTTTTATCACAGACTTCTTTCATCTCCTTCTTCTTTTTGTTAGACATTCGTAACCATTTAGTATTAAGCTACTTCCATTCTAATAATACCTTGACGTTATCGGGAAGATCTGAAATAATCTGAAAGATTCCCAGGACTTGTTCGAGATTACCTTGCTACGCATCTCCCATCTATAGCTTTATATGTTTATTATTGTATTCAAATAATGCCTGTTAAACTACCTATTATTTACGTGACTGCCCAAAAAGCTAAATGCAATTTATAGTGCTATAAGTTTTGTGTTTCAGATGAATTAACACTTGCACTTATGAAACGGTAAATCAGTAGCAATGTAATTATACATCAAATTGTACTCATCTGACTTTTAAAAAGGAATGGCCATGAGTTTCTTTGCCAGTATTCTTGTCATAAGACTCTACGCACTTTGAAAACTGGAAGTTATCGATCGATAAAAGTGGCCAGTAGATTTTCTTGTTTCAGCTTATATACTTTGACAATCTAATATATGCTGTGGCGTTTGTTTTTGTCTATGATTTTTAACTGTAACTTCAATTTAACGTTCATAAATGTTACTTAGAGTTGAATTTTATGTTCTTTTATTTTTTTAAATAATCTTTTAAAACTGGACCCCGAGACACAGGGAATCCTAGTGTGGGGACCAGAGGTATTTTTAATACAATACTTATATTTACTCATTAAATTATGTAGAATATTTTTGTGCACAAACTTTTGAATAAACAAAGATTATTATTATTATTATTGAGAAATTGAGGGTGTTAAAAGTAGATTCTGTTGTACTTTTCTGTTGACCATTATGCTAGAAATCTGAAATTGATCAAAATGGCCTGCAATCGGAGGGGTCTATGTCCAGCAATAGATGATGATGATAATGATTATATATGAGTTAAAATGAAAGATTACAAAAGACAAATGTATAATGATTAATCTTTTAATATTTCGTAATTAAGAAGCTGAAACCTAGTTAAAACATTTATTAATACATTTTGTTTACAAATGTCTGCCCACTTAACTCATTGTGCGATTTAGTCATGTGATGTTTATCGTTTGTGTGGGAAGATGAACTGTATGCCGACGTATTTTTTTTGATAATTTTTTGTTACTTATAAGCTTTTAAAGCACCACTTTCTGCTCACAAGGATAATTAAAAATTTCGAGAAAGATTCTGCTTTAGGTATTATTATATACTAGCTGAGCCCCACGTTGTTATTCGCTATACTACGAAGCTAGTTTAAAAAGTTGCCTAAGTTACTCTTTACATCATCAATCAGTTATCTATCAGTGAAAGTCCCGTTAAAATCGGTCCAGTTGCTCCAGAGATGAGCCGGAACAAACAGACAGATATACAAAAAAAAATTGATTTTTTGATGTCAGTATCCCACATAATTTCATTTGCATTTAGTGAAAAGCTGTTAATTTGAAATTACAAATAGACACTTCAATTTCGTTTATTTGTATAGATTCTAATCTTCATCGAAATCTTTATATATCCTAACTTGTGTATATCCTTTTTTTTTTACGTGGTGTTATGCGTTTACGCACTTCGCCCCCCCCCCCCCGCGCGGACAGGGGGTTNACTCCTGACTGACTCGCCAGACTACCCACTAAACCACCACGGTGTGCCACTCTGCGCCTGACACGGGAGAGATCCGGGAACCGCTTTCTTACGCCATCCGGACCCGACTTGTATATATCCTGCCTTAACTTCTAGAATGTATTAATATTAAAATATAAAGCCGAAGATTTGGTTTTTCTGTTTATTTGGTTGAGCGTGCAAGTCTCAGAAAACATTGATTCGAATTGACAAATTCTTTTGCTGTGAATCCTTTTATCGAGGAAGGCTATCTTGCTCACCGAGGCCGTGAGTAGGTAAATATTGTACATTAATAACCGCGGGTAACGTCGCGTTTCGAAGCTATTCTAAAAAAAGAGGATTGTGTGGTTTTATGAAACCACGGTAAAAGTGAAACATTTTTCACATGCAAATAAATAAATCTAATAAAGCAAGTAAATAACAACATTTACATTAAACACTGACAAAAACAAACAAATTAGCGTGGAGCACTGGCACACCGTCCGACTGGCTACTGGACACTGGCCGACCGTCACGCGTCACGCGACATCCGATACACAGACCAAAAAATTTGAGACGATGTAATAAAAGTTTCACTTTAAAAAGCAAGTTAAGTTACTCCTTATCACATCGGCTATCTGCCAATGAAAATCCCGTCAACACGAACAAAAATTTTGACAGACAAAAATTTTAAAGATGTTATTTTGGTAAATGTAACGTATATACAAAACATAGACGTTTAGTTTTAAGTGGTTATTTTAACATTACAAACAGACACTACCATTATATTTATTTGCATAGGTACATGTCTTAAGTTAGTCTTTGCTTATACTTCGGGAGTAACGAGTTGTTACAGGTAAATAACCGTCTCACAGAACTGGAAGTCACCCTACTGGGATATCTTTATTTGCTGGTATACGCCACGACTGAGTGCACACGTAGGTGTGTCCACTCGATGCCCAATATTGGGAACTGGGGACTGAGTTGTCGCGTATATTATACCACAGTACATCATCAGGGTTGTCCAAAAAATATTAATTAAAAATGCGACATTAATATTACGGATTTTGAATAGCGAATTTAATTTCTGTGATGTTATTCACAAATATACAAAGATATGATAAGTACTTTGCGCAAACATGGAGGTGTTTTAAAGGGGAAAAGTGTCTTATTTTTTTTTTCAAAAAGGTAATCCCGCTTCTGTCCCGTGGTGCTTTACAAATATACATGAAACACCCCCAATTAGTGAATCACACAAGTTTTGTCCCATTAGGGATTTGAAACCACAACACTTGACGTAATAGAAAAAGGCGTGGTGACCATTTAAACCACTAAGCCAACCGTGCACTCCATTTCCAACTCCGGTGAGGGCTTTGCCTGTCTGCAGCCCCTATTGCCACTATTTGAATACTTCTGTATTAGCGGCTTGGTTGTAGCACTATAAATTACTTATTCTGAGAACTCCTAGTGGAAAAGACCCGGTAAAACCTTTTAGTACGGTTTCGATTTTAATCGTTTGTAAGTAACCACAAAATTAACATATACATTAGGCACGAATTAAAAGGTTCAGGACTGGACTTTTGACCTATTGTCAATCGTACAATCCTAAGATGCACTATAATGGAAGTCAGAGGTTTCTTAGTGTAAATTCGAAGAACTGGCATACCTGAAACTTACATATTATATATATTACAATTTATGTGTATAAATATCCACATTCATAATTTAAAGTTTATATATTAGTGTGTACTAGATTGTATTTTAATCAGGATTTTCCTGCCATTTTGTGCTTCTTTTAAAGCCAAATTTTATATTTTTATTTATTATCGAGATTAATTAAGTTTATTGTGATCTTAAAATTACTCACAATCTTTGATTGGAGAGTAAAACAAACCCTGTATCTTTACGATATGTACATCTTCTAATGCCTTTAATTACCCAATATAAACAGCAAATAGAGAGTTAGGTTACATTAAACTTTAATAGTACGAAACAGTTAAATAAAATGTGGGTTACTTTGATGTTGCAAGGCCATTAAAAATGCGTAAACGAGATTCCTACAAACAATGTAAAAGAATACCGTTCACTAAGAATAATTAGTTGGTTTCGTTGAAATGAAACAAAATGGGGATTCATTGATCTAGCTTACAAGTAACACATATTAATGTCAGTGTTTACATTTCTATCGTATGCCAAAGTCGTAACGCAAAAGATGGACTATAAAAATGAACCTGGCAATAAAAGGTTTCAACAGTATTTTTACATTGTGGACTGTCGGTAATAATGTTTAGTATAATGTAATCTAGGCATAATATAATCAGCGTGGCATACGCTGACAGAGTGTGCCGCTTGGGAGGGCCCACGCCGTGCCCTTATCTCTGTAGTAGGCAGTGACCTCTCGCTGCCGGCCGTAGTTCATTCTATGGTCGACGGTGAGGAGTCCTGGGACGCGGTGGTGTCCTGCGAAACCGTCATCTCGCAGAAGGAGGCTGCGGAAAGGGAGAGGGAGTTCCTGACCTCTATAGTCTCTTTGGGGATGTATGTTCGCCGCCCCCCAACCAACCGGACCCGAGATGGCGTAGTGTTCCTGTGCGTCCCTTTTTGAAGTCTCGAGGGGAGTCAAACATCTCATTCCTTTCACTGACGAGATGTAGCCCACAGTAGCGGGCCAGCACTAGTCGGGGATTGCGGATGCCTTTTAAGTTCCCGTGATCCCTAGCGTGATCGTAGGTGAAATACGGAACACCGGGGAGTTTTAGTCAGTAAAAGTCTAACAGACCCCCATCCATTCGCCCTCTCCCCATCCATCCATGAGGAGTTCCCCCGTCAAAAAAGGCATAATATAATGAATAATAATATTTTGTTAAATAGTTTGACAACCCTACCACGTAGTTCCTGAATAAGGACGCTGTAACTTTTGGGCGTTTCAACTTTTTTGGTAACTCTTACTTTGTTGGTTAAAACTGTTACCTCAAATTATATAGGGTATATAAATTGCGGTAACTACCTACTATACTTTTATTTAACAACTTCAAAAAGGTGGAAGTTTTTTAGTTGTATATTATTTTGTATTCGTTACTTCAGAACGCATTTATGAAGTGATTCGGGAAAATCAGAATCAAAATGAGTATAGTGTCTTGCATTCTATTTATGTTTTCTATCAGGCAGGGTACAGCCACTTTGGCTGGCATTAAGTGTATTAAAGTTTTCGATACTTTTTCAAAAGCTTAATATATCTAATAATTATTCAATGAAAGATTTAGGGAAGGCAAAAACCGGATCACTTAAATCGGTACTTTAAGTGGGGCGTGAAAGAGCTTCTCACTAAGCCGCCATACTGCATTGTCTGCTTTCGCAGTGAGTATGGCCACCATACTCACTGCGAAAGAGATTCAGACCCACTGTTGGATTCTGCTTGAGCTTACCACCAGGCTGAGCAAAGTCACTTTGGCGAGTTATTTATAAAACAGGCATGAGCGATTTAATTTAGACACAGACACACCACAGTCAATGTCACGACCTAGTTGCAAGAGAGTGAGAGAGATCACACGACTTTGAATGTTAAATTTAAAAAGACATTACATTCTTTAATAGAATTGCTTTTACAGCAATACTCTTATACAATCTTTTATTTTAGTGTCACCTGTCCCGATGTTTGTCTGTCATCAAATCTTGCAAGTTAAATTTGAACCACTTCCCGATTTCCCGTGGAGCTGAAATTGAAAATGTTCCTTTAGTTCTGGTGAATTATATATACCCGGTGTTATTAATTATTAATCCAAAATGGCAGCCGTAAAACAATGGCGTCGTACATATTTCTAAACAACCCACCCAATATGGGTATCGAATGAAAGAGCTAACTATTTTTTTTATTAACAAGTGACAAAAGCTTGTTTTAAAATCAATCAATCAATCAACAACCCATAATGTCCCACTGCTGGGCTTGGGTCTCCTCTCAGGAGAGGGTTAAGGACATACGTCCCCACGCTGGCCAAGTGCGGGTTGGGGACTGGCAAGAATACGTTGTGGCCACGTAATCTTGCCGTAGGATGTTTTTAAGCCGCCCGAAGGCCTCCAACTAAGCTTCACGACTGTTATCGTATGATAACAACGGGGACCGACTGCTTAACGTGACCTCCGAATCACGGAGACGCTCATGGTTACATGCCACCAGCGGTCACTCGTCCAGGTAATGACCGCGCCGTCGTTGCTTGCCCTCAGTGATTGTTTCTAATCACCGAGTGCAACTGGGCTATGAGCGCCTCGTCGAAAATTGTTTTAAAAAAAATCTTTGAAACAAATAACTTGTTTAGAGTACGAACATAACAGGATTTGAACTCTCTTTGGTAACTCGCAACACAATGGTGTGGTATCAGCTGGAATCTAAGAACTGTTAAGAAGAAATCACACTGTCTGGGTTAATCCAATCGTTAGTAACCACTTTCCGTGTTCGTATCCTATGATGTCATCACCATCGCTCAAATTGGGAATCCCTAGTCACGTTTCAGAAATACTTTAAACATGTGACATCATCAGAAATGACTTTGAATATCTATTTGAATTTGAGATCGTTGATAGAACGAAAATTCTTAAACTTTTAAAGCAAGAAACGTAGTAAGCGTTTCCATACTGGAAAATATTATGCTTTCGTCAGGCAAAGGATATATCTGATATGAAAATGGAGTAACCATACTAATAAAAGATTATAAATTACAAAGTAGCTCTGTCTGCTTTTAGTACTAAACCGCTGCATCGATTTTAATGAAACTTGGAATTGAGAAACTTTGATTCTGGAGGAAGGACATAGGCTTCTCTTTACTGCTATAAACGATGGGCGGAGCCGCGGGTAAAAGTTATCATTACATATCATCTTTATAATTAGCCTATCGCAGACAATTTCTGGACCTAGGCCTTTCCAATTGCCCGCCACTTGGTTCGATCCTCGGCTTCATTATTACAAATATAAAAGCTAAAGGTCATACTTTTATCAATATAAAACAAATATTTTATTGTACCATAAAGTAATTTTAATAGTTCTCTCTTCCTGTCTTCTGCTTCCTGCCTTTCGGACTCAGATTGTGAACAAAAGCTCCAAATTTAAGAGTAAAATTAATTGTCTGCGTATCTATGTGTATGTCCAATAAAAGAGAAAATGAACTGCGCCCGCGCAGAAAGTGCCCGACCCAATTTCAGTGTGAAGTTTATCTTGTCATGTGCGTGTCCTATATTATACGACATCAGATATTTTTCAATAAACGTTAAAAAAATATATTTCAAATTGGACAACTTCCACAATAGAATAGATCCTGTGTCGCGGGCGACTTTATAAACATTCATCAAACGGACATAAATAACACCCAGACTCATGACAACAAACTGTGGATCATACAAAGTGATATCCCTTATGGGTTTCAAACACATAACACTAAATCCCTATGTCATCCGTGCAGTCAATTTTGATGTTAAGTAATTGAGGAACGCATCGTGGATAAAACAGGTCGTTCTAGAAGAAATATATCTCTCCATCATCTGAAAGGTATTGGCCTTGTTTTGAATCTGTCTTATACGAACTTAATAATGTAGACCTTGAGCAATGTTCGTATTATAGATTTATACTATGAATTAAGTTCCTAATCCATTCGTCGAAACATCAGCATCGTCGACATGAACTGACTAAATTGATACTTGTCTGTCTGACCCTAATTCCAACTTATCTTACTTAACCCGTTCCCATATTATCCAAAAGCCTTTATCTTTACTCCATGAATTGTTACTACCAGAGACAGAAACGCTCATAAAACATAAATCCCGTATCGTTGACGACGATGCGCCCGCGCATCGTTCGTGCGTTTGCGCAACCCGTCTAATATTACAGCACATGTGCGCGTACGACTATCATATAAATTATTTCAGGATCCAACGACTGTGGCTGTATGAATTCGGAGTTATTTTTAATGATGAGGTTTTCATGTACATACGGGTTTTAGCTGTTCTGATGTTATGGACTTAGCTATATTAATTTGTGGAAAATAAATAGGATATAGGAAGAAGCGAGTTGAGCCGTAATTGTTGTTTCTTGTAGTTTACGGTTAATCGAGTATAAAATATGAAAATAAGGAAGTTGGGTACATTGCCCCTTATATTTGTTACAATGTGAGCTCATGCACAAATTTTAAGCGACCTCGAAAGCTCTTTTTGTTGGAAAACTGAGAAAATATAACGTTACTTATTCATACTCATTTATGCATTAGAAATGTTTATATATGTTTATTAGCAGTTTAGTTTCGATAACAAACCTGTCAGTTTTGGTATCAGTCCACTATGTGTGACAATACTGATAATATTGACAGAGTTAGTTTTTTGTTTTTTCGAAAGACGGTCTCCATTTCATCTCAACCACATTTTTTATACTTTTTATCATTATTTTCATCACGACTAAGACTTGAAGACTCGAAGACTTAGGACTTGAAGACTTTAAACATTTTAAATTGGCAGAAATAGCTGATTAGTTGGTTGCCATTTCATCAAAAGAAGAAGATAATATTGATTAAATGTTGAATGACAATTCCTTCAATTACATTCACTCGAAGCTTAATTTTCTTTGAGTGTGAAGGGACCTCAGGCTATTACATTTTACTCTTTCCTGTATGATTTTAATGTTCAACTTTGTTTTTAAATGATGATAGAACTTAATACAGACCAAGTAAGACATTAATAGTGGTAGAATACTGGTGCGTCTGCCGAGGCGTTTCATTGTCATCTTAACGAAACACCAATGAATATTGCTCTATAATAAATAATGGAGAAACAAAATGTATTGTAGGAACATAGACCCATCTGGGACCAATGTTCTGAAGTTCCGTTAATTTAAATTTAGGCCAGGAGATTTGTAGGAAGACATGCCATACTCTATGTAGAGCGTTATTTAACGGCGAACCAGGTGTTGTGGATAAAATTTTCATATCTTGTCATGTAAATTTATGTTAAATCTAGTTTTACCCAGTTTTTACGTTTGCATGTGATTTGAAACTGGTGTATCTAGGCATAAATGAACTTGAGGTGTTTTTTGGATGCCATTATGTATTCTAAATAATTATTTCACAATTCGAGATTAACAGTATTTAGAGGTCTCCTTGGCTTCTTGTCCGAAATATTGCTATTGCCCCTATTCAATAATTCTTGACTATAATTTCAAATGTTTTTGATTTGTTACCTTTTCCAACCCTCTAAATTCATGAAAAGGAAATCTCTTAGTTTTAATTTTTGAACTAATCATACTTGACATAATAACGCAAATATTGCAATCGTTACACAGCTTACAGCATCTGCATCCTGCTGCAAAATATACTCATTTAATACCAGGTTGTTTGAACAAACTTGATTTCCTCCGGTCATCTAAATATATAAAACAAAGTCGTATTACTTAGTTACTCAATTTACAACTCAAGAACATTATCGATTTGGGAACAAGGATTTACATTCGTCTGGACTGAAATTATACGTTTACAATTCAATATTCGTTAATAAGAACATCAATCAAAACATCTGCTCATTCAATTGATTGTTATACAGAACAAAGCTTACCAGTTTAGCTAGCATTTTTATGTAACTAACAACCCGCCCTGTCTTCTTATGCAATTTCTACGAAATGCTCTGCTTTTCCCCACTATCATCGTGAACAGCATTTCATACTCGACTGCAGGATATAGACCTCGACTTAGAAAGTTTCTGGCCTACTATAAAACCCTAGACTGACTTTCGACAGACAGAGTATTTCGTCTCTTGTCCTGTATAATCTCATCCAGTTGTGGAAAATATGTGTGTGTGTGTGGGTGTGTGTGTGAATCACTATCTCTATTGATGAAATCCCGTTAAAACCCGTATCGTATTTTGCATGATTTAAACGTATATTAACGAGTATTACATTATTTTTTACCCGAATATGATGATGCCAAAAGGAAGGCAGTTTTGAAAGTCTATGTACAATTATATGTTCCACCTTATCAACTACACTATTTAATAGATTTTAATGAATGAGTCAATAGATTCGTAAAAATATTTCGGGTGATATAAGCTATATAAAATTTACTAAAAGCTTTTGTGTAGCAAATTCAAAGTTATTCTTTTATTCTATTTTAAGATGAAAAATAAACCAGTATCCCATGGACGACAGTGACAATTCCTGAACAGTTTCTTGTAAGTCATAAAGTGATACATTTTTAAACTGTTTTATAGCGTCTAAAGTCGTACTGTATCAAGACACCGACAGTGGGAGTGTAACCCAAGAAGACAATGGTAGATGATCAAATGACTACGCCGCTAAACCATTCTTAGTCAACCATGGCTGGTTTAATTACTTTAATTATAATCATATAACAAGCCGTATGTCGAAATGTAATACTGTTTCTATGAGAGGAGGTATATACTTATAAAAGTTGAAGATGTTCGGTATTATGTATTTGGTCCTGACATCTCCTGAAACTCATCATTTTGGAGCTCATTTTAGAGGTTTTGAGGACTTTCTAGGTTAACAAAAATCTATTTTTGGTAGATGGAGTCATATGCTGTCAGCGATATGCTGACGTCACAAAACTTCTTTAACCGCGTTGAGCACTTTTTGGCGGGGAAAATCTTATGAGTTCGCGTCATCGCGTCACTGTCAAGTTATAGGCTTTCACTTCTACACGTAGTCCTTATGACTGCCAATTCTTTTTGTATCAAATAGGGGAATACGAGCAGAGGTATCGCCTGATGGTAAAAGATTACCGCTGCCCAAGGACACCCGCAGCACCAGAGGCGTCACAAGTGCGTTGCCGGCCTTTAGCTGATGTGGAGGATGGTGAAGGGAGGGTTTGGGGTATGGGCCTCCGATATCCTCGCTTATTCTGTGAAACACAGCGCAAGCGCTGTTTCACACTGATTTTCTGTGAGGCCATGGTATCAATCCGCTCGAGCCTGCCCATTCATGCCGAAGTGTGGCTCTCCTATGGAGTAATATATCCCTATTATCGCTATGGTCGTAATCGTGAAGTAACTCCTAGAGCTCATGACGCAGGACGAGAATAAAAAAACAAAGTGAATTTATGTCTTTCGTTTAACATTCACGAAATGCGCTAACATTTATTTAACTGGTAATAAAAGTCAATAATTATTTATTGGGGATCTTTATCGTTTTGCCGTTTTCGAAATGTGACGTAACCGCCATTTTGTATTTGGCCGTATGCCAAACTATCTGCGCTACGGATGATTAGCTGAGTTTAAAAGTAGTTTGTTTGTTATTTTGCCAATGCAGTAATGCAACACTGTCATGTTTTCTGGTATATTTACAACGAAATTTTTGTAAAGTAGGTGTAAACAAGAGATGCAATAATCTACCGATTTAATTTTTATTACATACTAGCTGAGCCCCGCGGTGTTACCATCGTTTATAGTCTAAAAAATGAGCCTAAGTTCCTTATCTCCTTACATCACCAGCTATCTGCCACTGAAAGTCCCGTTAAAATTGGTTCAGCGGTACCGGAGATTAGCCGGAACAAACAAAAATAATACACAATATATAGTTGTTTTTTTAATGTAAGTATCGTATACTTTCATATACATTTAGTAAAATGCTGTTAATTTGAAAATACAAACGTATAGATAAATATCTGATATTCTAACTAATAGTATAAATGCGACTGTAAGTTTGTTTGTTATGTTTTCACGCTGAAACATCTATACTAATTTTTAAAGTTCTTTCACTAATTTAAAGCCATATTATCAGCAATTAAAATTGGCTGCTTTTTACCGTGTGTTACCGTTATTAATGGGTGTACTTTGTGTCCGTTTCATGTATGTTTGTAAAGTCACCCGAGACACAAGGTTTCTATTTTTTTTAAAAAAAATATTTAATGCAGAATGTGTATAATCGGTAATTAATAAAGAGTAATAAAATTTAGTGAGGGTGTACTTATTTCTTAATATACCCACAAAAGAGCCAGCTAAGTTGAGAACTTGCCTATTTTTAAAATCCCTGCCTTTTTAACGCTTAAAAACTACTTTATTTCAGTTCAAAACTACAAAATAATTCCTTAAATATAGAACAAATATCTCCCAAGCTAAAGCTAACGGCAAATCAACAAAATTTACATTACAAGTCCATCATAATGTTTCTGTACGTCTCATGGGAACGGGTGTGACGGACAGGCAGTCAAATAACATAAACAATGAACTATTAAAGTTTACAGCGGCATACGAATAAATTATGCTGTAAAAATAGTATAAATATATGTTAAATGTACAAAACCGCGTGGCATGTGTATGCAATGAGACGACAGAGTAGATATAAACAGAGAAACTTCACTTCAATAATAAATATAAAAACTTTAACAAGAAAGAAACTGACTTCAAGAACTGGATGAAATTACCAGTTTTTAAATAAAAAAAGAATCATCAAAATCGATTAACCCAGTCGAAAGTTCTGAGGTAAAAAAATACAGTCGAATTAAAAACCTCCTCCTTTTTTGAAGTCTGTTAATAAACATGAAGTAGTTTTCTTGATTTCGCAGACAAATGAACATGTTTGTTACCTGACGCAATGTTCCCTGGATATCTGTGACTCAAAAATTATCAACTATAAACATGCTAGACTTAGAGATGGGAGCACAGTGTGTTCTCGAAGATTTAAAGGTATAATCAGTCTGAAATTTCCGCGGGTGATATATAAATGTATAATATAGTCTATTTATACGTTCACGGTAACCATGAGGACAATAAGTGGTGGCTATACAAAAAAGAAACTGACTTCAAGAACTGGACCAAATAGAAATAGGACCACACGGGAAAGCAATACATATGTTTCATATAATTATATCAGTTGTTGTTTACGATCAACTCCGCAGCTAGCAAACCTTAACGTTTTTTTAAATGTGTGTGTTTATTGGCGTATCTAAGATAGTTAACATTACGCTTATACGAATAGGTGCTCAGCATGATTGAAAAGAGACACAGACGAAGTTACTTGGGTCAGATAGTATCAAATATATATACCTAAGTCCAAAAAATCCTTAAAATAGTTTCTATAACACTAGTTCTTGAAGATGCAGAGTGCCACCCCGTTTATCACATCCTTGCAATCAATGAAAATCCTGAATTCGACTCGTTGTTGTTGAACTAAATATTGAATCTTTGTGCATGTGATAAAATAAAATAATGGAATAAATACAAGTGAGTGTGATTCTAGAATGTATTGCAACAAGTTCCATGAAGTGCCGACAATCGGAAGTATAAATTACTAAACATTCAATTTAGCTTCCAAAGTGCTCGCTTTTTAGCCGTCTATCCCATTTCACTATAGCCTACCGTAGTCTACTGCTGGGCATAGACCTCTCCAATTGCATGTCACTTGGTTCGATTCTCGGCTTGGTGGAACTTAGCTTCCTTGCCCATTTAGTACCAAAGTTATTTTAAATTATAACCAAATACGGCTTTGCTTACTTCTTTGTGGATGTTTGTAGGTAGGCTACACGGCTGACCTAGTGGTTTCAGTGGTCACCACACCGCTTCCTACTGCGCCAAGTGTTGTGGGTTCAAATCCTACATGGGACAACACTTTGTGTGATCCATAAATTGTTGTTCTAAGTCTGGGTGTACTTTGAGTCCGTTTCATGTATGTTTGTAAAGATCCCCGTGTATATTATTTATTTATTTATTTATTATCTATGTATATTCCTCATGCGTGAGTTGTCTTTTTTTCTTTTAAAAAAAGACTAATGTGAGTACAGATTAATGTACTTACATTTAAGTCTAACAATTACATATCGGTCTCTGGAATACCCTACTCTACGCTAGCCATATGTGCGAGAAGGAATGCATTATACTTAAAGCTGATCCTGCCAGTTGTGTTAACACAAAATATAGCCGTATTTGAACAATTCAATGTCTTGTACACGTCTATAATGGCATACTTAGGTGTAACTTACAACCAAGGACTTTAAAACAACTTCATCTTTTTAATTTTTGGTATTTTTCATCGACTCTAAAGCCTTAATTAGATTGTATCTTTTAAAGCTTCACATTACATCATATTAACATCTTTAATAGTTTGGTGCAGGAAAAAAGGAGGTGTTTTCCTCGCTTTGGATCCGTGGGAGAGCCACGTTTCGGTATCAATGGACCGGCTTGATCGAAGTGATACCACGGCCTCATAGACAACCGGTGCTTACGCTGTGTTTCACCGAGTGAGGATACCGGAGGTTCATACCCTAACCCCATCCCCCAAAGGCTGGCAACGCACTTGCGACGCCCCTGGTGCTGCGGATGTCCATGGGTGGCAGTAATCGCTTACCATCAGACGATATGCTTGCTCGTTTGCCATTATTCCATAAAAAACCTATAATACGCTGGCTAGATAAGTTAGTAAAGGGTATTTTTGAAGATATTTTTTCATATTCAAATCAAATAGTCAGGTCTACTGTTCTTGTAGTTGTGAAAAAATCAAACTTCTAATCTAACGCAATCGGAAGATACAGCCGTTTATGCTGCAAAATTTTTAACATTCGCAAGGGAATCAAAACCTGCTGGTAAATTTAGTATGAAGCAACTTCTTAGGATAACAGTCGTGAAGCTTAATTGGAGGCCTTCGGGCGGCCTAAAAACATCCAACGGCGAGATTTACGTAGCCACAAGGTAGTCTTGCCAGTCCCCAACCCGCACTTGACCAGCGTGGTGACGTATTGCCTTAACCCTCTCCTGAGAGGAGACCCGAGCCCAGCAGTGGGACATTATGGGTTGTTGATTTGATTGAGGTGATCAACGCCAATGTTAAGCCACTGGAGCTGAGCACTGAGCACTAAGAAAGCATATTTTTCAATAATATTTTTTTTTTATTAGATGGCAACTCGGCCCTGTGTATTAGTTACAATTTACTTATGTCTAATATTTGTAACATAGAAAAGGAAAAAAAATAGATTAAACACGTGTTTTGACTTGGCCTCACTAGAACTGTCATTGCATGACGTAACCAAGTGGCCTCAAGTCTATCGCTTAGAATCCTTAGGATACCATTGGAACTAGACCGCATTCCTGTAAGCAGCGAGTTGATTTTTATGCGGATAATTGTGTAAAAGTCGTTTTTTCGCACATGCCTGATGCGCTACAGAAACGCGGCAGTCCCAACAACATCCTAAAGCAATTGTTGTATTGTACCTTGAGTGTCTCCAGCGATTGCTTGGTATATCTAGTCCACAGATTACTCGTATACAGAGGCTGCCAAAATTTAAATTTCACCCCTGGGTATAATTTTCAAAATAAGAAATAATCACAAAATGGAAACTCCTGGCAAAAGTTAGTGAAAAACATGTGTGTGTGTGTGTGTGTGTGTGTGTGTGTGTGTGTGTGTGTGTGTGTGTGTGTGTGTGTGTGTGCATAGAATGGATGGTAAAAAATACATTTATTAATACATTTGTCCCACAAACGTCTATTCTATTGCCCCTAGTGTAAGTGTCACGGCCTTATACGGTATTAGGCATGTCTTTCATTTCTGCTTACCTTGTAAGGATACTAGTGTTGTGCTGAGATAAATCTGCAAAAAATATTGATAGAAAAATTCACGATTATAGCCTAGTTTTAATGAAGTAAGTATAATTATACATCTTGTTGGTTAAATGATGGATTGAGGAGGTTACTACAAACACAAAAAAATTATGAATTATTTAAAAGAAAAACCAACTACGTTTTTTCATTTGCATTTTAATTTTAATGGACCCGGTGTCACTCACAGCTATGATGAATCTATTGACAACACTCATATAAAAATACGACAAACTGTTTAAGCTCTAGGGCGTGCCAAAGAAATATACATACATATGTACTTTACTATATAAGTACATACACTCTAAGAACATAATCCTCCTTCTTTCGCAGTCTAGTAAAATATAAAGCTCTAATTAATTTTGAATCACACGGCTGTTAACAATATTCGTACTATTCTCTTAATTGGAAAGCTTTGAAGGCCTTAAGTAAGAAGTTTTCACATGAGTAAGAGTATTGCTAGAAATAAAAACACAACCAATTTTAATCTTTATAAATTTTGGAACCACTGTTAACGATTTAGTGTCATAATGTCCCACTTAAAATATTGATGTTTGTGCTTTAATAACACAATGAACTTGTATTAACTTTGTAACTTGCGAGAAATATTATTTCTGTCTTCAACCATGAAATCCGTTGTGAAATTGAATTTGTTACAAAATATTATGTTTTGGGTGATTCAGTGTAGATTTTACGTTACGAAGTTGTTAAGCAAATATGAGTTATCGGCGTTTACACCTAAGTGTTTGTTTTGGCTGTACTCCTGCGATAATGGACCGGCCCTAACTGTGTGTTAATGACTTCAATGAGAATGAATATGTTTATATTTAGTTTTGTAACAGTATGTATTTTTTCGAAGCAAATATGTGATTTAAAATATAAATATATAATAATAAAAGTGGTATATAAATATACTAGAAATAAAGATACTGTACGGGTTCTATGACATTGATCTTAGTAATTTCGATTTTTTTTATATAACTTAAATACTTCGCCTGCCTTGAAATACCTTCTTCAATATATGTGTAGGCACATATATTACATAAATACGTACATTAGTTTCACAATATTCTAGTTTTCGATAGAGGAGATATTCAGTAGAAACAATTTTTTCTTTGTATGATCTTCGTATAAATTCTTAGTAACATACACTACTAAATTTCTTTACTCCTAAAATTGATGACTAACAAAGATGGATCTTATCACAAGAGTAAAGAAAAATTATCAATTTTATTTTATTCAATAGTTACAGATATATTGGTGAAAAAATACAAAATACAGTGTTAACAGTATGACACAGTAAGCCTGCCATCCAGTTACAACTGTACACAACTTTAGCAGTTGCTTCGTTTTGGCATAAGGATAAAAAGTAAAAGGAAACACAAAAAAAAAAGGTATAATTAAATACAGAGCTACAAACTAAATTTATATAGAAAACTGAGCTGTGCATCAAAATTAAAGTCTTATAACAGAGGAGAGAAGATTTGAAAGTATTGAGGCTTTCGTGAAAGATAACTCCTGAAAAAGACTTTGAGCACACTAAGGTCTTATTGTTCCTGCATATTCTGTTTAGTGGGTTATTATGTGCAGAACTATTATTACTGGGAGGAATATTAAACAATTAGTATACGTAATATACGTACATATCATGTTGGTAAATATTATTTTAATATTTCATTTGATTTAATTTTATTTTCAAATATAGTACCTAAACATTAAATTTGTATCGAGATAGTTTGTCAAAATTATAGTCGAAATGTCGTAAATTTATCGAAAGAATTCCTAAAAGTGTATGATTAAGGTAAATTACAGCATTATACGCAAGATTTTATATTAATACTTTAGTTGGGGCTTTGGTGTGTAATTTAACTTTATTACCCTATTCGATTAGGGTACATTCTGTCCATTACACAAAATATGACATCGTATTTTATTTTTGAAACTAGTAATATTATCGGTAATAATTCATTTGAGTTCAAATTTAAAACTGTTAATATTCAGACATGTGTTATGAATATCTATAAATTTTGTGGCAGTCTCTAACCGACAGTTTTATACATATTTGTTGGCATTTGACGTAGTATAGGTACATTTTATATTGATTCTTAAAGAACCTTCAAATTATTAAAAAGAAAAAACATTTTTCAAATACGTCAGATTAAAATTTAAAGTATCTTCAATCTAGATCCAAACAATATATACTTAATAATTTTAAATTGCCAACGTGAATATCGATACATCGATATACTAAACGTTTAACATAAAACATCACTAGTTACCTTGTCCTCTCGCTCCATTTGTACAAAATGGAACATATTGCTGTCTCCATATAAGTAATGTATGTTATTTCTATAATTAATTGATCAATGAAAGCTATCCCACCATATACAGCCGAGTACTTTTTCTAATTGATTCATAATTACTTGCAGTCTTGGGATGCCCTTGTACGATAAACAAGCCTAGGTTTCGTCTACAGTTTTACCTGATTGTACGTCACATCACATCAGTAGCATTTAATAGTCCACTGCTAGACATAGGCAAATGGAGGAACAGGTGTCATGTCCCTCCAATACAAAGGGAGGACCCTCCGACCAGGCGAGGTATTCATCCCTGGCGGGCCACTACCCAACGGTTGATGTTGGGATGTTGTATATGTGTTAATCAGCGCGGGAATTCCTATTGCGCGATACAAGAGTGGTAGCTCCTTCATACACTACATTACTCTATAGTTCAGTGTATCATGGGTAGATGGTGTTGTAATACTACTGCTAGCTAGTTGGGTATAAGATTTATTTCAAGTTTTTCATCTCTGTGCAGTACAGTAACCAACCGGACGATACCTGATATATTATGTAAACTATCTTTGCAATTTTGAATTAGTTGACGGCCCAAAAATTATATTTTTTTCAATAAAGAATTTGAAATATTCATGAAAGTAACAGTGCAGGACGTTTTTTAGAAAATGTTATTTTTTGGGTTTCATTTTTGATTTTAGAAGATTGTTTTTTGCAACGAAAATAGTTCTAACTGTAATTTTAAGCGCTTGCGCTGTGTTTCACCAAGTGAGGTATCCTCAATACCGGAGCTCTATACCCCAACCCCATCCCCCAAAGGCCGGCATCGCCCTTGTGATGCCTCTAGTGTTGCAGGTGCCCATCGGCGGTGATAATCGCTTTTAATCAAGCGATACGTCTGCTCGTTTGCCCCTATTCCATTATGGCTATGAATATGGCTCTGAGAAAGAAAAGAAGGGTTAGCAACATATATTGTTCTTATACATATGTGTTATGGATCATAAACACAGCGCCTGAGTCGCATACCTCAAGTCAATGCACGTTTTTTTCGAATCGAAATACAAGGAACTGTATCAGTAAATACACAAGTAAACCAAACGCCGTGTAACATACTTCAAAACCCAATACATCATAAGCCCTGAATGAGACGTTATCTATTCAAGGGTCTGGTAGGCGGATCCCATTACAAGCACGTGCCGAAACACATGCCTTCATAACACATGGTGCTCATTGCATGTGTGAATTGTACCGACTTGGTGCTCAAAAGGTGTGAAAAAGGCATTAAGGACTTTAATGGAGGTTTTTTTTGAACAGCGTTTTGGTTTTCCTTATGTAGGTGGCTTAGTGGCTTCGTTAGGTTTGTGGCATACGTTTATTGGGTGAGTTGAGATTTAAATTGCGTGTTATGTTAAGGAATTGCACTATTAATATTGATTTACATAAAATACAAAATGTCATTCATAAAATACCGACTTGTCATAACCCTGTACATTCCGTGGGTGTCAGAAAAGAGTACTAGGAAAGCAGTACATAATACGCAGGAAATCCCTACCTCAGCCCGTCTGAACAGCGTGGCATAGTAAGCCAAAAGTACCTTCTTAAGGAGATGCCTTTGTCGATTTGACTATTAAAGCCAGTTGATGTCGATGAACCCACATAGAATCTCACCAGCTAAGTCCTTGGTAGGTAGTGACGATGGAAAACCTGATATATAGTATAATAATTGTCAACGTGTTTGGTAGATGGAAATATACTTACGTCCTGTTAGATCGGACCATAACTGTTGTATATTAAAATATAAATTTTACCACATCTTCGAGAACATACAGGAATTACTTTCCAATATTCTTCCACGAATTAATAAAATCCATTAGTTTCTTTGCCAATATTCTTCTCATAAGGCCCTACGCATTTTGGAAACTGGAAGTTATGGATTGACACAGGCAGGCAGTGAATCTTGGTGTTTTCACCTAATTCACCTTGACAATAGAGTATATCTGGCGTCTGTTTGTGTCGATCTATGATTTTTATCTGTAGCTTCAATTTAATGTTCATAAATGTCACTTGGTGTCTTAATTGAATAAATGATTTTGAATTTGAATTGAATTTGAATTTGAATATAAAAATAAATGATACTGCTCAAAGACCGTACCGTACCGTAGGTGCACCTATATAGATCTCCTAATTTTTCGAATGCCATCATTATTATCATCTACTTACCTAACTTTACTTTGAGCGAATACAATTTGATTTCTTCATTCATCCCAATCTATCATTCACTCCTTACTCCCGTTAAAACTATACACTCGTTCAGCATCGCACTTACGACCCTAGAGTTGCATATCTCTCTGTGGCAAAATCTTGCTATCAGATCTCCCATTCGTTCGTTTTTCCCGTATACCATAAACTATACAAACTGCGTAATACTGATACAAAAGAACCAATATATTATAGATGTATAAATAAACAATGATTTACGAACTAACATACTAAACTTTTATGTATGTAAAGACATAATTTATACGTGAATAAAGCTTTGAGTAACTGTGAGTCATGAGGAGAATTTTAAAATATCGGAGTTTGTCCGAAGATCTTTTCGAAATGAATTTTTATTAGTAAACATTTCGAACCTATATCCTATCGGTGCCTATGTTTCCTATAAGATATAAAATTTAAGCTATCCGCGTGATGACGGATTGAGACTACAGATTGTGGCTACCTCTATTTATCATATGAGTATCGTAAGAATTGACTAAGGCAGCAAATCAGGCATGAAAACATGACTGCCAAGAGAAGGAAAACTGGACTCAAACCCCAGACTAATCGGTCTGGTCAACGTGGCATAGTAGAACGGAATCTCCTCTTTCTTTCGGACAGACGTATCGCCTGATAGTAAGCGATTACTGCCGCCTATTGACACCGTCACGAGGCGTTGCCAGTCTTTTGGGGATGGGGGTAGGGATTGAGGAATGGACTGCCGGTATCCTTACTCTGTGGTCGAGATATCACTCCGATGTAGCCAGCCCATTCATGCCAAAGCGTGGCTCTCCCAGTAGTAGACGATTAAAGCTTGTTGATGATAATGACGATCCTACGATCCTATTAATCATGATTTCATTTCGTACATAAAATTTCTCGTACCGTACACAACAATGGCACCGTACACTATTTAAATTTAACATAATGTTTCACCTCCCGAAATACCTGGCACAGTTTATGTAAAAACTGAAACACGGTCACTGCATTTGTTTCGGCGAATTGCTTTTGCAGCGGCTGGGCTAAGAGAAGTATTGTCATATTCACTCTATAGATGATATAGATGTTTCTTCAAGGACATTTCCACTAACATTTATTAGCTTAAATTATTCATTATAAATTCTTTTAACAAGCATGTATCTCCTCCGTTACTGACTTTCAGTAAGGTTTTATTGTCATCGAAGATAGATACCTGATTTCTTCATGGGAGTTCAACAGATCATTACAGCAAAGGCATTTTATCTCCCATCTATTTTTTAAAACGTAAACATTTTACCCAACTGGAAATCAGAGTCCTTGGAATCATATTTCCAATCGAAACGTACAAATCGAATGACTTCAAAGCCTATGGTATTTATAGAATGCATCGCTTTCCGGCCGTAGACTAGATAGAATGTTGGAGCGATGCCAACGCGGACATCGCCTGTCTATGGAAATAGATTCGGTTTCTATTAGTTGATTGTGTATGTTTTTTGTCAACCTGTGTTAAAAGAATGTTTGATTTTGAGGATACTTTTTATGGCTATCGAGTTTCTTATAATATCGTTATCGTCAATAATCATGAACAGCTTATATTTCTTCACTGCTGGACATGGAACTAGCCTTGGAAAGAAGATTACCGTGGGAGAGCCACGCTTCAGCATGACTGAAGTGATACCACGACCTCACAAAAAACCAGTATGAAACAGCACTTGAGCTGTGTTTCAGCGAGTGAGTGAGGATTCCGAAGGCTCATACCCCAACCACGCCTGCCAAAGGCCTCCAATACACTTGTGATGCCTCTGGTGTTAGGGGTGTCCATGGGTGGCGGTAATCGTTTACCATCAGATAAGTATGCTCTTTTGCCCCCTTTTAAGTTTTGTGTCAATATATTCTTCTCTTTACTGTATTGTAGTGTTGCGTATTTGGTTTCCTGTGTCGGCTCTTAAAACACGCATGGGATGAATGGTATCGATTAAATACAGCTTTCATTGAAATTTGTAATGATGTAAAATTAGACAGTTAATAAATATTATTATTATTATTAAGTCTAAGACCCAAGGGTGGGTCTTCGTATCCTTAATCCGTCACCATACCAAGACTTTAATCCTATAAATCCCCTTATAAAATAATTCAGTTCGTCTTTGTAAATGTTATGTAACAGTTCCCAGTTTTATATTTCATATCATGATGACTCATTGCAGATGCAATCACCCGTCACAATCAAACCTATAATAAAACAGTACTCATCACTTTTTGTTCCTCATTTAGCAAGTCATCTAAAGCTAATATTGTTTATTTTGCTTCTTACATTCATAGACTTAAATAATTTGAAATTCGAATACAATCATAAATTCATTTTTTATCATCGTAATCGGCTTGTTTATTCATATGTCGAAAAAAAAATTGAATGCATTTTAATTGTCAATGGTTTTCGATAAATTTTAGGGTTGCCAATGTGCAAAAATAAATGAAAGCTACCATGTAACCCTCCAAAATTCGCAGAAATAATTTATATATTATTGCACCTGGATTTGCTTCATCGATGGGGTGTAAAATTGAGGGTTGCGGTTTTGATAAAATCTTTAATTTATTAGCTAATGGTTTTTATAGCATTATGGGTTGGTTTTTGCAATTTCCCATGGTATGCTAATGTTTGTGTGTAAAAGTAAGACATAATATTTAAAAAAATACCTATTTACTTTAGAGAAGCTTTTAAGAATATCATGTAATTTTTTTTTTTTATATTTAATCTGCCAAAATGACTCTGCCCTGCCTGATGGAAAGCATGAGCAGAATCCAAGAGTGGTGGTCACCATCCTCAATGCGAAAAAGAACAATGCAGCATGGTGACCCACACTATGGCGGCCTGGGGGGAAGGGGGATGGTGAGGGGGATAGGGGGCGTTGGATTGGGGTATGGGCCTCCGGTATCCTCACTCACTCGATGAAAGACAGCGTAAGCGCTGTTTCACACCGGTTTTCTGTGAGGCCGTGGTATCACTCCGGTCGAGCCGGCCCATTTATACCGAAGCGTGGCTCTCCCACGGTAAGTGCTCCAGGCGGACTGATAGTCATTGGAGTCGACAAGTATTAGTGGAGACCGCGATTAGGCAAACGTAGTGTATGGTCGCGATATGTCACAATGGACCGACGACATGAAAAAATGCTTGGCAGCGGATGGATGTAGTCTACCCAAGACCGGGTTGGCTGGCGCTAGTTGAGGGAGAGCTTTCGGTCTTCGTTTAGCAATAGACAGCAGTAGATTGATGAAGAAAAGGATACGCTTTCACTGTTAATCGAACGAAGCTATTTTTTTTTTTGCAAAAGGAATCCGAGCTGACGTATCGCCTGAAGCGATTACCGCCGCCCATGGACACCGGTAACATGAGAGGCGTCACAAGTGCATTACCGGCCTTGGGGGATAGGGAGGAGGTTGAGGGGAAGGGTTGGATTGTGGGCCTCCTGTATCCTCACTCACTCGGTGAAACACAGCGCAGGCGCTGTTTCACACCGGTTTTCTGTGATGCCGTGGTGTCACCCCGGTCGAGCCACTCCCGCTCTTCCACGGGTAAAATAGATTGAATCTTGGAGAAGGGGATAGGTTTTTTCTGGCTATAAACGACATATGGACATACAACAGCAGGCCATTTATACAGTTGGTCAGAATTCTAATACAATACCAGACCTCGACAGTATGATGTCAGTAAGTACATACATTAATATGTATATAATGCCCAAGAAACCTCCAAAGTACTATTATAGCAGAATTACATGTCAAATGTCAATACAAATAAGGTCATATGACCTCAAGTTGATAAGCGCTTAGCACTTCGTAATCAAGTCAATATTTGTAAAAACTAACATAGATTTGTGTCATGGAGATGTTAGAAAAACATGCTTATTGATTGACCTGCTGGTATGGTTCTGACTGCTGCTATAGAGGTCATGGGTTCGATGTGATGAAAAGTTATTGGTAACTAGCTGACCCGGCGAATTTCGTACCACCATTAATTTTCGTGAATAGTTTCAAACTTCAGATAAACTTATTTTAGTAAGCCCATCCCAGGTTAAACTGAAAATATATACATTAGCTGACCCACGCATCTTTGTTTACGCCTCCTGTTGCTTGTAGCGTTATAATTTTCTCGCGTTTTTGTAACATTTTTCATTAGTACTCCGCTCTTTTTAGTCAACGCGTGATAATAAATAATTCATAGCCTTCTTGTATAAATAGGCTATCTAACAATGAAATTTTTTTTCAAATCGGACGAGCAGCTCCTGAAATTATCGCATTCAAGCAAAGAAACAAATTCTTCAGCTTTATGTATAAGTATAGATTCAAGTTTTTTTTGTAATAGAAGGACTATGCAAAACTTGTACCATACATTTTTTATTTATCTAATTTGGTGCGGTCGTTTGGCAACTATGCGCGTACATACATTTCAATTATTCATTTTAATTAATATATATATAGATATGAAGATTCTGTGATGGAGCGTAAGTGTCTGCTGGGTCTGCCAAAGTGACTCTACTCTGTTGGATGTCTGATGGAAAGCATAAGCAGAATCCAAGAATGGTGGTCACCATACCCATTGCGAATGTTACCATATGGCATGTTACCATGAGCGTCTCCGTGATTCGGAGGTCATGTTAAGCAGTCGGTCCCGGTTGTTATCATACGATAACAGTCGTGAAGCTTAGTTGGAGTGGCTTAAAAACATCCAACGGCAAGATTTACGTAGCCACAACGTATTCTTGCCAGTCCCCAACCCGCACTTGGCCAGCGTGGGGACGTATGGCCTTAACCCTCTCCTGAGAGGAGACCCGAGCCCAGCAGTGGGACATTATGGGTTGTTGTTTTATACCCATTGCGAATGAAGACAATGCAACATGGCGACCCACGCTAAAACGATCAATTGAGATGCTTTGGCATCATGTATGTTTTTCAACCTGCTAGACCTGCTAGATTACTTTTGTAATTACAGAATTTTAGCGTGTTATTTTCAAAGTTTTATGATTTTTAATTGCCAAACCTATAAATTAAAATAATACAACAATTGAATAGGGTGGCGCTGTGGTAGCGTATGCGGTCCCGGGTTCGGTAAATATTGGTTTGGAGTTTGGTGTTAGAATTTACGTATGTATTTTAGGTATTTACAAAAGAAAATGTTTGTATTTATATCAGTTGTCTAGTACCCATAGTTCTTATAAGCAGTGCTAAGTTTGGGACTGGTTGGCGTGGTGTGTTGATGTCCGAAACATTTTTATTACATTATTACTATTGTAGAAAATCATGTATGACTTCTAAAGTTCTTATTTCATACAATTATCTATATAGTCCCCAACCCGCACTTGGCCAGCGTGGGGACGTATGGCCTTATCCCTCTCCTGAGAGGAGACCCGAGCCCAGCTGTGGGACGTTATGGGTTGTTGTTGATGATGATGATGATGATGATATAAGGAGTAGCTTAAGGTATTTAAGACTAGAAACCAATTTAATTAGACCTACTTACATATCTATCAGAAAACTAGTCTAGTAGTGCTAAAAATAGTCTAGTAATAGGAATAACAGTTGAATTTAGATTTTACTGAAAAAAATTAGGTTTGTAGGTTGAAATTATGTGTATGTTAGTGTTGGGCCATGAAATAAGCTATTTATTTAAGTTTGGAAACATGGAATAGAGTATTACCAAATAATATTTTATTACAATTTCACTTGAACTTTGTAATTTTGTAGGTAGTTACAAATTATTCAGAATCTCGATTTGTTTTTCTTTATAAATTATGAAGATGACTAATGAGAGGTTAGTGTGATTTATTTTGTTGTTGTCATACGATAACAGTCGTGAAGCTTAGTTGGAGGCCTTCGGGCGGCTTAAAAAACATCCAACGGCAAGGTTTACGTAGCCACAACGTTGTCTTGCCAGTCCCCAACCCGCACTTGGCCAGCGTGGGGACGTATGGCCTTAACCCTCTCCTGAGAGGAGACCCGAGCCCAGCAGTGGGACATTATGGGTTGTTGTTTGTGATTTATTTACTGTTATAGGACTTTTTTCCATACTTGCCAGAAGGGTTGGTGTATGGTTTTGTTTAAGGTCTGGGAGGGGTCTGGATGTCGTAATAAAGCGGTTCCCGGATCTCTCCCGCCTCAGGCGCAGAGTGGCACACCGTGTGGTTTTAGTAGATTCGATTCCGGCCACCCCGCCGCAAACCCTGGTGGGGTGAAGGCCAGAAAGGGTATTCACACGTAAAAAAAATTGTTTTGTTCAAGGTTACCTTCCCTTTCCAGCTGTTGCCATGCATATATTAGTCATTCGCTTAAAATCCTTTTTTATATCCTTCATAAAACGTTGTCGACAACACTTACTAAAGAACAAGTGGAACTATAAGCGTATTAGCGTGTACAAGTCGCAGTTTTCGTGGCCCCAATGACACGTTTAGCTAATGCGTCCGGTAACCGTTCTATTTATTTCATGAATGAGTTTTTACAGCATTTACATATAGTTAAATAGTGATGTATTGTATTACATGTTTGAGCGATTCTTTCATGAAAACTAAACTTTATATATGGCCCTCCCAAAATGATTCTACTCTGCCAGATGGAAAACATAAGCAAAATCCAAGAATGGTGGTCACCATACTCATTGAGAAGCATGGTGAACCACACCATGTTGGCCTAGTAATGCTTCTGTATCACTGGACCTCCGGTGTCGCACCCACCAACGAACACGACAGCACGAACGCTGTCATCTTACGATGATCTTCTGTACAAGGGTAGCACTGCCCTGGTCGAGCAGGCACTGCCGTGCTGATATCAGCGTAGCTCGACTACTACCTAGAGTTTAGCAGTATATGTACATATTCCACCGCGCGCTCAAACTACTAAAACCTATTTTAATAAATGAGGTATCTACAGATTCTTTATAATGGTCCGGGTGACAATGACTACACGGTTGGCCTAGTGGTTTCAGTGGTTGGGTCCGGATGGCGTAAGAAAGCGGTTCACGGTTCTCACCCGTCTCAGGCGCAGAGTGGCACACCGTGGTGGTTTAGTGGGTAGTCTGGCTGGAGTCAGTCAGGAGTCCCACACAAAGCGAACCCCCTGTCCCCGCGGGGGGGGGGAGCGAAGTGCGTAAAGGCATACCACCAAGTAAAACAAAAAAAAAATGGTTTCAGTGGTCGCCACACCGCTTCCTACTGCGCCAAGTGTTGTGGGTTCAAATCCTACATGGGACAACACTTTGTGTTATCCATAAATTGTTGTTCTAAGTCTAGATGTATTTTGTGTCCGTTTCATGTGTGTTTGTAAACCCCCCGTAACACGGGAGTGTATATTCCTAATGCGGGATTTGTCTTAAAAAAAAACTAGGCGTATTATAGTTTTTTAATTTTTTTTATTGAATATAGGGCAAACAAGCAGACGTATGGTAAGTAATGAAGTTAAGATTAGTGACGGTTAAGTTTTTATTACTTATTTACCTCAAAATACACAGTTTAATCGAACAGTTTCTCATAATAAATTAATGTAACTTTAAAAAGAGAAAACCATTACAACCGAAATAAAAAAGTCAACAAAATTGAAGATGAGGGATAAAATGATTTGAAAGCCGATATAAGCAGGTCGGATTACAGAGGATCAGCGTAAATAATAGTCTATGACAAAGAACTTACCAGAGACAAGTATGGAGAGTTAAAACAGGTTTCCTGTTTGTTTTATTTAAAAATACACTTTATTTTCACTATGGGTGTAAGAGACGAATAGTAATAAATAAATATGTTCAGATTTCTTAACACACAACGCCATCTAGTCCCAAACTAAGCGGAGCTTCTACTATGGGTATTACATAACTGATATTAATACTTATATACTTATTTTTGTAAATACATACATATTATATATAGAAAACACCCAAACTCCGAAACAAGTATTTAATAAGTTCAAACATCTTGCATACAGCAGTTAAATTCCTGTGACCTTGAGCTCTCTCGTCGTCCAGGACAAATATTATCTGTGTGATAAGCAGATCGTGAAATGATCTTTGGATACTTAACCCTTAAAAGGGTTCAATGTCTGTATGAAAAACCGCCGGTTTTTAAAGTGAAAAATTCGAAATAACTAATTATTAAACGAGCGAGCAGATTATCTAACATTTGTACAAATAAATGTATGTTTGTAATCTCAAATTACTAGCTTAAATATATTTTGAAGTCTTATTTATTTATTTATCTTTATTGTATATACATAGTAAGAAATGGTACAACACGAACAATCACACAATATGTATAACAATTGGCGGTCTTATCGCTCTCGGCGCTTTCTTCTAAACAACCATAACACGAATATGTGTGTTTTAAAATTTGTAAAAACTTTGGGTAACGTACACACAGGTGTCACATACAATACATGTAAAAAAAACCAAAAAAAAACCAAAGAAATAGTAGCGATCTATACACAAATGTTATACACTATTCATATTACACAAACATACTTATACCTACACAAATACATATACACACTGAAATATATATATATATATGTATGCATACACATACATACTAATATACATAAAACATAAAATTAAAACAAAAATATTCACAATGATAAGTATTAATCCTTCACCAGCTTTTTGAACATATTCAAGGTTTTTGAAAGATTTCTAATCTCAAATTACTAGCCATATGTTTACAGGTCCATCAGAGAGTAAGTCAGTTATTGCAATAGAAATAAGATCATAACCTTCACAAGGAGCCATAGTATCTCCATGAAAAATTGCATGGTAAAACCTTTCAGTAGTTTAGGTGTGAAAGCACAACAATATACTGAGTTACCTACCAATACAATACTTATATGATATACAATGATTAGACAAGATTTCAAACCAAAACCATGAGCTTCTATTTATCTTCGTATATCAAATTTTTCAAGTTGTCCCAATTACAAAGCTGGTTTATCCGCAAATATACATCTTCCCACTCGTGTAAAGTTTCCTAAACGCGACCTCGCATTTTACTACAAACAGGCGAGTCATCTCACAGTGGGTCGTAAGCCAAATATTGTCCTATGTGCCTAACAAACAGACACACTAATCTCATTAAGTAACGTAGCTCTAAGTAATTGAAATTTTAAGGTAACCGCCATCTTGTTTTCGCGCATTTATTTGGTGTCGCCATATTGAATTTGTTTTTTTTTCGCTAGGCATGAGAAAGGTGATGTTGTAATGGAGGGATCATAAACCTTTTAAATTTTTTTTGTTTGTTAAATTATTTTTCGGGTAAATAATGTAAAGGCGTCGCTTTGAGCTCAATGACGTCATTTTTCGAAACATGAGACTTAATAAGTTTTAAGATTTGGTGTCTATTTTATCATCATCATCATCATCATCAGCCTATCGCAGTCCACTGCTGGACATAGGCCTCTCCAATTTCACGCCACTTAGTTCGATCTATGGCTTATCTATTTTATAATGTATGTGAAATATCTCTTCAAATTATTAAACCTGAATATAATAGCTTTGTATTTTTTTATTATATATATAAAATATACTTATAATAAATTTATTTTGTTACAGGTAAACACCATAGATTCATAGACATCTGAAGAAAGATCTGGTAAAATTTAACGATAAAGTTAAGCAGTCGTTAGGTTCCCGGTCGTTCTAGTGCAAAGAAAGACCTTCTCTAACAGTCGCTTGCATTGTATACAGATGGCAAACAAACACTCGGGTTCTTTTTGATAATTTTCGACGTTTTAGAATTACTTTCTGTCATCGTTTTCCTCTCTTTGTAGAGATTATACTATTTTATGTCCGCTTCTTCGCCCGTGTGTATGTCACGGTAAAAAGTATCATATGTCCTTCTCCAAAATTCAATCTATACCGAATTTCATTCAAATCGGTTCAATAGTGAAAGTGTTACAGACAGAGTTATTTTCGAATTTATAATATAAGTATGGATATGTAGGTATGAATTTGTTACTTTGTATAGTCGTCATTACTTATTTATCTCGGTTGGGATTACACCCCTGTATCACCAGGGTCTCTAATCACTAGACCAGACTAACACGCCAGTACATTTAACTTCAGAATTTGCAAACTGTCGTAAACAGTTATAAGGTTCTACTTCTTATGAGATAAATAGCTAATAATTTCTTTGCAATCTACGTATGTCACTCGACTTTGAATTTTGTTGCCATTTTTTTTAGGTTCAAATTACCTGGGTAGTTACGCAATAAACACTTCAATGATTAATAGTTAATTTTCTTCACAAGCCCTTAAGTACCTATTAAAGTTATGGCCTATTAACCTACGATTAAGGATCCAGGAAACCAGTAGCTATGATGTCATACATATCTGAACGTATTAATAGAGAATTCATCATGGCAATCGCATTTCCCATAGAGAAAAAACACTTTTAGAATAT
Organism: Hyphantria cunea; assembly: GCA_003709505.1. Classification (NCBI taxonomy): domain Eukaryota; kingdom Metazoa; phylum Arthropoda; class Insecta; order Lepidoptera; family Erebidae; genus Hyphantria; species Hyphantria cunea. The sequence goes on from PKRV01002605.1 coordinate 5,740,190, forward strand.
TAATAAGCGAAAATTATCAATGAAACGATATCAAGATTCTATAAGCGTCAATAATTTACATTACCGTTTTAACAAGATCTCTATTTGACGGTAAAATATTTGAAATGAAAGATCAAGTTGCATTTGTCTGTAGTTAATTCATCTGTAGTACAAAATATCCAATTTTAACAGACCCTTTGTATAGGTAATAATTAGTGTGATACCGAGGTCTTGTTATACTGGATAATCCAGTATACGAAGAGACCTAGAATCAATCTTTTGTATAGAACTAGGGGTCTTTTAATTTTTGTATTATTTGCATAGATAGATATCGTCACAGGTGTTAGTACACTGGTTACTAATAATGACAGTTCTGAAGGTCTTTCAAATTATTTATAACAATGGATAATTTATTAATATTCAAAAGACGCATTGACTTTGTGTTCGCGGGATACCGGGTTCAAATCCTGTGCAGGAAAACGTACTTTGTTTTTCTATTAGCCCGAGAGTGTTAATAGTAGTGTTTTGTTTAACCGATGTAACAGTTTGTTTCAAATTATCATGAGTATTTGTGAACTTATGTAACATATCAGAATTTACATTTGGAGTTTTTAGCAAGTTCGTTAAAATATAAATTTGATAAAACAAAGGTGAATGAAAAAAGGTTGGCTATCCCTGATTTGAAGTCACCAGCAGTTCGAATTTTAAAGCAAACTAGTGTGGTGACAAAGCAGAAAAATCTATTCCCTCTATCGAGTACGTTAACATCTGTGAAATCAATTATAATAATTGATACGACGAAAATAACTACGCTTCCTCGAAAGTGGCGATTGACAACGTGATTCTGGTGTTTCCCGAAACAAAAAAGTTTGTACAGTTACTCTCTGGTCATTTTATTCGATTTTCAACTTTACGAAACATACCATAGAGATGTAACTTTTTTAAATATTTAGGCAAAGGTGTACATCGCTCCCTTTCTTTTGTAAGTAGTGATGGGCTAAAAATAAATATTGAATGGTAGTATCGAAATATATATTCATTTTGAGGTTGGTATGTTTCTTATTACATTGGTCTTTTTATAGTTCGGCCGGGTATCCGGCTGTTGTGTATCACGATTGGTTTTCATTGAATGGTGAACGGAACATTGATATGAATACCAAAGGCTCGTTTTAAGTTAAAGTTGCTTTTGCATTTGCGTTGTTATATGATATTGCTATAGGTGCCACAATAGGTATATACATTTATTTACATCTTCTGAAAATCTTTTTTGAATAACTTTTAAAATATACCTATTAATAAATGAAAACCCCGTCTTGATACCAAGTCAGTCAATCCAGTAATCTTATTTAAACTAATATGATGATCAACCCACCACCGCCTACTACTGAACGAAGATCGTCCCCAAGGAGCGCCATTTATCCCGGTCTTGGGCTAATGTGAATTTATAAATAAAAGGTTAAAAATCTTTATTATATTTTTTATAGCCTTTGTCATCCGAGCCATTATTACAAATTTATTAACCACCGCATTCATTAAAATCGGATCGGTAGTATAGCCGCCACTGTGGAACATACAATCATTTTCTTTATGGAACAGGGAGTAAACGTGCAGACATATCGCCTCATGGTAAGCGATTACCCCCGCCCATGGACACCCGTAACACCAGAGGCGTCACAAGTGCGTTGTCGGCCTTGGGGGATGAGGGGAAGGGTTGGATTATAGGCCTCCGGTACCCTCACTCACTCGGTTAAACACAGCGCAGGCGCTGTTTCACACCGGTTTTCTGTGAGGCCGTGGTATCACTCCGGTCGAGCCAGCCCGTGCATGCCGAAGCGTGACTCTTCCGCGGGGATTCCATACTGCCTAAACTAGTACTTTTCCTTTTCGCTAAACCGAAATCGGGTAAAAAGATGTATTTCGTAAATAAAATATATCATATATCGTGCGTCACATAGAAAATTTCAAAAATGTGCCTGTTTAGTAATACAGTACACAAAAATATACAAACAATGTCGAATGGCCTCCCTTCATCAAACTCTTTCTTGCATCTCTCTCCGAAAAGCTTCAACGCTTCTGATTACCTGTCTTGATTCATGAAGTGTGTTTACTGGTATTTTTGTCGTCGGAAGTTTATATTATCGAGGCATAATGCCAAAAGAAATTATCAACATTACTACTTTAATATGTAAAGTGATGTTTTAAATGTTTTGGAAGAAAAGTACACATTTTTAATTGACATTTCAGATTTTGACATCAAATGTGAGATGCTTCGGTAAATAGTTTTTCTCGATTTAGAGTGCTTACTATAAAATCAGGTAGGTACTTATATAAGAATTTGATGCATGTTACACCCGCACGGAAAAATATGTATGTGCAAAATATATGTCAATATAAATGTGAAAATATATAATAATATGTGTCATATATATTTAGGCATATTTTTTTGCGTAAAATTATATGTGTACATATATATTGAGATGTATGTCTGTATATATATTCAAATATATGTCAACATACATTTTTGTAAGTATAACAAAATGTATTTAGATGTATATGTCTAAATATATTTTGATATATTTCATTTACTCGCCCGGTTTTCTGTTTTTGAAACGTACATGTGAGTAATAAAGGTACAAATATGATTTAAAGGAATAAAATTTCATAATGTCCCTGATATACTTTTTTAATTTGACCTTCAAATACATCTAAGATAATTTTTCTTTTATTTAAATTTAAAAATTCTAATAATTGTAAAAGAAACAGCGCAAAAAAATTCGCAATGCTCATAAACGTGCGCACATAAATGTCAATATATATATCATATAGATTTCGGCATGTATGTTAGTATATATCTACGTATATATGTTAACATACATACAGAAATATATGTAACCTTTATATTTCGATATATTTGAAATATATATTGGCATCTTTATGAAAATGTTTGATAATATATATCTGAAAATATATCTAACATTTTTTTTGCGCACATATTGTATATGTCACATCTATATGACATCTATTTTTCACATACATATTTTTTCGTGCGGGCACACGGATGTCTGTCTAGGCAGAGCCTGGTTTCTGGTAACTAGACAGCTAAACAACATTTATAATTCTAAAAATGTAATAACATTCTTTCAAAGTGCAATATAAAGCTTTTCCAGTAATGGAAGACATGCACATAAATTATTCAAAAAAGGTATTGTTTGTTCTAAAAAGGAATCACTATAATAAAAAAAGAACACATAAATATTTGAAATCAGCATTTCAATCCGAGTACTATACAATAAAATTACAAAATAATAGTATTATAAAGTATCGAGTATGCCGTGAGCGCACGCCCTAGCTAGGTTAATAACCCTCTAACTAAAACAATATGGGCGCGGGAATTCGGTAGAATGCCACTGTTCGTAGTTCGTAGTGATGTAGCACCGAGACACACTGAGAGATTTAATACGAATGATTAATTTCTTTACAATGTTTCACGTACGGTAATTTCATTGATAAATCAGTGAATTTCCTTTGACATTGTATGAATTGTAATGGCAACTATACTCATAGATGCATAAGTTTTAAAATTGATTGTGGTTAAAGTTGATGATATTTTAACTGACGAATTCTAACAGTCGCTCAGCGTGCTAGGGATCGCATCAGGAACGAGGTGATCCGACAAAGACAGGGTCAGCGGCATAGCCCACAGGATTTGCAAGCTGAAGTGGCAGTAGGCTGGCCACATTTGCCGTGGAACCGATAACCGTTGGGATAAACGAGGTGGAGTGATGATTTGCGCAAGACGGCTGGCAGGAGCTGGATGCGAGAAGCCATGGATCGAACTGAGTGGCTTGCAATTGGAGAAGTCCAGCAGTGGACTGCAATAGGCTGATGATGATGATGATTCTAACATATACCTAGTAATGAAGTTGATTCATCCAAAGGTAGTAGATTCGACAATATTAAGAACAAAATATATACTAAATTATTGTAATCTAACGCTTACTATATTGATTGCTGTCTCGATTACGAAATTTCTTTAGTTTGCTAACTAAAGCAACAATGTCATTTTGCTTACTTGAATTTAAATTATTATCGAAATATTGGCAATATAAATTGAACCTAATTATATATGTATGAAGGTAAATTGTGGCTGGCTTTATTGGTTTAGTGATCTCGTGGCTATTTCCTTCCAATTTGAAATAAATACTACGAATCAATACAACTCTATTAGTTTTCTGATTAGAAATTGTATGCGCAATGGTGTACCGCAAGGAGGTTTTGAACATAAGTATCGTAAGGCAGGCAAATTAAAATTTATTTAATAAAGGAAAAGGTATATACACTAATATAAAAATAGAATATAATAAACTTTATTTTATATAAAATATCAATTGAATGACCATGTATGTGTGTAAAACAGCAGTTTACCTGGTGGTAAGCGACTACCCCTGACCCTGGACACCTTGAGTGCTCCACCTAAAGTTAAACAAGGAGAGGTTAGGGCCTCCAATAATATTTCCGAGTAGCAAGAAGCAATGAAAAAAATAGACAAAATGTTTTATTTGTGACGCCGTAGGATCAATCCGGTCAGCGTCCGCGTAAAAATTAATAATGTGAGTTACAGCTTAAATAATTTGTTTTTTTTTTTTATATTTATGCTGCCAAAATTACTCTGCCCTGCCTGATGGAAAGCATGAGCAGAATCCAAGAGTGGTGGTCACCATCCTCAATGCGAAAAAGAACAATGCAGCATGGTGACCCACACTATGGCGGCCTGGGGGGAAGGGGGATGGTGAGGGAGATAGGGGGCGTTGGATTGGGGTATGGGCCTCCGGTATCCTCACTCACTCGATAAAACACAGCGTAAGCGCTGTTTCACACCGGTTTTCTGTGAGGCCGTGGTATAACTCCGGTCGAGACGGCCCGATCATGCCGAAGCGTGGCTCTCCCACGGTGAAAATATACACGTGCCCGTATTGTGTCATAAGCCTAATAGGTTTGCAGTTTCTAAATTACCTACTCATGTACGCTAGCCGTTTCTAATTACCGTCGCGGGAGGTGCCGAGGAATAGTCTAGTCTATTATTAGGTTAAACCACACTTTGCTGGAGACGGCTCACTGAGTTATCAGAAAATATTTTCATATTTTGAATAATTACCACAAAATACGCGTTTTAAAGTCATAACTTTTATTTTTCACCATTGTATTACCATCTTTATTATTTCAAAATAAGAACGTGGTAAGTTCCATTAATAAGTTTGAACTTGAAATCTTTTTTGTTCAGAACGAATAAATGAATGATTTTTATCTTTTTTTTAACTACGAGTTGCCACTGTATACCTTTTTTATTTAATTACAAAAATTGCCTCTTGTTTTCTTTTCTCGGCTCCGTCTAAGAATTAATAGGCAGTCAATTATGTATCATTTTGATCTCAGATCTTTATTAATCACTAATGAATTGATGATAGTGCGAGGTTCCAATGTTTAATAAATTGTGTTATTAATTAGCGTTTATTTTGAATCGAATAAAATTCTATTTAATTAACTGTTACAGTAATTTGTAAGGTTTTTATTTAACTGTTGACTGAGTGATAGAACCGGCTTTGTGCTTCTGACTTCTTAGTGGTTTTATTTTGTCTCTTACATTTATATGTTATGGTGAAAATTTAAGTAATTACTAATTACCTAAACAAGGTATATAATATTTTTATATCCATAGTTATAGTTACGTTTTTTTTTCAAAATATTGAAAAAATAGAACAAAGCATAGCAACACTTTAAAAAAAATAAGGCAAAGGTATCCCATCCCGACGCCTCCGTGTTATCATTTAGATCGTGTGTGGGTGTTCTATACCGTCCTCTGTTAGTTTTTGTTATCTGTGTGGTATTGGACCTGTTTTATTGGCGGGTTAAGTTTAGAACCCGATTGATTTAAAGTTAGGTTTGAGTAATACTTAATAGCAAAATTACTAAAAATATATATTTTATTACGGTATTTGGCTTTTAAGTTAAGTACAAATTTATTGTTTTCTTCCAAGCGAGAACAAAAAAAGTTGAAATTCTGACAGTCCCGATAAAACGCATGCCGCCATTTTCTAGGTCAAAACTGCGTGTACTATCAAATTGCCACGTCACTCAGTGTGAATGTGTTAAACAATTCTAATTTTAAATTAAATAAACCGTAACCAAGCGTGAAAAAACAATTGTTTGCTGTTAACCTAAAAAGAGTTTTAGGTTAGTTTACTTGAACCATACGTTTGTTGAGTAACATGCAGTACCTACTGACATTATCATAGAGAAATAAAGGCGGTAACCTGTTAAGATACACATATAGATATTTATTTTATGTGCATTATAGTGATTTCAAAATAACGGTTACCAAAAAATTATATACTTTTTAAAACCGTTTTTGTAATAACTGTTCGTTTTAAAACTGTTACTGTCATTTTTTTTAAAGAATAAATACGTCATACTTTGATACAGACATTGGAAAAATTTGTGATTCTGTTCTATTTTCTTTAATCGATGATAGCAAAGTCACATATTTCTTTACATTCTAAATATAAATCAGTCAAATTACTTTAAAAAGAGAGTTCAAAGAAGAGTAAAGTATTTTTAATAAAGAAATATAATTTTCATGAAATAATTTAATGTTCAGTTTTACCATTTATTGGGTCAGGAGATTGTGAAATCAACTTTGAAATGAAATATATGTTTAAGATGATGTTGTTGTGCGAATGCATTTTATGTCATTTATTTAAAAAAATAAGATAAGAATTATGAATAATTTTAAGTTCATTTGTATAAAATCGGTAAATATTGTAAGTATGTAAAACATTCACCTAACTAATAATTTAGATTATTAAATAGCAAGCACCTTAAGTGGGAACACGAATATTACACGTTTACGACTTTCATAACCGACATTGGCAACAAAATTGTCGGCGTTAAAGTTTTAACAGCTTCAAGTGCATTAGACTTTGTATTCATTTCTAACATACTAGTACATTCTACATATTAATTTTACTACCTTCAGTAAACTTGAGTCAATCAAATCAATCAACAACCCATAATGTCCCAGTGCTGGGCTCGGTTCTCCTCTCAGGAGAGGGTTAAGATTAACCTGAATGCCTCTCACTAATTTAGCAGCGGGTGCAAGTACATCAGAAGTATACAAAATACTGTTTAAACTACTACAAAAGCGATAGTTTTTATAATATTAGACAAATTTTTCGTCTGAACACAACAAAGTTATTTATAATATCAATAGTTTAAAAACACTGCTAAAGAATTCATGTCATTTATAAAAGAGATATCCCTTTATAGCTCAATAATTTATTTTAACTGCAAATTAGAATTGACTTTCATTTGTTGATATTTCCTATTTTCTCGTTGTAAAATTGTACTGTTGTATTTTATTAGCCATTCCTTGAATTGACACCATTATCGATCTCTATAAATGTTTCAGACTCCGTTTATTGCTGTTGCACAAAACAGCTTAAAAGTAAATAATTTTATTTTAATAACGGTACAGTCTTCATAGTCAATACTTTCCAGTAAAACTACAATTTTTGTTATATACAAGGCAAATCGGCTTATATGGTATTAAATAGTTAAGTAACGATAGCTTTATTAATAAGACGCTAAATAAAGTGTTACTCGTTATTTAAACTTATGATGTCCCCTCCCTATATTGTCTTAACAATGTAACACGTAATCTTAAGATTCGAAATTCAAATCAATTTTACTTCATTAAAAATTTGACTGTAGAGCAAAGGCAACCCGCATGCGTCCAAGTACTTTCATTACAGCAATTGGATGAGTTTTTTGACCTCGATACACAAAAGGGATGAAATTTTAATCGTGTCAATCGAGATCAAACATCGATTACAATTTATCGATTCGGTATTGTGATTGGAAGATTTGTTGTATAGCCATCGGACTCATGTATTTCATATATACAATGAATAAACTTTGATAACTGTTAGCGTGAACACCTAAGTATAAGAAATTTTGTATTTTTTTTTTTCTCTAATTTCTCTCTAATTTTTATTCCCATCCCGATCTCGAATGCTCTAAAGTACAGTCAATTATCACGGTCGTAACTTTAACATGTTCCCTTTGTATTGTGTAACAATAAGTACTTATGCCACCCTGAACCGAAATAACAACGCTCCAATGACGTCATCATTCGTTTCATGTGTTTACACATTTACAATAATTTTCGAGGTTAGAAATGAAATGGCGGGCATTCTTTCGTTCTATTTTGACGCCATGTTGGGTTTAATGACCTGAGTTCGCGCGTCCCGTTCACGGGGAACTCTACTCAAACGGGTTAGTTGCATTTTGCATTCAGTTTAGTTATGTTTAAATGGAACAATCGTAGCTTGATTTGTAAATGCCCTTTGTTTGTTACAATATGAGCTGTAAGTTTCATAGACTTAGTCGGACATCTATAGAAAATAAAAGGAGAATAGGTTTGTGTAGTTTTTATTGCGATAATCTTAACAAAAATTTATATTACTTTTATTCAAAGCAAATAAGTCCAGACACCAAAATAACTGTAGTCTGCCTGATGGAAAACGTTGAGCAGAATCCAAGAGTAGTGTTTACCATCGAAATGCGAATACAGAAATTGTAACAAATCAATGGGCCTCCGGTATCCTCTCTCACTCGGTGAAATACAGCGCAGACGCTGTTTCACACCGGTTTTCTGTGAGGCCGTGGTATCACTCCGATCGAGCCGGCCCATTCAAGCGTGGCTCTCTCACGGGAATGGTAATGGATGTCAGCTATCTCCGTAGCATATTTTGTCCAAATTAATCTTGTCATTTGACTGTGTGTAGCCGTAATAGACTTAAAGCCGACCCCAAACTAATTTCGACAGCTTCGATGGCGTAAGTGGTAGCGTAAGAGGTCTCGGGTTTGATTATCGAGTCGGACCAAATATTTGTATAATCTGCAAAAGTTTGTTTTGAAGTTTAGGTGTTTTATATGTATTATATGTATGTATTTATATCGATTGCCTAGTATCTGTAGTATGGGACTGAAAGGCGCGGTGTGTTAGATGTCCGAAAATATAAAAAAAAAACGAGTAAAAAGCGTGGAGGACCTTGACTGTTCATGAATTCAACAAAGTTTATTGCCTGTGGAAGACATATGTATTATTTTCAGCTATTTAGCACTACATAAAAACGAGTTTCGAACTAACTCACATCTGTGTGACATTTGTCTACACTTCCAACTGTCATTGTTAATGGAGTAGCGAAATAAGTTATTTAATTGCCTGTAGAATTATTTATGAATGAAGCGACAATATTCGGTTATTGACTTTACATTTAAGAACCATGCTTTTTATAGAAATCTTGAAATTAATTTTATTGTGCCCGTATATTTTCTTTAAACGACAAATATTCGGAGCACAGGTGTAGTTGAACTTTGGCACCTATGTTAAGATTTAGCATTTGTTATGGGTGTAATATCGTATAAAATCCGATAAGTAGGAAATACGATGGATGGCATCAACAACAACCTATGGCAGTCCACTGCTGGGCATAGGCCTCTAATTGCAAGCCTCTCGGCTCGATCCTCGGCTTAGACCACCACGGTTACCATAAGATACTGTCAAACGTAGGTATTCCTCTGTCACCAGATCGCCTATCATATAAATAATTATTTCGGACATCTAACACACAACGCCATCTAGCCCCAAGCTAAGCAGAGCTTGTGTTATGGGTACTAGACAACTGATATAAATACATAATATTCTTTTTTTTTGTATAGACAAATATATTATTGTATACATAGAAAACACGCTAACTACGAAACAAATATTTGCATATCATGCACACATTTGGTCCGACCCGGGAATCGTACCCGAGACCTCAAGCACAGCAGTCGCATACACTACCACTGAGCCTCCGAGGCAGTCATAATATAGGCAATATATGTATAAAGGTTAGCTACGTACTTCAGGACCTGTTGCCCTGAATGACAAACAGATGTTTCTGTTTCCAGATCGGGGAATTACTGGTTTTCAAATATGGTATACTTGTTGATCTAGTGACGGCTACAGCAGCTGTAAATCTTGTTGTACTATTTAAACGAGGATATGACGTTAAAACAAGCTTTTTGGATGGATACCAAGAAATTGGTTAACTTAATTCAGTTAGACATTTGGATAAATTTATAAAACTTGATTTCTGCGATCGCAGGTCGCATCAAAGGATCATATATAATCTATATTATACCACTAGCTTTCACGTCTGGGTCACCCTTATCTTTTAGGGGTATGAAAAATAGATGTTCGACACTACCCTTACACTTTCTATTAACCATGTCTTCTCTCCATCCAATGGTTGCCTGTAAGAGATTGCCTCCGGGTAATTAGGCCGCCAATTGTACTTCTCTAACTGTATGTTAACCTAGCAATGAATCTGGTGTACAATAAAGAGATCTATTATTATTATTATCATTATGTTCGGTTCGATTTCCGGGTCGGACCAAATATTTGTTTCGGGGTTTGTGTGTTTTCTATGCATAATATGTACGTATTTACAAAAAAAATAGTATATATGTGTTTATATCAATCAGTTGTCTAGTACCCATAGCACAAGCAGAGCTTCTGCTTAACTCAGGGTTAGATGGATTTATTTATGTTGGCCGATTCTCAGACCTACCCGATACGCACACAAAATTTCATAAAAATGGATCTAGCCGTTTCGGAGGAGTTTGGTTACAAAAACCGCTACACGAGAATTTTATATATTAGAAAGCGATGCGCAACATTCGACATATGCTGTCGCAGTTTTTTTAGAGCTTTTCTCACTCTCTCTTTAGTCATTTCCACACTGCTGAGGATCGTGACTCCGTTTCATTCCGTCAACCAGTTGTCTCCATCGGTTCCGTTCTATAGTTTGATGGAGTACATCGCTGACACGTATTTTTAGTTCTTACCCGAGTACCCCTCCCCTACCCCATCTCCTAAACGGCGGCAACACACTTGTGACGCCTTAGGTGTTGCGGGTGTCCATGGGCTACATACCAAAAAATATTTTTTTTAATTTGGCTTTTTATGGTGTACAAATTTGATCACGCTGTTATAACATCACGCTACGAGCAATAGGAGACAGATGAGGTTAAATGGATCAGCTAATATCTTATAAAACAATTACACGTATATGAATCAAATGAGCGTGCTCAGAACACAATGAGTGGACCCACGAAAAAATATTGATAAATAATGATAAATCGAATCTACTACCTCTGACGTAGTAATTAGAAATACTAACTCCTGACTAAATAATAATCGGATAAATCTGTCCAAAATTAATAAGCATCATTTTAAAACAAAGCACCTTTTTACAAAATGCACGAAACACCTTTTTGCAAAATTCAGAAAGCACATTTTTGCAAAATGTACTAAGCACATTCTTGCAAAATGCACAAAGCACATTTGTTCCGAAGAAGAAGAAGAATCATCTACATATATTTATAATAGAATAGTTATTTATATACTTTATAACAAATAACAGTCCCATTGAATTGTTAATAAATAAGAGAAAGAAAAATTCGCCTCGATAATATTTTCAAGCTTGTTAATATTTTTTATTGGTAACATAACCATTAAAAATAATTAGTTTTACGATAGTAAAGTTTGACGTCAATATAGTTATTTCATACACATTTCCATAGAGAATAACGTTATGTTGTTAAATAATCTTTAACTTTCCTTTTACTATATTATATAGTTAGGTACACTAACATCATTATTTCTGAAGAAACAATAACCAGCCTATATTTAACCTATGTATAATAGACATGATGACAACTTTCGAAAAACTGTTTTACGATGTTTGGAGGTATCTCATATAGTCAAAAACAGTTATATTTCTACAGTAAATAAAGTTTTATTTGGAAAAAAATACGATTTAAATTATAAGTTTAAAATTCACAAGAAAACGCTGGGTGGTGTCATGGCGTTTGTTTGTGTAAGATGTTACGTCACTATTTGTTATCAAGTGACAATATATTATAGCTCTTAAAAACAATAAAGTCATCGTCGATTATATCGTGAGCTTTATACATAAGTGATTTCATTTACGTGTAAATAACTGCTGTAATTGACACTGATTGACAAATGGTGACGTCATATCTGCGACGAGACGTCACATACAGACGCAATGACACCACCGAGCGTGTTGTGTTATAGGTATAAGACAACTGATATAAATACATATAAGCTTCTTTTGTAAATATGTACCTATTATACATAGAAAACACTCAAACTCCGAAACAAATATTTGCAGATTATACAAACATTTAGTCCGACTTGGGAATCGAACCCGGAGATCTCAAACACAGCAGTCGCATACGCTACCACTATGCCACCGAGACAGTCAAACAATAATACATAACATGTCCGAAGTGTAGTGTACACAGGGCAGCCATATTGCCAAAAGCAATCTCCTCCAAGCAACCTTAGGATTAAATGTTTCAAAGAGTGTAGTAGCTGACGAGCATTGAGTTTGAAGAAATTATTTACATCCATATATCTAGAAATACTTCGAGCAGATTAGGGTCATAGTTTTTCTCTAACTAGTTTTTATATCATGTTAGTACATATTTGATCATGTGCTATGAATTTATTGTACAAAACTTCTTTTCATATATACTGTTTGTACCTAAATGTTATGCTCAACAATATTTACGAAAGCTTACAAATACACAGCCAACACAAAACACAGAATAGTACTTATTGTTTTGTGTGTAACATTTCATTTTATTTCTTAAGGCGGCATTGTTTTTTAAAACCGAAAATGTATGTACCTTGTCTGAGTTACAGCTTTATAATCCTTACGAGACTAATGTTTTCTCCCTCACACATTTTAAGATGGTATTGGTGTGAGTGGGATGGCAGATAGCATTATAAGTCCGAGAGAGACTGTAGTGTTCATTCACATAGAGTCACTGCACCGCATTCTGCAGTAGTGCTGTAACTGATTTATCGATATTTATGCTATTTCAAAGATAGTCACAAACAACACGATACAACAGCACTCCAAAGACAAGGAAACCTTGAAGCAAACCATTGGGTTTGTTTGGCCAGAAGGGTTGGTCACCGCTACCAACCGGTGGTTACAGCAGGGTTTTTTTATGGAGTCAGGGGCAAACAAGCAGACGTATGAACGATTACCGCCGCCCATGGACACCCGCAACACCAGAGGCGTCACTAGTGCGTTGCCGGCCTTGAGGGATGGGGAGGGTGGTGAGAGGAAGGTTTGGATTATGGGCTTGCGGTATTCTCACTCACTCGGTGAAACACAGCGCAGGCGCTGTTTCACACCGGTTTTATGTGAGGCCGTGGTTTCACTCTTCCGGTCGAGCTGGCCCACGTATGCTGAAGCATGGCTCTCCCACGTCAATGGTATAGAAGGTTAAAATTTCCTTTGAAAAGCTCGCGTTAGAAATTAGATTTAGGCATCTTTCTATGTCTAGTAAAGGGTACTAGAACAGGCTATTATTATATTTCAAGCATGCATAGTTGGAATAAGGTCTGCCTCCAATACCTGTCGGACTCAGACCTATACGACTGCCTCTGTGGTGCAGTGGTAGCGTATGTGGCTGCTGTGCTTGAGGTCTCGGGTCCCATTCCCGGGTCGGACCAAAAGTTTGTATGATCTACAAATATTTTATTTGGAGTTTGGGTGTTTTCTGCATATGTATGTATTTACTAAAAATAAGTATATATGTATTTATATCAGTTGTCTAGTACCCATAATCTAAACTCTGCTTAGCTTGGGGCTAGATGGTGTTGTGTGTAAGATGTCCGATGTATTTATTTATTGTTACTATTATTTATACTTAATGTAGACAACCGGGTAATTTAATAGGAAGTACATTGAACGGCAATACAGAAAATAGGGGAATGCAAGATTGGCAGGCAATAGCGATATTGAGTTACTTGGAGAATCCCTTATATGACATCCGTGAGATCGAAAGTAAATCTGAATTGTATTATAAACGAATTTTCGACAAAGTACAAAATTCTGTTTTGTAAATCTGTTCCTAGACTAGTGCCATTGATTTTACTTTAATTTTTTTGTTTTTTAAGTTCAAACACAAACAGCCTAGTTATCAGTACACTACGATCGTATAAAAAAAGGTAACCAAAGTATACGCAGTCTCTACGATAAGCGTGTTCACAAAACGTGACCAGGTCACCTTACCTGGTCACGTGGGCTTGCATGCCCACGTGACCAGTGTGTGTACTATGAATGTAATTAAGTTGTACTTTTTCTCTCAGTAAGTTGTCAATTTTAGTAGGTATTCCTTTTCACCCGACTTTGGCAATGCCAAAAGGAAAGATAATATTTTAGGCAGTCTATGTATATTTGTGTTAAACCATGGCTACTAAACTAATGCTCCGAATTTAATGAATGAGATGTCAATAGATTACTAATAGTAGCCCCGGTGACATAAATTAAAAGCTTAAACGCAGAGTAGAGTAATAGGTTTTTTTAAAACTTTTTCTTTAGAATATTATCGAACATATATAGACTTAGAAAAATGTTACCCTTCCTTTAGGCTCTACAGTAGTTGTCCGGATGGCGTAAGAAAGCGGTTCCCGGATCTCTCCCGTGTCAGGCGCAGAGTGGCACACCGTGGTGGTTTAGTGGGTAGTCTGGCTGGAGTCCCACACAAAGCGAACCCTCTGTCCCCGCGGGGGGAGAGCGAAATGCGTAAATGCATTCCACCACGTAAAAAAAAGGCTCTACAGTAGTCGGGTGAAAAGAACTCAAAGTCCATTATGAGCTTTTATCGATAGTTTCTTATAATGTAGTCCCATCACTATCACCGGTAATCCAGACCGGTTACCCGGTCGAATTGGCACAAGATCGTTTTTGTTTTTGCTCACAACATCGTAGCATTTATGTAACACACGTATATGGCTAACATATCTCATTCATAGCTATAATTTTATATGAATGAGAGTAAGGCACGCTTGCTTTTTGTAGGCGGCCTTTCTTTTGACTGACTTGCGCCGAGAATAAATGCAAAATGAGATTGTATCAGGATATAATTTAAATAGTTTAAAGGCTAGGGAAATTCTAATAAATATTTAAATAAATATTTCGGACATCTAACACACAACGCCATCTAGTCCCAAACTAAGCAAAGCTTGTACTATGGGTACTAGACAACTGATATTAATACATATATACTTTTTTTTTGTAAATACATACATATTATACATAGAAAACATCCAAACTCCGAAACAAATATTTGCAGATCATACAAACATTTGGTCCGACCCAGGATTCGAACCCAAGACCTCATGGACAGCAGTCGCGTAAGCTACCACTGCGCCACAGAGGCAGTCAAATGCAATTCATGTATCTGATTTTCGTTGTTTTATGTACGGCCCTGTCAAAGTTCTACTCTCTACTCAGCCTAATGGAAAGTATAAGCAGAATCGAAGAGTGGTGGCCACTATACTCATCGCGAATGCAGACAATGCAGCACAGCATCACACCGTGGCGGCCTAGTGATGCCTCTGCATCATTAGGCCTTCGGTCTCGGTCTGATTGCTAGATTTAATTGTAAATAATTCTGTGGACTGGACTAAGGGTAGTAGGTTTATTTTCAACAACAAGCCGTACTGACCCACTGCTGGGCTCGGGTCTCCTGTCAGGAGAGGGTTAAGGCCATCCGTTCCCATGCTGGCCAAGTTTGGCATGGGGACGGAAGACATCATTGTGGCTACATAATCTTGACGTTGGATGTTTCTTGGTTTTTTTAGCCGCCCAAGACCTCCAATTAAGCTTCACGACTGATACGATGATAAATGGGACCAACAGCCTAACGTGACCTCCGTATTACTCTCCCTTCTCCTCATCCCCCTCCCCATCCCCCAAGGCCGGCAACGCACTTGTGATGCCTCTGGTGTTACGGGTGTCCATGGGCGGTTGTAATCGCTTACCATCAGGCGATAAGTCTGTTCGTTTGCCAGGTATCCTATAAAAAAAATTGGCAATGACAACTTCTGTCTACGTATAACAAAGCCAAGAAAAATTTAAATAGTATTATATATTATTATGTGAAATATAATAACCAAACAAGCTTAAAAAATATTTAAAATTAGCTAGAATTCACATATACCTATCAAGACTTTAAAATTCTTCTTACTGCCTTAATAAAAAGGTTACGCCACCAAAATTTATCTCGAAAGAGGTTTTATCTTGATGTAATGACCATAAAGCCCTCACGATTCCATAAAACCCCATAATCCTTCGACAAACACAGCCAAGTACAACATTATTAAGAAAATTAAGATAACCCAATTTTTTACATCTGCTAAACATACATGGAAGAGTTAAATAAAATATTAAAACTTTAAAACCATTATGAAACGACAATGTATAGGGTATAATATATTGAAACGAGTTTCAAAAATTGAAATAAATATATTTCTTGTTAGGCTCAAGTGTATTTTATGAACCTTTGGGTTTGTTTTACTGTTAATTTTTGAAAAAAGAACAAATTTGGTTTATTTTTATCTGTCCTTTATTCGTTCGCGTCAAATTAAAAATTCGTGTTTATCGTATATTCTTTATTTAAATTTCAATTGCTGATATACAGACATGGTCCTTATGTTATCTAGGGCAGGGAATTAAAAAAAACTTCAAGGAATAAACCATAAACAAAGAACCTGTTTTGTTTTTTATTCTTATTCGTAATTCGAAAGCTGATTAAATTTTCATTGGCCATTTGAGTTTCTGAATGAACTGCATTTGTAATGGGTTTGTGCGATAAAAACATGTTTTTATTCCGTTATGGCCGCTTTACTCAGTATACTGGTAGTTATTTATTGAATTATTGATAAAGAAAGTAAACATTTAATGTCGGCTTGACATTGGTGTTTTTTTTTATAATTTTAAAGTATCAATCAAGCCATTTTATATCTTACAAGCTAACAGATGTGATATGCAAAGCGCTTACAAGATTAAGTTTTGGATAAGTGAGTTGCAGTAATATGTAGTTTAAACACATCCTATTCATATTATACAATAGATTTCATAAATTAATAATAATTTTATTACGTCAATGGTCATTTTGTCATAATAAAAACAATAGATACTTTAAAATGATGAATTAAAGTTATCAATAATAAAAAAATCTGTTGAAGAGTTTAAACAATATTCTATACTCTCTCTCTCTATGTCATTCATAATTATATAAAAATGATTATACAAAGGTTCATCCATCGGCAAATAAACTTATCCATATATATTACGGATATAAAATAGTAAATATTTTGGACATCTTACCCACAACGCCATCTAGTCCCAAGCTAAGCAGAGCTTGTGTTATGAGTACTAGACAACTGATATAAATACATATATACTTTTTTTTTTCATATTATACATTGAAAACACCCAAACTCCGAAACAAATATTTGCAGATCATGCAAACATTTGGTCCGACCCGGCAATCGATCCCGAGACCGCACAGCAGTCGCATACGCTACCACTATGCCACCAAAGCGGTTAGTTGTCATAAATCGCCTTTGACATAAGTGTAATGGATAATATTGAGAGCTGCAACATTATTGTTGCTAGTTTAAAGAATGCCCTTTGCAAGTTTTCGGTGTTTTATAATCTACCTCGTTGGCCTAGTGGTTAGCGTAAGCGTCCGCAGATTAAGAAGTCTCGGGTTCGATTCCCGGGTCGGACTGCTGTTGGGTTTTTCTTACAAGAAATTCTTTATAGCAACCTAGAGTATTGAAAATGGCGATATTTCCCACCCGTGCCTCGGAGAGCACGTTAAGCCGTCGGTCCCGGTTTTCATGAACATCTATGGCAATCATTATTGGGAATCCAATGCCCTCGAACAAACTGACAACTTGTTCAACCTTCGAATTCAGTTCACCATCAGGGTTGCGGAGGTCCGATGCCAGTCGCTCCGTGTAAAAACTGATATTCAGGTAAAACCGGTTGAACTAATAGTCGACCCCAAATCATAGGAATAATAAAGGCTAGGAAGATGATGATAATTGTTAAAAATCCAGACCAGGTTTTATACACGTCTATTTCATTTCGTGTAGTAAAACTAGAAGTAGGAGAACCAGTTTCTGGGAATTCATAAGGGACGTTAAACATTACGATACCTTACGATTTATTGTTCTGCCTACCCCACGAGCAATAAAAGCGTAACGTTATACAATGCTGTGTCATGGGAGTGCATCAGAGTGCACGTCACTCCGTCTCTTAACAGATTTGATGTTATGACAATCAGTTAGCGTTGGTGTGTTCATCTTGGTACCGGAGATTTAGGAAATAAGCTTTAAACAAAAAAACAAAAACAAACAACAACCCATAATGTCCCACTGCTGGGCTCGGGTCTCCTCTCAGGAGAGGGTAAGGTCATGCGTCCCCACGCTGGCCAAGTGCGGGTTGGGGACTTGCAAGAATACGTTGTGGCTACGTAAATCTTGCCGTTGGATGTCTTTAAGCCGCCCGAAGGCCTCCAACTAAGCTTCACGACTGTTATCGTATGATAACAACCGGGACCGACTGCTTACCGTGACCTCCGAATCACGGAGACGCTCATGGTAACATGCCACCAGCGGTCACCCATCCAGGTACTGACCGCGCCATCGTTGCTTACCCTCGATGATTGTTTCTTATCACCGAGTGCACTGGGCTATGAGCGCCTAATAAGCTTTAAGTGGTTACCTCAATACTACATGGATCAAAATAAGATGGACTAACGGAAGACTTAAATCATATCAAAAAAACTCTCGCACCATTAATCGAGGGGGACTTTACAGACGTACATAAAACGGTATCAAAAAACACCAAGACTTGAAAAACCATTTGTGGATTACACAAAGTGTTGTCCCGTTTGGGCAGGGTAACCGCTAAAACTAATACGATATTCGTGCAATCAGGACTCCAAAGGCAATAGTAGTCATTTGCCCTTACCGTTTTTCTGCTCGTTTGCCTCCTAAATCTTAATAAAGGCAAAGCTACACATAGGTTTCTTGTAGGTATAACTAGTTGCGCGCGTGTTACTCACAGTTATTGTTATATCCTTACTCATCCCGAGGGAACACAAAATCTTTTCCGGATGAAGAATAGCATATACGCTTTTCCACACTATAGTCTATCTCTATGTCAAATTGAATCCAGATACCTTCAGCCGTTTTCACGTGAAAGAGTAACATACATCGACCCTCACAAACTTTTCGGATATCAAATATCTTTAATAAAGCAATTTTTGTGTAAATATTTAATCTGAATGTCAGAAAAGGCTGCAATGATTTTCATGGAATTTAGTATGCTGAGGGTTTTGGGACGATAAATCGATCTAACTAAGATTTATTTTTACAAATTTTACCAAAAAAACAAAAATTAATTAATGTTTATATAACCTCACATTGTCAAGCCAAAAACGGATTTAGCGAAGTACTTTTTTTGCTAGAAAATCTTATTAACTATATTATGGTTACACATTATGAGCCAACAAATAGATATGGTGCGTAATTCGCGAGGCCTATGTCCAGCAGTAGACGGCGATAGGCTGATGATGATGATGAAATAGATATGTATTTCTTCTTTTCTTTTTAAAGACAACTCCCGCATTAGGAATATACATTCCTGTGTCACGGGGATCTTTACAAACATACATGAAACGGAACAAAGTACACTCAAACTTAGAACAACAATTTATGGATCACACAAAGTGTTGTCTCATGTGGGATTTGAACCCACAACACTTGGCGCAGTAGAAAGCGGTGTGGTGACCACTGAAACCCCTTTTTTTTACATTTGGAATCCCTCTCGGGCCTTCATCCCTCCGGGGTTTGCAGCGGGGCGGTGTGTCGGAATCGAACCGACTAAAACCACGCGGTGTGCCGCTCTACGCCTGAGACGGGAGAGATCCGGGAACCGCTTTCTTACGCCATCCAGACCGACCACTGAAACCACTACGCCAGCCGTGTAGTCTAAATGTAGATTAACTCAATATATAGTGAACTTTAGCAAAGTACAGTCTATGTATAATATGTATGTATTTACAAAAAAAAAGTATATAAGTATTAATATCAGTTATCTAGTACCCATAGTACAAGCTCTGCTTAGTTTGGGACTAGATGGCGTTGTGTTAGATGTCGGAAATATTTATATTTATAAAAAAAAAACAGTTTATTTTGCCAGTACCTCCAAGTGATGTGACCGCTAACCCCACGTCTTACATACTAAGAGGCAATTACTAACCAATATGCTATTTAAACCTGTCTCTAATAGTGATGTGCTGTTTATAATACTATCTTGCGGATATATAGGGGTTTGTTAAATATTTTCGATATTCGAATGCGGATATGTTTGTTTTTATTGAATGACAGTGACAATGCGGTAAAGATATCATTCAATTTGCACAGCACGTTTTACTTTTAAATAAGAGCTATATGTAATATTCTATGTATAATATGTATGTTTTTACAAAAAAAGCATATAAGTATTAATATCAGTTGTCTAGTACCCATAGTACAAGCTCTGCTTAGTTTGGGACTAGATGGCGTTGTGTGTTAAAATGTCTGAACATATTTATTTATTACTAAGAGCTTTATCAAATACATTCCAAAGATTTCGTGATAAAAGTAGTGAAATAGTGGTAATATCAGTACTAAAAATTGGATATTAAAAAAAAATTGGATGTAACAATATTAATTCAATCCAATACTATAAATATCCATTTCAAATCTACAAAACACAATGTATACCGATCCATCGGATATCGCGGATACATCTGCGGTTATCGGGCACATCACTAGTTTCTAGTAAAAATAAATAATGCAAAATAGGAGCATAGTGGAGCATATCAGGCTGGTGACGCATACTGAGTCATGGGATGATGGCATGTAATTGAAAAGCTGAATAAATTATATTGAAGACTGGGGTCCTGTCACATTATGTCAGGGAATATTGAAGAGAATTCTTGACAGTTGATAGGAAACTAAACATATATATTATTTGGTTTATTTCTATCAGAATGAGACTTTGTGAGTGTATAATACGAATATATAAAGGATAGTGTTGTACCTAACCCTTTTTAACCGACAGGAACAACAGGACAGGAAATTTTGGTAGTTTATGTATGTTTGTATGAACCACCGCTACGCCTAAACTACTGAATCGATTTTTGTCAATGTAATATAATAATGGCTTGAGTGATATACGCTATATAAATTTTATCGAAAATTTCAAAAGTTTTATTACATTTTTCATTAAACTTTTTCTTGTTTGTTGAAAGACTTCGAAAATAATAACAGATTAAAACAAGGAAGTCAATTTAAAAAAAATACAGTATTATTTAGTCAGTGTTTTTAATTTCACTTTGAAAATTAGTTTGACTATTTTTAAGCCTACTTATATATTTTTTCTATAATAATAATAATAAATCATAAATATTTTGGACATCTAACACACAACGCCATCTAATCCCAAACTAAGCGGAGCTTGTATTATGGGTACTAGACAACTGATATGAATACATAAATACATACATATTATACATAGAAAACACCTAAACTCCGAAACAAATATTTGCAGATGTCACAAACCCTTGGTCCGACCCAGGATTCGAACCCGAGACCTCATGGACAGCAATCGCGTAAGCTACCACTGCGCCACCGAGGCAGTCAAATCTTTCTATGTTATAGAGAATATAATGATCAGAGAGAGATATATATATATATATATATATATATATATATATGTATATATATATATATGTATACCTGCAAATATTTGTTTCGGAGTTTGGGTGTTTCCTATGTATAATATGTATGTATTTACAAAAAAAAAAGTATATAAGTATTAATATCAGTTATCTAGTACCCATAGTACAAGCTCTGCTTAGTTTGGGACTAGATGGCGTTGTGTGTTAAAATGTCTGAACATATTTATTTATTTTTATGATAGTAGGTAACTGAGGTCCAAAGTAGAGCATTCCTCATGAGTGACGCACATCGCATCATGAGATGATGGGACGCAATTGAAAAGTTGGACAAACGACGCTTACTTACAATAACTTTGTATGGTACGGGTTAAAAGTTAAAGCGATCCTTATATTTTTTATGAGTATTATTTGTATTTTTCCACTTTCCATTTAGTGGTATCTTAAAGTTTATATAATAAATTATTCAGCTGTAAATCGCTAGAGAAATGTTCACAATATTTATCAACTGGATGGCCCTAATTGCATAATAAATATGAGGTAAGCCTCTTTGTTCGACTATTTCTACTATAACTACTTTACTGTCTTACACCTTCCAATAGCGCTGAAAGAAACAATACCTTACGTAATACAAAGGCTAAGGGCTGAGCACAAAATCATTGTCACACAGTTTGGGCCTTTAAGAAACATCTTGATTTGCAGATGGTGACGTGGCTCGGTCTTCAAAGACTTTCAAAGACTTCCGTGTATTTGCACGGAAGTTTCGGATTTCCTCTTATATAATATGTATATATTAACACGTTNAAACATTTAAAAATTTCTCTTGAATCACTCTAACTTTTACTGAAATCTGTATCGAAATCTATTTAGTAGTTTAAAAGAAAGTTCTTAATAAACAGACAGCGGAAGCTACTTTATTTTACACTATCATTAACAACCCATAATGTCCCACTGCTGGGCTCGGGTCTCCTCTCAGGAGAGGGTTAAGGCCATACGTCCCCACGCTGGCCAAGTGCGGGTTGGGGACTGGCAAAACAACGTTGTGGCTACGTAAATCTTGCCGTTGGATGTTTTTAAGCCGCCCAAAGGCCTCTAACTAAGCTTCACGACTGTTATCCTATGATAACAACCGGGACCGACTGCTTAACGTGATCTCCGAATCACGGAGACGCTCATGGTAACATGCCACTAACGGTCACCCATCCAGGTCACGCCGTCGTTGCTTACCCTCGGTGATTGTTTCTAATCACCGAGTGCAACTGGGCTATGAGCGCTTTTATACTATGTTGAGATTTTAATCGTCTAATCTGAAAATCAAATATATAACTAAGGTTTAGTGTGAATTAACTTTTAATAAATCCGCTCCTTGCTTTAAACTTACACCCCACCAATGATCTCACACGCCGACATTGAAACTTAAATTGTTCAAATAAAAATGCATCGACACTTATAAATTACTAAGTACCTTTTATGGCGGCTCCAATGAGTTATGCCCACTGCTGGGCAAAGGTCCGCCCACAGTTATATAATTGGTTCTAATTGTTCGTTGAAAAGTGTTATTATGTGCGCCGACAATTAAGAATACGTGTCTAATTGGTAATTTGCGTGTTGGGACCCATTGCAGCATGTATTAGGAGAAAGTGGACAAGGCACAAGAGAAGGCGGGATAGAGATTGAATACTTATATAATATTTTACCGTGGGAGAGCCACGCTTCGGCATGAATGGGCCGGCTCGACCGGAGTGATACCACGGCCTCACAGAAAACCGGTGTGAAACAGCGCTTACGCTGTGTTTCATCGAGTGAGTGAGGATACCGGAGGCCCATACCCCAATCCAACGCCCCCTATCCCCCTCACCATCCCCTTTCCCCTCAGGCCGCCATAGGGTCACCATGCTGCATTGTTCTTTTTCGCATTGAGGATGGTGACCACCACTCTTGGATTCTGCTCATGCTTTCCATCAGGCAGGGCAGAGTCATTTTGGCAGCTTAAATATAAAAAAAAAAAGAATAAGAGAAGACAGTTTCTTCTTCAGTTCATCTCGTGTTGTTTATGTTATTGAATATTAAAATACCGCATTATATATCCGCGAGATAGTATTTATTGTTATTGAATATTAGACCCTAGTTATCTGATTGACTTTCTTTAACTGCCTCGGTGGCGCAGTGGTAGCTTACGCAACTGCTGTCCATGAGGTCTCGGGTTCGAATCCTGGGTCGGACCAAGTGTTTGTAAGATCTGCAAATATTTGTTTCGTAGTTTGGGTGATTTCTATGTATAATATGTATGTGTTTACAAAAAAAAAGTATATATGTATTAATATCAGTTGTCTAGTACCCATAATACAAGCTCCTGTATTATGTCTGACTGTCCTGTGTTGTGTGTTAGATGTCTGAAATATTTATATTTATTTATTTGAATCCATTTTGTGAACGAAATAAGATCTCAAAGAGCAGAGCTTATCTATATACATAAATATAAGTGGAGTGTCTGTTTGTAATATAAAAATAACCGCTATTTACTAAATGCAAATATATGTATACACGGTACATATATCAAAATAATATTTTTTACAATTTTTGAGTGTCTGTCTCTCAGGAATGGTTGCACCGATTTTGACGGGACTTTCACTGGCGGGTAGCTGATGTAATTAGAAGAAACTTAGGTTTATTTTTTTAGACTAGCTTAGCCTCACTGTGTTATCTATGATTGTAAAAGCACAACATCACAACGAACCTGATGACAAACATACTTAGATATATCTAATATTCTTTATAATATCAATTCTTGTTTATAATATCTAAATCTAATATTTAAAAATATCGTGTCGCGGTGTTTGTAATCAAACTCCTCCGAAACGGCTGGACTGATTTTTATGAAATTTTGTTTGCACATTGGGTAATATTTTAAAATATGTACTTCATGTTCATGGGAGAGCCACGCTTTGGCTCACCATGGCATACCACGGCCTTGCGGACAATCGGTGTGAAATAGTGCCTGCGCTGTGTTTCACCGAGTGAGTGAGGATACCGGCGGCCCATAATCCCACCCTTCCTCTCATCCCCCTTCCCAAACCCACTTGGTTGGCAACGCACTTGTGACGCCTTTGGTGTTGCAAGTGTCCATGGGCGGCGGTAATCGCTTACCATCAGATGATACGTCTGCTCGTTTGCCACGTATATAGGCCACATATTACTCATCACGCGAACGCAACAGTCAAGACCCCTAACCACTGAACCATCCGTTGTATCCATTTCTGTATACCAGACAAGTTTCACAAAGTTTCACGTAGATCAGTTAAGCAGTTTAGACATAAAATCGTAACAAGCAAACATATTTACATTTATAGCTTTACTAGCTTTAGCCCGTAGCCCCGAATGTTTATCCGTTATTGCGATAAAGAGTACGTACTTCCTTAAGAATCAAAGTATCTGCATGCCAAATTTCATTGAAATCTGTGCAGCGGTTTAGCCGTGAAAACGTAATAGATACAGCTACTTTGGAATTCATAATATTAGTGTGAATTTCAGTTAAAATTGAAACGGGACCACGGGACGATGACGATGTCCAATGTCCTTGATTAGTCTTGTTTTTAAAACATATGTTAGACATAAGTTTAAACTCAAAATGATTCATGACTCAATTCGACTTATAATTTAGTGTTCCTTTAAATCAGAGGGATATAAAACAAAGATTGTTATTTAAGTTTATTTTTTTTGTTTTAAAACTTCATGCACACATGTGCAACGGCGGGCTTAATGCCCAAGGCATTCTCTACCAGCCAACCTTTGGGTTGTGTAGAAATTTTGTGGGGTAGAGGCATTGTGGTGGGAAAAAATATATATACGTGAAGTTACATATATACATAAAATTATATATATATATACACGGCAATATATAAACTTTATATACATACACTATGATACATATTAATACATAAACTTTACATACATATTTTGCCTCACATAGAATGTGTAATATTTTGTTTATTAGGGTTGTAAACGAATAATTCATTGTAAGTATAGGCAGCCATTTTGTTTTTACAATGTTTGAAGTAAGGGTACCTTAATACAAAGTTTGGTCTTGTTTGAACCCTTTTTGATATTACTATGGTATACAATGAAAAAAGGTCAAACATTTCTAGCATTTTTGAAATCTCTTGAATACTAACTTGAAAAGGCCGGCAACGCACTTGTGACGCCTCTGGTGTTGCGGATATCCATGGGCGGCGGTAATCGCTCACCATCAGCCGATTAGTCTGCTCGTTTGCCACATATATCATAAAAAAAGTTAACTGACTTCAAAATTGGAGGAGGTTCTCAATTCAACTGTATTTTTTTCTTGAGTGGAAAAAGCGTCTCAGCAAAAAGCGTGCCTGGGGCCAGGTGGAGTGACGCAAGACGGTTGTCAAGGAGCTGGACGTGAAGTCCAAAATCTATTAGAGTTACGTGTAATGAGAGAAGCCTGTGAATGTATATGTATGATAGTCTGATAATAATCATGGTGAAATAGCCGATCGAATGAATTGACAGTGATTCATGCCACAGCGTTTAGCTTCATAAGGACATAAGTTGTAAACCCAAAATTGGACGACAAAACGAGAATAAAATACCTCAATAAAGACTAAAATGGTATAAACTACTGCTGAAAATCATTCATTTGAAATTGATATAGCTACTAAATTGTAGTCTCATTGTATTAAAGTACCAATAACAACTGTATCGGGAGATTTATTGGCTTTTAGATACAATTTAAGGATGATTTGATTCGATCGGAATGATAGGATCAACATCTTAGTGGATATCACTAATATCATCAACTAATCAGCGATCAGGAAAATCAGTAGGCTGAAGTGGAAGTGGGCTGGTAATGTCTCCAGACTGATAGTAGCTGGAGCTGAAATGTGCTAGAGTGGAGATCGAGATTACGCAAATGTAGTGTAGTGGCGCCGATACATAGTATGATGGACCGATTAGTCGAAGACACGGGTGGCGGCGGATGGACGTAGACTGCCCAGGACCGGAATGGTTAGCGTTCCTTGCTTGGTGGACTACTAGCCGTGGATGAACTTAGGTCAATACTGTACATCATTAACAGCTTTTAACTACCTCATTGGTATTGTGGTTAACGTAAGCGACTGCCAGTCGGTCGGCTGTTGGGTATTTCTTCCAAGAAAATATCCGGCGTATGGCGATATTTCTAGCCCGTGCCTCGGAGAGCGCGTTAAGCCGTCGGTCCCGTTCTCATGAACAACTATAGCAATCGTTATTGGGAAGTCAGTGCCCTCAAATGTACTGACAACTGGTTCAACCTTCGGATTCAGTTCACTCAGAGTTATGGAGCTCAGATGCCAGTCGCTCTGTGTAAAAACTGATATTCAGGTAAAACCAGTTGAACTAGTACCCGATCCCAAGTAATCTTAGGAATAATAAAGGCTAGGAAGATGATGAATATCAACAGCTTTTAACAGTTTGTTGCTGGACATAGCCCCAAGAAAGTCGAGTCTGGCTTTCTATGCCGTGCTGACGATGGCTTGGCATAGCTTTTGCTACAATTTCTCCTCATGTTTGTGCTGTTGCCTTACGTAGTTTGCTGCTTAATCGACTTTGACCACACTCACCGAATGAATAGGGCTGGTAACATTCCATTTTATTAAACCACACGAATAACAACTGCAATTACTGTAAATACAATTATATATATTACTTTGTTACATTTTTACTCTTCAACTTTAGCTCTTGTTTTCAAGTTGTCTGGATTACAACGCAATAGTACTAATTAAATTAATTCTCTTCCTATTTCTACTTCTCTTCTACTCATCTTGTTTCTAAATAAATACGTCCCGTGGTGAAGCGATGACGCGAGATACCCCTTCATTAAATCTTCATAAAAACGCCTGTAACGATTGATATATTGTTATGTATATTATCGGTGTAACGCATCTTTTTTAAGTTATTGATTGATCAACTGTGTAAATGAAACTGTATAGCATGTTATTTTCATTAAAGAGACCGAATATTTTTTGATCCTTTCAAAATAATAATAATATATTTGTTATATGATATATGTTTAATGAAATATTTATTATATTTCGGACAATTAACACACAACGCCATCTAGTCCCAAATCAAGTAGAGCTTGTATAATGGGTACTAGACAACTGATATAAAGACATAAAAACCTTTTTTTTGTTAATACATACACATTATACATAGAAAACACCCAAACTCCGAAACAAATATTTGTAGATCAGAACCCGAGACCTGAGGCACAGCTTACGCTACCACTGCGCCACGGAGGCAGTCAAAATGATTTTATAGTTGGAGCATCTTGTAGATAGACCTCGGTTAATAAGCAATGCTATGCTCTATCTTAACATGAGTGTAATAAGAATAAAATACTATTAATAAGCCTGTGTTGTGTCAAATTTATTAAATGGGACCCATCTCATACACAGCCGTCTCATCAGAAACCAGAGAGTCTGTACTATTTTAACCAGACTACTGATAGACATTTTTATACATTTCTTGTTCAAAATAGTGTTTAAATAAATTACACTTAAACACAGTACAAATGATGATACAAGATGGCTCATGCAATGACTTGACGGTGGCGAGATAAATAAATAAATTCGGACATTTTACACACAACGCCATCTAATACCAAACTAAGTAGAGCTTATGTTATAGGTACCAAACAACTGATATAAATACATATTTACTTTTTTTGTAAATACACATTTGTTATACATAGAAAAGACCCAAACTCCGGTATAAACATTTGCAGATTACAAACATTTGATCCGACTCGGGAATCGGCAGCAGTTGCAAACGCTACCACTGCGCCACAGAGGTAATCAAGTGGTCGTATTCATTTAATAAGTACAAATAGAAAACTACTAACAATGTTTTTACGTCTTTATATTTATCTAAAACTTAATTAGAACCTAATAATAATAATATTGTCTCTTTTGTTACAGGTATGGAAAAGGCGAAAAGCGGGGTCAAGTTGGATAAATTTGTTCGATATTATAGAAATATTGTTAGACTAATGTCCCTCTGCTGGGCTCGGGAGGCAGTTAAAAATACCGAGTAAAGCTTAGTCGTCTGGATACTTTTAAAAAAATGACAAAATTTGCCTTTGACGCTCTCGCAGTTATTTTATGGTAAAGGGGCAAACGAGCAGACGTGTCGCCTGATGGGTAAGCGATTACTGCTGCCCATGGACACCCGCAACACCACAGGCGACACAAGAGCGTAGCTGGCCTTTTGGAGATGGGGAGGGGGACGGGGAAGTGGTTGTGTGAGCCTCTGGTATCAACACTCACTCAGTAAAACACAGCGCAATTGATGTTTGATACTGGTTTTCCGTGAGGCCGTGGGGTCAACCCGTTCGAACCGGCCCATTCGTCCCGAAGCGTGGCTCTCCCACTTTATAATCCACACAGTATAACTTATAATTGAATTGATGATGATAATTCAAACTGTTTGTTTCAATACGAAACCCCAATTCATTTTATATCGGATCTCTTCTAAAATGAAAGTCCATTGGTTGTCCATGCAAGATATACTATCTAAATTCTGACCCGTCGTCTCTGCCGACCGCCCGTGGAGCTAGCGAGATGATTCACTTTTATTTTACGATCCACATTGTTAGACCGTGTGAATCTTAATAAAAGAAACAATAAAACCATTACAGGGGACGATTCTAATGATAGTGACATTTTTGTTGTAAATAATACAATAATAATATTTCCGACATCTAACACACAACGGCATCTAGTCCCAAACTAAGAGCTTGTGTTATGGGTACTAGACAACTGATATAAAATCACATATACTTTTTTGTAAACTAAAATAATGACTAATTCGGGCGTTTAGTAGCTTATAATATGCTAGACAAATAAATATATTTGAAGTGTTTGTTTGTAATTTCAAATTAACAGCATTTTACTGGATACAAATGGAAGTTTATTATATGATACTGATATTAAAAAATCAAGTTTTTATCTATCTTTTTGTGTGTTTGTTCCGACTAATTTCAGGAACGGCTGGAGTCGATTAGACAGCTGGTGATATAAAGAGTAACTTAGGTACAAAAACAACCGCTGGTAAAGCCAAGGGACAAGCCAAGAATCAACCACCAGGCCTTTTTGGAGACCTTGAGTGTTGTTCCATCGAACGGTGTCTTTCCACCATGAAATGAACGAATTCGTCTCAATATCATTTCTATTATATCATCAGACTTAAATAACTTAAGAAATTGTTAAAAAGAATTGACCTAATGAAATGCTAATCAAATTCGTATAGATTTGACCTTTGAAATGCCAGTGTCGTTTATTTATGACAGGTTATCATACGTTGAAAATAGCTAAATATGTTTTACAATACACGTTGAATAAAACATAACAATTATTAGCTAAAATAATTATTTATAAATCTATGTTTATTTATTTCGAGAACCCATACTTGGTGCATTGCTTCTAAATGTCTGCCTCATTGGTGCAGTGGTAGCGTATGCGACTGCTGTCGTGAGGTCTCGGGTTCGATCGGGTGGGTTCCAATATTCGTGCGATCTGCAAATATTTGTTTCGGAGTTTGGATGTTTTCTATGTATAATAAGTATGTATTTACAATA
Source organism: Hyphantria cunea (assembly GCA_003709505.1). Classification (NCBI taxonomy): domain Eukaryota; kingdom Metazoa; phylum Arthropoda; class Insecta; order Lepidoptera; family Erebidae; genus Hyphantria; species Hyphantria cunea. The sequence goes on from PKRV01002605.1 coordinate 5,770,545, forward strand.
AAAAAATAGTATTTATATCTATTATGGCGTCGTGTGTAAGATGTCTGAAATATTTTTTATTATTATTAAGTAGCGGTGTTCAATTCATTCTTTACGGTATAAAATTTATAATACACAATAAAAAAATAAAATGGAATTGAGAACTTATTTCTTTGTTTTTTCTTTTCGAAGTCGGTTAAAATACTTTAGCCAGAGCCTTTTATATTTCACTTCTGAATATCTGCCTCCCCATAGAAAGGAGGCTTTGACCTATTACCACGCTGGCCCGACATTAGAATATAATAGAATTAAAGAAGACAGTCAAAAAGCGCATCCATAATCTTATCTAAGATTTTCAGATAATATGTAATTATTTCGTTTCCATATCTAAAGTAGCTATAAATATTACGTATACGAAATTTCACTTCTATCTGAAATTTTCACATACTAGTTTCATTATACACCATTGTCCAAAAATAGTTGTAATGAAGTACCAAACTAACAAGCCCTAAATTCATTCCCATTTCGGGCCATCAAAAATATTGTGTCGGTGCAAATATCCTAACAAATTGCGTGGTTTATGCGTCTTGTCCTCGTTTCACGCGACACTGAGCAAATTTATTCAGGCACTATTACTGACATAGGCCCAGGGCCGCTTGACCTGGTTCTCGTGAGAAATAATTGATAGACATTTTCTCTACGATGAGAAAGGTCTTAGATATATTATGTACTAGTGGTACATAAAATTGCATCATTGATATTGTTAGACCTATGCATCCTTTTTCGCCATAAATTTTGAATCTGCTGTAAAATAAAAAAAAAATGTTGTAGGTTTTATTTAATTATACGAATGTTCGTGAACGCAATTGTTCTTTCAAATTTAGAACATTCATTCTTTGGTTGAAAATAAAAAACAGGAGATTGGAAACCATGGCGTTGAATAACAAAGTTTTGTAATTTGTTTGTGTATAGAAATATTATATTCTTCAGGTATCAACATAACTTTATTTTCTGTTGAAATGCGATACAAAGGTGATGTGAAAATGAGATTAAAAGTATCCTAATAGTGTTTGGTATATTGTGTCAAAATATGAATTCAATCGTTACAAGAATTTTTAAGTTTTAATAGATAGAAAAACAAACTTGTCCATTTTTAAGTACTTACTAACTGACCCGCGTCTTGTCTGACTCTCTAAAAAGGAAGTTGTTTGTATTATTTTCGAATTGTTTTTACATTTATTACCGTTCAAACTTTCATTGGACTTCCATAAATATTTTAAGACCAAAATTAGTCAAATCGGTGATGCCATTCCCGAGTTTTAGTAGGATAAACGAGCATCAATTTTTTTTTATATGTATTAGAAGAAAATAATAATATATACTTTAGATATAGATGAGAAAAGAAATATATGACTAATAGCTGAGATGAATTTATAGTCAAAAGTATTAAGATGTTAATCTTTTATTTGTAATTAAATACGTTAAATTAGATTTGAATTGCAAATGACATATTGAATCATTTAATAATAAGTGAATCTGTTATCTGTGCACTTTAGAGTTTTGGACGGGAAAATACGAGGTAAAACAACCAATTTTACAAGTAGTTTTTCGACATTCGGATTACGTACTGGCTACGCGCTACTAAGACAAAGGCCTCGGGCTTCCCGCTCCAGTCAAAAAATTATCTGAATGTATATTTCGGCCGAATCGACAATGTCTAACTCGCTGCCCCTAAGTTTGAATATAGATTCAGATAATTGATAGCAATTATCTGTAACCTTCTGAAGATCTTTTATTTCTGAAAACCTACATTTTTTTTTGGATGTAAAATGTTAATATACTATTCTAAGCAATTGTTAAAACTATCAGATTTCAGTACGGTTGGATCGGCTCGACCAGGGGTACTACCCTTTCACAGAAGAGTAACTTAAAATGACAACATTCGTGCTATCGTGTTTCGTTGGTGAGTTTAAGACCGGAGGCATCCCATTAGTCCGCCTTGGTGACCAACACTGTGGGTCATCATGCTGCATTGTTGGATTGTCTGCATTCGTAATAAGTGTGGTGACCACCACTCTTGGATTCTGCTGAAGCTTTCAATCAGGCAGAGCAGAGTCACTTTATCAAGCTCTTAAATTAAAACAAAAATCAAAAATTTGCGAATCCGTCCGTCACCTTGAATATATAAAAAACCACACATGCAAAATTTTACACAAGATGGCCGACACTTCCAGGATGTATATCTTATATAAATACACGTGTAGGACTTGGATTTAGGTCATGGCTGTCCAGCAACTAGGTCTTCTAATGTACTATGATGTAATTTGTGACGTCACATCCAGCTGTGATAATGGAGTGAAAAGTGTTATTAATTTTCCTAGAAAATTGTGTAATGGAATATGGGTTAATGTGTTGCATTGTGTGGAGCGATGCTTTTAATGTGCTGCAATCCCATTAAAATATTCTTTATTATCATTGTGTGATATTGTTTGATAAGCCCGTTTTTTTTCTGTCTGGATGTGTTTATATATGTATATGTATGTATTTAGAATCATACAATTACAAATTCCCATCTTCTTCCTCAAGAAAAATCTGTACTAGTAATATAAATTGGCAAGTAACGGCTACACCGTTGCACCGATTTCAATGAAATGTTGCGCGGTAATACTTTGATTTTCGGGAAAGGATATAGGTTACTTTTTACTGTGGTAACCGACATACATGTACCTAGTGTGCGGGCTGGCGCTGGGAGGGGTCTGGATGTCGTAATAAAGCAGTTCCCGGATCCGTCCCGTCTCAGGCGCAGAGTGGTACACCGCAAACCCCGTTGGGGTGAAGGACCGAGGGGGTATCCACATCTAAAAAAAAGTGTACTTACATATATACACAACTCTGGTTACCATTCCGGTTTGGGATCAGTCTGTGTAAAGTTGTTATCGTTTATCATCGTCACATCAATGATCTTTAATAACCTGCATAGGTTTCTCGTTAGAAAGGGGTTGTGGTTTACTGGTAACACACTGGCCAGACAGGCTGGTAAAGGGTTTATTTTAAGTTTTTTCTCTTTTTCCAGTGATATTGCCCTACACAGTATGCTTCCTTAATCGGCTCTTACAGCACCCACTGGATGAATATGAGTGGAGACACTCTAATCTATCGCCACGGGGATGCGTCATGAATATATTTTTAAATAGAGTCAGTATATTAAAAAAATGAGCTATAAAGTATAATCAACAACCCATAACGTCCCACTGCTGGGCTCGGGTCTCCTCTCAGGAGAGGGTTAAGGCCATACGTCCCCACGCTGGCCAAGTGCGGGTTGGGGACTGGCAAGACAACGTTGTGGCTACGTAATCTTACCGTCGGATGTTTTCAAGCCGCCCAAAGGCCTCCAACTAAGCTTCACGACTGTTATCCTATGATAACAACCGGGACCGACTGCTTAACGTGACCTCCGAATCACGGAGACGCTCATGATAACATGCCACTAGCGGTCACCCATCCAGGTACTGACCGCGCCGTCGTTGCTTACCTTCGGTGATTGTTTCTAAACACCGAGTACAACTGGGCTATGTGCGCCTATAAAGTATAAAACATACCGAAATACACTAAAAGAATGATTGAAAAATGATTTCTTCTGTCTGTTTCTCACAAAGACACTATAGGTAACTATAGTAAAAATAAATCTGTTTCAAAACGTTGGCCGGTGATCGTCAAAGAGTCTGTAAAGTCTATAATTGTTACACGGGGCTATAAAATACAAGCCATGTGTTTCTGTAGGAATTTTATTTATTGTTTGACCCTGAAACCTTCAGCAGAGAAGAAAAAAACATGTTTTTTAAGTGTGGCATGATTCGTCAAGAACTTTGCATTAATATAGAATACTGTTACTAGAACAGATCAACGGTGGTAGAAAAATGAAGATTATTCATTTGGTAGACGGTTAGGTTCTGTGGCAAGTAAGAACGACTCGGCCATTTGTTCTGGATAAAGGTGTAACGCATCCATCCTACCTGTACCTGTACATATGTCGGTTCCGTTACAAAGTGGATCATGTCCTTCTCCAAGTTCCAATCGATCTCTGTGCCGAAATTTATTCAAATTGTTTCAGCGGCTTAGACGTTATAGCTTTCGAATTTACATAATTAGTATGGATTAAATTATGAATGTATTAAAAATATTGATGTCGTGTAGGTACGATTGACCTAACTCTGGGGTGACTCTGGTCACCTCTAAATGTACCTAAGTCATGAGGTACGGCAGGAGGGACTCCAGAAGCCGTTGCGTTGCCAAGCGTTCCTCGATCTCCTCCAGCCTACCTAGGTAGGGCACCGCGGTGGTTTAGTGACTAGACCGGTTCGCCGTGACCCGACGAAGGGTATGGTACGAAAAGCTTTCACCGTGTAGAAAAACGGGTACATTACATATTAGTACTATTATTTATAAATAAATACACAGCAATATTAACTTACAAAAAAATATGTATGTTAATCAATAATAATAATAATAATATATATATTTATATTTTTAAATATATATTAGTTTATTTTTTTTATGTATTTAAAAATGTAATTAATATGTATATACAAGTAATAAAGAAAATAATAATAATAAATATTCCAGACATCTAACAAACAACGCCACCTAGTCCCAAACTAAGCATAGCTTGTATTATGGGTACTGATATAAATACATGTATACTTTTTTTTGGTAAATACAAACACCCAAACTCCGAAACAAATATTTGCAGATCATACAAACGTTTGATCCGACCCGGGAATCGAACCCGAGACCTCAAGAACAGCAGTCGCATACGCTACCGCTACGCCACCGAGGCGCCTAAATATGTGAGCATGTCAGTCAGACGATCACGTGGTTCAAAGTGTTCGAAATAACAAAACAAAAATTTAGGATCGTATGATAAATATGTGTCTACAACGTCCCCGTGGTCTGTTTCCATGGGTTTCCATGATGTCAGCTTGGCATATTTCACTCGAGCTTAAAATATAAACATGTATCAAAAGTAGTTCATACGTCTATTGTATATAACTCTCGGGTCACGTTGTTACTAACGATGAACTCCGAAATTATCTAATTTATTTTCACGTATTTTTACATTAATATTTGTGTTTTGCTGGCTTGGCTAACATAGTTGACATCATGCTTAGATAGCTTTGTTACAATTACTTGGAAAACTGCATACAAAAATAACGAAGTAATAAGTAAATATGTAAAATATTAAATCATTTCAATAGTTTGCCTTGAATCTTTTCGATTCGCACAACCAATTTGTGAGAAAAATTGTCGACTGCGATTCTAAACCGATATATCCGTACGAGCCCTTCAAAAAAGAATTATACACTTAAGTCAGAAGCATTTTTTGGGTTGCAGGCCTCCATTGATGCCGTTAAGCACTAGCCATATATTCTTATGCCCATTATCTAATGAAAAAAGATAAAAGGTAAATAATATACCAACTATAAATTAGATTAATGATATTAATTAATACTACAATGATATAGGTTTATAGATTAATTTATTAAGGTGAAATGATCGTCTGCTTTGGAAATGAGGTCGGCATACTCTTAATACTCCCTGATGAGTGATTTATTCCATGAAATTGGGTCGTGGCTTGCCACTAACTGTGTCAGAACTCCTCAAGTTTATGGAAATAGAAATTTATGCGAGAAATTAATGTATTCACATTAAATGAGAGTAGTGTTCGGGAATTAATTGGGGTGTATTTTGATGGTGGTTTTTCTGACTTATTACTATTACATGCGATATTATTTGTCAATCGATTCTGCGGTATGCGGTATAGACAGACTGACAGCATATTTTCGAAATACTAGTAAGTATTATTTATTCTAGTTAGTCCTTAAAGACGAGTCCGGGTCCGAATGAGTGTTATTGGGAATCTATCATCATTCATTTGTTCATCATTCTTGTGTTGTATTCTCGTTCAGAACAAATAATTGTGTGAAAAACACGATTATTTGTTCTTTGTCTTAGTGTAATGTTACCTATAATATGCATATATTTAGACACTATACTAGCTTTTGTGCGCGTAGAAGTAGATATTATAATATAACTTTTACCCCTCTATATTTTTACAAATTTTTAAACAAATCCATCAAAGGAATAAAAATTTTCATCGCCTATTTTACCCCCTTAGGGGCGGTTATTCTAGTTCAGAATTTGATTGATAGTAAAAATCTAGTTAAAAAATTGCTTCCACGAAGTCACCACTGAAAAGCAGTTCCCGACGCCAAAATTAGCTTGCTCCATATAGCATTTTGTTCTCAGAAACCTCTGCACATCTCATAAAGCTTTACATTTTAGGGTATAGCATTAAAATGTCGTAAACGGTTGGCTAATGTAAGGAAATGCCCCGGTCTTGTCCGCAATTTAGGTCAGTAGTTCCTACAATGTTATTTTACCGTCACGCTTTGGGATTTGTCACATGTGGTGTACTGCAAATACCTCTTAAATTGTATTTTTATGGTACTAAAACATTTACTACATCCACCTTGATACACCTTCGTCTCATGAGCTTGCCTTGCAGGTTTTTGGCGGGCAGGCAAACAGGTATATGACAGGGAAGATATTAGGCGCAGCGCAGGTCATACGTCGACGAAACACGGGGGTTCAAACCCCAACTTTCCAACTCTGGGTTATTAAACATTTCTTTAATCAGATAATAACTGAATCACACCGTGGGAGAGCCACGTTTCGGCATGCATGGGCCGGCTCGGCCGGAGTGATACTACGGCCTCACAGAAAACCGGTGTGAAACAGCGCCTGCGCTGTGTTTCACCGAGTGAGTGTGGATACCGGAGGCCCACAATCCAACCCTTCCCCTCATTCCCCTCCCCATCCTTCAAGGCCAGCAACGCACTTGTGACGCCTTTGGTGATGCAGGTGTCCATGGGCGGCGGAAATAGCTTACCATCAGGCGATACTTCTGCTCGTTTGACCCTATTCCAAAAAAGAAATCTCTTTTATACGACTCGGGAATTTAACCCGAGACAATCGGCAGTCGTATACCCTAACCGCTAAGCCAACAACGCAGTTATACTATACTTTTGAATTAATTTAACTGCCTCGGTGGCGCAGCGGTAGCGTACGCGACTGCTGTTCTTGAGGTCTCGGGTTCGATTCCCGGGTCGGATCAAATGTTTGTATGATCTGCAAATATTTGTTTCGGAGTTTGGGTGTTTTCTATGTATGATATGTATATATTTACAAAAAAAAGTATATATGTATTTATATCAGTTGTCTAGTACCCATAATACAAGCTATGCTTAGTTTGGGACTAGGTGGCTTTGTGAGTTAGATGTCCGGAATATTTATTATTTATTACTATTTTAATTACTTCTGTAGTCGGATGTTCTAAAGTCTAAACAAATTTCGTTACTTCCCGAAATAAGATATACAATTTTTATTCGGGTTCCCATCCATCATGATGTCATCATTGTTGCTAATTATATACATTTGTATGATGTTTAGATGTCAGTGTCGGTTTTGTCATGAATCATTTCCGTGTCAATGTCGGATCATTTCTATTCTCAGTTATTTAGTATCTCAGAATTAGCGATTATCTTAAGAGGCTGTTTTGTTTACTTTTGAGACACAAACGAATGACGAAATTAAATGAGTAGGTAGCTCATCTAATGGAATGTGACTTCCAGGGATCGTAGTGACCACGGACCCATGCAATATGAGAGACACAATAGCGTTTAGCGACAAGCCAGTGTGTATGTTTGTGTGGATGCGCGTGCGCATGTAGTAAGTGTGTTTGTGTGTGTTTAAAGAGATTTTGGGATAAATTTGAGGAACAGTTACAAAAGAGTTCTTTGACATGTGTCAAAAAATAATATATTTTAAGCAGTATCAGTGTATTACTAAAGCATAGCATCGTCAAACTTTATTCCAATAAAAACCAACCAACATTATGCGTCCGGTGGGCCTGAGAGACCTCCTAGTCAAACACCTACGCATAGCAAACAGTTACCAGAAAGCGATCACAATCACACGTCTCCTTGAAGTCCAGCTCAAGTGGAGTGAGTTAACGATAGCGTTTATTTGTAGGATGAACACCTGTTTGTCAATATTCTGTATGGTCTAAGTTAATAAGAGAAGCGATTTACCCAAACCATTGGTCTCAATGTTGATAGTTCTATTATTATTCGAATGAACAACCTCTACAGCCCCCTTAGCTAAGTTACGTTGCTGTACATAGTGAACCTGTACTTACGTTCAGTCTACAAACGTAAATGTTGCAGGAGTGACGTCATCTCAACGCTAACATGGTCAAAACAAAAATAAAAGGTAACGGATGCGATAGCGGTGGCAGAGCGAGAATCGACGCGAATAACTTGCGTCTTGGCTGAAGGGGCTTATATTTATAAAGTTGTTATAAAATAAAATATATGACCGATTACTGTGTATGTGGTCTTCGAGAGCCTGTATTTACTCGGAAGGCGCAATAGTTGAGTTGTGATTCACTGATGTCTGTCTTATATGTACGTAATATCATAAAAAGAAAAGATAAAAATATAGCAATGTTTATTTAAAATGATATGTGCCTAGTAGACAGTAATGGGATATCTCTATTAAGTAAGTTGTAAATATTGGGCAAAATGTGAGTGTATTAATACGCCTCTGCCTCTGTAACTGAGTGTATATTTCGGTGCTTCCTTCCTGTGCCGAGCGGTCAAAACCTGGAACTCACTACCAGCGCACGTGTTTCCTTCCCATTATGATCCCGGGTCCTTTAAGCGGGGCGTGAAAAAGCATCTCACCAGGCCGCCATAGTGTGGGTCACCATGCTGCATTGTTCTTTTTCGCATTAAGGTGGTGACCACCGCTCTTGGATTCTGCTCATACTTTCCATCAGGCAGGGCAGAGACATTTTGGCGGATTACACATAAAAAAAAATATCACTGCCCATAAACAGCTGGAAATTGGCCTCTCCATAGAAAACGGTGACTAAGGCAGCATACACAAGGCTTCAGCACTGCAAAGATGGAACAATATATACAATGGCCTCATGTGGAACAGCATTTGCGCTATGTTTTACCGAGTTTTCATCTTCCTCCCATCTTACAAAGGCCGGCAATGCACATGTGAAGTCCCTGGTGTTGCGGGTCTCCATGGGCGGCGGTAATCGCTTACCATCAGGAGATAAATCTGCTTGTTTACCCCCTATTCCATGAAAAAAGCTAGGCGTAAGATAGGCATTAAATGATTAAAACTCATAAATAGAATATTCGTCTACCAATCGCTGAATCTCATGCTTAACACCACACAACCCAAATATTGATCATATAACAAATAGTTACCGAAACTCAAATACACCATAAACCAGTTCACAATACATATTCCATGTGGGTTTGTAGGGCAGCCATCTTTAATTTTAGGTGAAGGTTGCTCCAAATAGGCGGGAATGCATTTTCGCAATCGTATTTCAAATGTTTAGATATTGGTAATGCAACCGCGGTTATTTTAGAACGGTGCTTCCGAACTATTACTGTTTATTTCGATGTAAAATACTTGAATTGGTTTAAACTTCTCAGCTGAAAAAACCAGCGTTAAGCGGTAATGTGTACCATTTCAACGATAATGTATCGAAGGAAACATATACGCAGGCTACGTTACAAATAGGATTATACTTACAATGTCCGTTTCATGTATGTTTGTAAAGATCCCCGCGACACAGGAAAGTATATTCCTAATGCGGGAGTTGTCTTAAAAAAAAAGAAAAGAAAGAGTGCTGCTGGCCGATGAGTGCCTCGATGTGGATGTATGTGTGTGAAATTGTATATTCGATAAACCCTCCGTTATTTGTAGTAACATTTTTTTCATTTCACCATAGTCTATAGTATACCATTAATTCGTAATAACTTGACTACTTTAGTTTGCCTAGTGGTTTAAACAGTAGCCACGCCGTTTTCTACTGCGCCTGGAGTTGTGGTTTCAAATCTTACATGGGACAACATTTATGTGATCCACAAGTTGTTGTTCAGAGTCTGGGTGTTCTTTGTATCCGTTTCATTTTTTTTTTAATTGAAAACACCCGCATGTGGAATATACATTCCGGTGTTTAGGTAATCTTTACAAACATACATGAAACGGACACAAAGTACACCTAGACTTAGAACAAAAATTTTGGGATCGCACAAAGTGTTGTCCCATGTAGGATTTGAACCCACAACACTTGGTGTAGTAGGAAGCGGTACGGCGACCACTAAAACCCCTTTTTTTTGACGTGGTGGAATGCCTTTACGCACTTCGCTCCCCCCCCCCCCGCGGGGGCAGGGGGTTCACTTTGTGTGGGACTCCTGACTGACTCGCCAGACTACCCACTAAACCACCACTGTGTGCTACTCTGCGCCTGAGACGGGAGGGGTCCGGGAACCGATTTCTTACGCCATCCGGACCCCTCCCAGAACCACTAAAAAAAACCCCTAGGCCAACCGTGTCAATATCTTTATAAAGTCCACCGAGACACAAGTTGTATATTCCTAATGCGAGAGGTGTCTTTAAAATCTTAAAAGTAACTTGTACAGAAATAATAATATATATCTATCTATCAAAGAACATTATAAATATGTTATGAATTTGAAGTACTCGCTCTAATAGTTCAAGTGAATACTTCCTATTGTATAAATAAACGCGGAGATATCGCACAGGAAACAAATCAGACTGAACCACTTAAGTTGATATTGCGGTGGTAGTGTATATAACTTGTATTTAAACAATGTAATAATGGACCCATTGATTAAATTACAAATTGCTTCTAAGGATTTTACTAGCTTTTGACCGCGACTCTGCCTGATTGTATATCGGTTATCGCTACGAAAGGAGCCTATGTGCTTCTCCAAGTTATCGATCTAGCTGTGAAAGACAGATTATCACTGGCAGGCAGCTGTTGGTATAAAGAAATATTTAAACTACTTTTTTGGACCAACTGTACCCTACAGCGTTACGTGTTGTTGTTGTTGTTATAAAGGCTCAACAACAACCCCGGGGGTCAGCTAGTAATTAAATAAATAATCAGCTAATAAGTCCACGTTCGATCCAGACGTATAGATACCTACATAATTTATGGCCGCCGACGTTTTTCACAAAAAAAAATAGGTTAACTGTCTATGGCACATGGATGGCAGTTTCGCACGAATTAATACAGAAGGCTAATAAAATATGCCGCTAATATGTTATTAGATATTGACCTACAGTCGTTAATCAATTGTCGAAAGTAGGACACCATGTTATGGGAATTCATGATGTAATTTTATGGCAAAGTATTATCCACACCCATATCCAAGAATATTAAACTTATTGGGGGATGGGCGAAACATGTTTATGGTATCGATGCTTTAGCAATCGATATTACTATTCAAAACGCTTTTTAGCTTCTACTGTTTGTTGTATGTTCGTAACCAAGTTTTGTAACTGTTTTTTTTTAATTTATTTATTATTTATGTGCCTGAGCCTGATAAGGTGACTCTGCATGAACAAAATACAAGAATAGTGGTCAGAAAACTTATTGCGAATGCAGACAATGCAGCACGGTGACCAACACATTGGCTGTCTACCGATATACCTCGATGTAGATGTCTCTTGCTGGTGGTAGCACAACCTGGTGGCGTTGATAAGAAATGAAGTAAAAGTGAAGAGAAAAATAGATGAAAATAATTTCTGTAGAACACCATCGACGCAAAACTTTTTCCAGTTTTTGAAGCGCACACAAACCTAGGTCTCATTTTTATATATGGACGCTAGACGGGACAAAAGAGCACACGTTTAAACTGATGAAAAGGGACTGCTGTTGCCCATGGACACGAGTATATTTTGCCAATAACATTTCTTTCTGAAAACAATGCAGCGCCAAAAATGTTATTCTATTTTAATATCATGAATGATTAGATTTTATAAATTTTTTAAAAAGAAATCGTTATATTACATTTTGAGAATGTTATGAACGAATTAAATTATGGAATTTCTTTTATTTCAGTGTTTCTTGAGGGTTTTTGGTCGTGTAACCATTTAGTTTTTTCACGAAAATCCTTATTCATCTTAAACCTTTTTTATTTCGGACCTTACGTATGACCAGGCCAAGTTCCATGCCCGTAAGAGCATCTAAAAATTGAAAGACCCACATACAATATTTGGCACAAATCTAGGTATTCTTATTGTTAATATTTGTAAACTCTCAAGGGACCATAATTTTAAAACGAAATTAAAACCTTTCAACTCCGTTCTCTTTCCAGCATTCCTTTCATCTCTTCACACACTTCTATACCGCGACAAAATTCAACTCATAATATATTACTGCTCTTTAATATCAAGATCGTATAAACTCGAGTTCAACAAACGTACAGACGTCACACCGCGCTATAATCTCGGGCTTTTATCGCATGCGTAAGCGCAGACGTAGACGTGTTGGTTTGTTTTATATTGTTATACACAGTTTCATATTATCACGAACATATTCTTATTCAAATTGAGTTAAAACAGAGGTTAAAAACCCTTATTTTCATCTTTCCATTAATCCCCCGCTGGATATATAGACCTATCACTCCTGGTAGGTTTTGACGGACGTAAGAGTTGTAAAAGGTTCGTTTCAAGTTCTCATTCTGTTTGCATTGATTCTATTTGTATCCTCGGTCGCCTCTTACGGTGTCCATGAGACGAATAGGGATATATAATGACATTGTGTATTCTTAATCCACCACCATGTGGCAACTTCCATATACAGCGCAACAGAAATATACTACAGCGCCATCTACCGAAGATATATCGAACTGTAGAGTAACGAAGGAAATGAAAAAACTACCAATCCTGAATCGCGCAATAGAAGTTCTCGCGCCGATTAATATATACACAACATCTCAACATCAACCGTTGGGCAGTGGCCCGCCAGGCATGATCACCTTGTCTGGTTCTCTTTGTCTCTCCTCCTCTACTATACCACACTAGTTAGACGGTTGCAGGTTTTAGTTTTTCTTCTCTTTGCAGTGATGTTATCCTGCATAGTTTGCCCCCTCAGTCGGCTCTTACACAGATGTTTCAGATCATAGAGGTGCATTAAAAGCCACAAGTGAACTTGTTCCGATAGCATTAGATCAATCTATTGTTAGAAAAGGTTTACAATATCCGACAACCGGTTCCTATTTTCGAAAGAACCAGTTCTCTGTTACAAAATATCTATCAGTTCTTATCGTGTATGTTTCGAGAAAGCCTACCTAACTTTTGACCCTACAGGTACCCTTCGTATATGGAGTTCAGCTACCTGTCACATGAACTGCTATACTAATTGACCGCACGGTTAGCCTAATGGTTTAAGCGGTTCAGCCGCGAGGGGGCGAAGTTAAGCGTGTGCCGTAAGTCGCCTAAACTGAGAGTCTTTATACAGCAGATGGTGCCCGCTTCAGTGCGGGCAGGCGCTGGGAGGGGTCTGGATGGCGTAAGAAAGCGGTGCCCGGATCCCTCCCGTAACAGGCGCAGAGTGGCACACTGTGTGGTTTTAGTCGGTTCAATTCCGACACACCGCCCGCCGCAAACCCCGGTGGGGTGAAGGCACAAAGGGGTTTCCACACGTAAAAAAAAAGTGGTTTAAGCGGTTGGTTGCTAAGCAATTTTCTTCTTCGCCAAGTATTGTGGATTCAAATCCTACATGAGACAACACTTTGTGTGATCCACAAATTGTTGTTCTGAGTCTATGTATTCTTTGTGTTCTTTTGTAAATTCCGAATGCGGGAGTTATCTCAAAAAAAAAAGTACTGGTCGTTTTTGAAAAAAAGTTTGTAGATTGACTTTATATCTTAACTTTCTTCCTGAATTCCTTTAGGATATTCAATAAAAAATGTCAATTACATTAAAGATATTGACTGGTCTGTTGGTTGAGCGATTAATTACACTCACTACTAAGACGGAGGTTGTGGGTTCGGGAAAAATAATTGAAGTATGAGATCACTCATTTGTTGTGTCTGATTGTTCTTAAATGCAGTATGTTTATCAGTAGTTGGTAAACATAGTACAAGCACTGTGTAACTTGAAATCAGACTTAAAAAAAACTGCACAGCCTATGGTACTTTATGGATTTTAAAAGATATTTAAATACATATGTGATTTACAACCTGTTGCTACTATTTCTACGAATACAGAATAGATACAAAATAAACTCGAAAACGTAAACCATCCAAAACTTGTGACAGCTTTTTACTTTAATTTATTACAGTGTCAAGTATACTACGGGAGCTAAATACTCGCCTAACGTTATTAGGCCTTTCCCTTCCTCAATAATATTCCGTCATCTATTTAAAATTCTTAAAACTTAAAGCAACGCTGAGCTCTAATTAAACTGGACATTGTCAATATGCATCCACTTATACAAGGCCTCTTTATACCGACACAATCTACTTTATAGTGTAGAAACTAGTGCTTGTATTGAATGGTTGGGGGATCTTGTTCAAATGGTGTTTATTTTATTTTCCAGAAGATTTACGTCTCTGCTTTGACGGTTACTAATGCTTTGAGGTATGAAACATTCAAAGAGAACAGTTTTGGTAAAGCGGGAGTGTTAATTTTTTAGTTCATTTTTTTGAAAATAATTCTTTTAGATGATCGTGATGATGTCGGGCAAATGAGCCGACGTATCGTAAGCGATTACAGCAGCCTATGAACAAACACAACACCAGAGGAGTCAGAAATGCGTTACCGGCATTTTAAGAATATTATGATTAAATGCGTATTTATATATATATATATTTATCAAACGTCAAACGAGCAGATGTATCGCCTGATGGTAAGCGATTACTGCCGCCCATGGACATTCGTAACACTAGAGGCGTCACAGGTGCGTTACTGGCCTAGGGGGATGAGGGGAAAGGTTGGATTATGGGCCTCCGGTATCCTCACTCACTCGGTGAAACACAGTGTAGGCGCTGTTTCACACCGGTTTTCTGTGAGGCCGTGGTATCACTCCCGTTGAACCAGCCCATGCGTGCCGAAGCGTGGCTCTCCCACGGTGAAAATTTATATTTTGTTATTTCGTATTTTAATGGGAAACTGTACAACAGTCAACTAACAATGAATTGGAACAAACCCTAAATCAATTCTCCTGGCCAGCGTAACCCAGGCTGCTAGTAGACCTAAACCTCCTGTTTAAAGCGAGCCCTTTGTTTAGCAGTAGACTATCAAACACTCTTTATTGATTGGTTGATAGAACTTTGAAAATTACTAACAATATGACTGTTAATTCCTTTTTTCGCCGGTTATATTTAAAATCATGCCTAGTTGCGACTGAAATGTATTGTCTAAAATCCATCCGTAATATGTACTCGTACTTTGAACTCAGAATTTCCAAAACACTTGAACATATCCCTAACCCTTTACAGATATTATTTCTATTTACATAAGCTATGAATCATGGCCAGCTGTCTAAATAACTGTACGTTATTGGCTTTATATATGTATAATATCGTTATAGCTGCGGATAGACAGACGGACCACTTTAACTGCCCGTTACGGTACCGACCTATTCTTAGATACATTGGAAGGGCATGTTTTGATGACTGCTTATGAATAAACACAAGTATTTCTTTAAAGGCTTAGTTGTTATCTCGAAAATGTTCTTTAAAACCTGAAGTGGTTGCTATAATTCTATGTTGTGGTCGTCTTCTGATCAGCAAGCATCCAAGGTCTTTGGGGTCAAACTCTTTAGATTAGGAGTTTTAGGAATATTGGCTAAATTTGTGACTTTGAAATCAACTTCAGCTATTCAGAAATCGGTCATGTTTTCACATAGGTAAATAGCTACAGATGCAGTTTCACCGAAGTCTTTTGCAGTTAGAAACCCGATTTTTCTATCAATTGGAATCCGACTCTGTTTTCAAGTTCATAATTTAGATTGTTTTATAAACTCTTTATTTTGCAAAGATAAGTTAACTGAAAAAAATACAATTGAATTGAGAACGTCTTCCTTTTTTGAAGTCGGTTAAACCAGTATACTATATCACACCTGTCTTAAATAATTCATTGGTGGACATAGGCCTTTCTCTTGAAAGTAGTTAAATCCATACTCCATACTAATATTATTAATTCGAAAGTAACTCTGTCTGTCTGTTCCGATACGATTTAGATGAAATTTACTATGGGTATTCTCTTATTCTTAAAGAAGAAAATAGGCTTGTATTTTAACATCATTATCATCAGTCTATCCTAGTCCACTGCTAGACATAAGCCTCTCCAATTGCACGCCACTTGGTTCGATCTTCTTCTCGCATCCAGCTCCTGCCGTTCGTCTTGCGCATATCATCACTCCACCTAGCCTATGGGCATCCTACAATACGTTTGCCGAGACGCGGTCTCCACTTAAGAACCCGGTTCTACACCGCGATGTAAAAATACACATCCTTGCATCAGCATCACTGTCTCCGGTCTCGCACTCACCAACGAAACATCTTCTGTACGAGGGCAATACTTCTCCTTTGGAGCCGGCACGTTTGTGCTGATATCAGTGTGGCTCTAATACCTTGATACAGTACTGCAATACGTTATTCCTAAAGAACGCAATGGAGTTGCAGCTTTAAAACACACTATTATTTTATTGCTAAACTATTTTTCAAACAACGTATTAACCTTGAAGTGGTTATGAAGCAAATGATTCATATTCTGGATAAATGGAACCGGAGTCAAATAGCCCAATAGAAATATTTAGTCCCGCAAATTAATTGCAACAATTAAAAAGGTCGGTCGGCCAAAATTCGCGCGTCCGTGACCCATTTACCATAGACTATAGAGGAATTAGGACATGGAGCTGTCAAATAAATATATCTTTTGTTTATGGTGAAATATCACGTTAGAATATTTATTTGAGACGTTTTTTTTTGTTTTTGCCCATGTTGGTCCCCATTTCATGTCATCCACATTTCTTATATTTTTTATCATTAATTCCATCACGACGAAGACTTGAAGACTCGAAGACTTAGAATTGAAGACTTGAAACACTTGACATTGGCAGAAATAGCTGATCCGGCTGATTGCCATTCATCAAAAGAAGAAGATTTATTTGAGACGGGGAGATCGTTTTTTGTTTTTTCGAAAGACGGTCCCCATTTCATGCTATCCACATTTCTTTATATTTTTTATCATTAATTTCATTAAGACGAAGACTTAAGGACTCAAAGACTTATTATTAAAGACGTTAAATACTTGACATTGGCAGAAATAGCTGATCCGGCTGGTTGCCATGTCATCGAAAGAAGACATTTATTTGAGACCACAAGATTGGCTGATTAGGAGGATACGATCTGATATAGGTTTAGTACCCTAGTCTTCCCTTTGGTAGATGGTATTACGAACCTTCTAAATTACTTATTGGAGATTATAATACAATTCAACTTCAATAGGCTTGTTGCTGTAGTGGTTAGTGTTGACTAGTATACCATGTTCGAGTTCCACCGAGAACAAATGACCTGTTGATGAAGACGATTATTTAGTCAGTTTTTTGGTGTATTTTATATAACATTATGTATTTAAGATTATATTAGTATGTTAATCAGCAGTTGGTTATCATAGTACAAACTCTGCCTTTTTTTTAACGTTGGGTTTAAGCCCCCATGGGCTTGCGATGTGTCGGAATCGAACCAACTAAATCAGAAGCATCATCGCTTGCATCATCGCTTCGGTGCTTCCTTCCTGTGCCGAGCGGTCAAAACCTGGAACTCACTACCAGCGCACGTGTTTCCTTCCCACTGTGATCTCGAGTCCTTTAAGCGGGGCGTGAAAAAGCATCTCACCAGGCCGCCATAAAGTGGGTCACCATGCTGCATTGTTCTTTTTTGCATTGAGGATGGTGACCACCACTCTTGGATTCTGCTCCTGTTTTCCATCAGGCAGGGCAGAGTCATTTAGGTAGCTTATACATCAAAAAAAACTAAAACCTCACGGTGTGCCACTCTGCGCCTGAGAAGGAAGGGATCCGGGATCTGCTGTTATTAAAACATCCGGACCAGTACAAACTCTGCCTAATTTGAGGTGTATTAAGATAGGTTACCATCCTAGTTTAAAATTAGGAACGGATAATACACAAAGCGACATTAAGATAAATACTTGTATAAAATAAGCGAATATAACATTGTTTACCTATATATTGGTTAAACTTATGACAACCAAGGGATGAACAGGGGTGTCTTACGACCCTGCTAAGGGACTGAATACGCAGGATTACGTACACACACACACACACTGTAAATAGAAGGAAAACTTGGCACAAATCTTACCTATATATATATAGATAGGTAAGTATATTTGTATATATACCAGCAAGTATGGCCAATATCTTTTTTTTTTTTTAAAGACTACTCCCGCATTTGGAGTATACATTCCTGTGTCTCGATTTTTACAAACATACATGAAACGGATACAAAGTACAGCCAGGCTTAGAACAACAATTTATAGATCACACAAAGTGTTGTCCCATGTAGGATTTGAACCGACAACACTTGGCGCAGTAGGAATCGGTGTGGCGACCACTGAAACCACTAGGCCAACTGTGTAGTCAAATAAATTTTTAAAAACCAGCCTTTGACCAGAGTGGTACAGTGTGCCAAAATCTTTCTAAAGACAGACCTATATCCAGCAGTGGGTTTAAAAGCGTGTGGACGATTTTCTAACTTGTTGCTAAACCACTTGATTACTTATTACTATGAACCGAACATTATCAATGGGATTCAAATACTCACTTGAAATTCTACTTACTACCGCAGAACAGAGTTCCGCCTTACATTATTATACAAAATGGTTACGACTGTCGTGCCTATGGGGTCTCATGGTGCATACCAATGAACACCATTATGGGCATGGGGGCAAGACAGCGTGTCGGACCAGAATATTGATGGTGAATACTGATTATGGTAAATTGGATACTTATAGTAAAGCTTCCTGACGTTGTATGTTTAAATAAAAATGGCGTCATGATGGGAGATAAAATAATCCATACTTATATTAAAAATGCGAAAGTAATTCTCTCTGTCTATCTCCTTGTTACACGGCTAAACCGCTGCACCGATTTCCATAAAATTTGGGATGGAGATACTTTGATTCTTGAGGAACGACATAGGCTACCCTTTGCTGCGATAACCGACAAACACGAGAGCAGAGCTGCACGAAAATGCTTGTAATAGATAATTGTACAAGTCCCCACTCACGATCTAAAATAGTGGATTGTACAATGGGAACCAGGGGGTTCACGTATTTATCAAGGAAGGCTATACTTGTATATCATCACGCTACGACGAATATGAGCGGAGTATCCATTTAAATTTTCATTTAAAAAACTGTAGGCCTCCGGTATCCCCAGTCACTTGGTTAAATACAGGGCTGTTTCACACCGGTTTTCTGTGAGGCCGTGATATCACTCCGTTCGAGCGGGCCTATTTGTGCCGTAGCGTGGCTCTCCCACGGACTACTGGACATAGACTATCCACAAGGCTCTATAACCGATCCTAATGTTAGTTCCGGTCCAGTTGTTCAGCTTCCTACCTTCGTAATCTCATCTCATATACCGCATATCCATCTCAATCACCAGAAACATTATAAGCAACTTGTAAACAGTCCATGCATCTATGTTTACCTATTACCGAATTCGATGTAAGGAAGTATGTACATTGTAATTACGAGTGAAACCGGGCCAGATCAATTAGTCACAATTAAACGGACGGATGGTCATACCGAGTGGATTATTAGGTCAGTCTTAATCACATAATACAGCTGGCTGTGAGTTTAAACTGGCTTTGGAGCTAAGTTTATCATGAGTGGTTATCCAATCTAATACCTTTAAACCTCAAATTCTTCTCTGAATGTCAGAAACAGCATGAAATTTAGTTTGTAGGGGTTTCGAGGGAGATAAATCGATCTAGCTAGAATTAATTTTCAGAAAATTTACCAAAAAAAACAATACCATGCAAAGCTTGGTCAGCCAGGTACTTATAATGATATATTTTTATTTTCGGTTACACACAACGCCATCTAGTCCCAAGCTAAGCAAAGCTTGTGTTATGGGTGCTAGACAACTGATAGAAATACATTATTTATAATATAAAATATCATCATTATATTATGAAATACATAGAAAACACCCAAACTCAGAAACAAACATTTGCAGATCATACAAACATATGGTCCGATCCGGGAATCTAACCGGAGACCTCAAGCACAGCAGTCGCATACGCTACCACTGCGCCACAGAGACAGTCAAAATACAGATAGTATATGTATTTTATATAACTTCATCGATCTCTATATAATCCTAAATATATCTAGTATAATCCTAAATTAGGCAGTGCCTGTGCAATGGTAACCGGACTAATAATAAACACACTTTTATATTTATAAATATACTACCTTTCGCTCGCGGCTGCGCCCGCTTGTCGGTTACCGCGGTAAAAAGTAATGTCCTTCATCAAGAAACAAAAATACCTCCATGCCAAATTTCATTACAATCGGTGCAGCGGTTTGGACGTGAAGGCATAACCGACAGAATGACGGAAATACGTTTAATAGTTTTATTACGGATAAATAAATATAAATAATAAATATTTCAGACATCTAACACACAACGCTATCTAGTCCCAAGCAAAGCAGAGCTTGTGTTATGGGTACTAGACAACTGATATGAATACATAAATACTTTTTTTTGTAAATACATACATATTATACATAGAAAACATCCAAACTACTAAACAAATATTTGTAGGTCATACAAACATTTGGTCCGACCCAGGATTCGAACCCGAGATCTCATGGACAGCAGTCGCGTACGCTACCACTGCGCCACCGAGGCAGTAAAAAAAAAATACATGCGGCACATCAATAGTCTACTAATAGGCATAGGTATCTCCTTGGAGGGTAGGGTTTGGTCTATGGCTTTGCCAAAATGACTCTCCTCTGCCTGATGGAAAGCATGAGCACAATCCAAGAGTGGTGGTCACCGTACTCATTGCGAATGCAGACAAGGCAACAATGCAGCCTGGCGACTCACAGCATTACAGCTTAGTGATACTTCTACATCGTTTTGCCTCCGGTAATTAAATTGTAGTTGATTAATTAATTATAAATTCCTTAATCAGGTAGGTTATATAACTATATTCCTATGCCCGAATTCCATCTAAATCTGTTCCGCTGTTCTTACACTATTTCTACGAATACGACAGACATAAAAGGAAAGGTTATTGGTTTTGGCACTCTATGTGTGTTGGTATGTTCCACTGTAGCACCGAAACTACTGATCCGATTATAATGAATAGATTCCTGATAATGACTGGATGGCATAGGCTGTATAAATTTTATCTGAAGTTTTTACTCTAGTTTTTAAATTAGTTAACTTCCTCACTGGCACAGTGGTAGTGTCTCGGGTTCGATTCCCGGGTCGGACCAAATGTTTGTTTGATATGAAAACATTTGTTTCGGAGTTTGGGTGTTTTCTATGTATAATATGTATGTATTTACAAAAAAAGTATACATGTATTTATGATATCAGTTGTCTAGTACCATAATACAAGCTCTGCTTAGTTTGGGACTAGATGGCGTTGTATTACGTTGCCTGGAACAGATTGCTTTTGGCAATAAGGCCGCCCTTTGTACACTCCATCTCACATTTTATGTACTCTCTTCTAACTGCAATATTATAGGGTGCAAATAAAGAGTTTTCTATTTATCTATCTATTAGATGTCCAAAAAAAACTCATTTAAGACTTGAATATCTTCCTTTGTTTCATTGACCAGTATAATTCTTGTTCTATCAACTTTAGTATCAAGATAGAGCCAGATAGAAAAATATTGACTTTGTTATTTCAAATATACAATGCATAAAACGTAAAACCATCCCCATCTTGAGTCAAGTCTCGTCTGTAGATTAGTGCATGTGTACTCAACAAATAAAATCGTAAGACATGTCTTGGAGTGTGTTCCTTTTAAAGGCATTGTTGCTGCCGGAACGTGCTGTCGTACATCAACTAACATTTGCCTAGTTCGTGTGGTCTGTAAGCTCCCTTATAAGGTAAACCAAACAGTTTTCGACTGGCGTACAGTTTTAGAGCTACCGCTTCAAATTGGGTAATGGTTAAAAGTAAAAGGAATGGCGTTATAATAAATAATATATTACTTATGTGTTTAAATTATCTATTGGTTGTATACTTTCTTTATTGACTTGTGTATTATTAAGTTTGAATTGGACTACATGGTTGGCCTAGTGGTTTCAGTGGTTCCGGATGGCGTAAGAAAGCGGTTCCCGGATCTCTCCCGTCTCAGGCGCAGAGTGGCACACCGTGTGGTTTTAGTCGGTTCGATTGCGACCCACCGCCCCGCCGCAAACCCCGGTGGGGTGAAGCCCCGAGGGGGTTTCCACACGTAAAAAAAAAAGTGGTTTCGGTGGTCGCCACACTGCTTCCTACAGCGCTAAGTGTTGTCGGTTCAAATCCTACATGGGACAACACTTTGTGTGATCCATAAATTGTTGTTCTAAGTCTGGGTGTACTTTGTGTCCGTTTCATGAATGTTTATAAAGATCCCCGCGACACAGGAATGTATATTCCTAATGCGGGAGTTGTATTTAAAAAAAAAATTAAAAGCTCAGCTTAGTTCATGAATTTAAAAAAATCTGTAACGATGACACGTTACCAAAATATAATGTTTTTATTCACTGCATCCACGCTTAATGAAATGATATGAGATATGTTACTTAAAGAGGGGACTTAATAAATGATTTGAAGTTACGTTACTTTTAATTCTGTCTGTTATCGTGTGATTATCTGTAGACTAACGCGTTTAAAGAACAAAAAAGAAAACTCATTTCTATCAGTATTAATATAAAATAACTAACATTTATTTTAAAGACCATTATCCACATAAAGGACTGCGTTCCGAGAGAGAGGCCATATTGAAATTTTGAGGGTTTGAATGCACAAGGCATTTTTTTTATTTGTTTAAAAATTTTATGCACTACATTTGTACCTCGGCAGACTTAATGGTCAGGGTATTCTCTTCCTATCATCCTTTGCGTGGTGTAGTACT
Source organism: Hyphantria cunea (assembly GCA_003709505.1). Classification (NCBI taxonomy): domain Eukaryota; kingdom Metazoa; phylum Arthropoda; class Insecta; order Lepidoptera; family Erebidae; genus Hyphantria; species Hyphantria cunea. The sequence continues at coordinate 5,793,603 of PKRV01002605.1, forward strand.
GCATTAGCAAAAGTTCTCAAACAATTGTAATTTTAGAACTCAATTTGTAAAAGCAATAATATAAATAGTAATAAGTAGCAAGTAAATAGTTACAATCGGTCAAATGGACCACCAAGATGGTGTATTATGACCAGGCCACAAAAAGCAGTTTCATTAAATCGCTATATCGTATAATATGGGCTACAAAGTAAAACTATTAACGAACACATCACTCGACTTTGCTTAACTAAAATCCATTTATAAAAGAAAATAACATTATTTGGTACCACATTAGGCGATTGTGGGCGTACTAATAGGTGTTCAATTATCCCAATTAGGAAGTTTAGTAAACAATTGTGTTGTTAAGGTTTTGTTGGTTTTACCTAATATTGTCTACAATACGTAGTTTATTAAGGACTAGCTGAGTCCCGCGGTGTTACTCACGGTTATTTTTGTACCTTTACAACCGCGTGTAATACGTGGCAAAGTTAGTTTACAAAAAATAGCCTAAGTTACTCCTTAGTACATCAGTTATCTACCAGTGAAAGTCCCGTCAAAATCGGTCCAACCATTCCAGAGATTAGAACCCGAACAAACAGACAAAGAGACAGACTGACCGATAATAATTGTAACAATAATTTTTTGCTGCGACTGGGAAAGAAGGAGGGTTATGTTTTTTGAATGTATGTATATGTGTTTATTTCTTTGGCACGCCCTAGAGCCTAAACGGCTTGACTTATTTCATGTGGGTGGTGTCAATAGATTCGTCTTAGTCGTGAGAGTGATACTTGGTACACCAAGTTAAAAAAAATAATATAAGGATTTTTGGCGCTAAAAAGTAATCTAAAAATAATATGTTTTTAGAATACCTCGAGTGTGTTACGAATATATAAAATATATAACATACATATTTAATTTAAAAAAATTATAATAGAGATGACAGATATTGAAGCAGTCGGGTTTTTTTTTTAAATAATTTTACTTGTTTAACGTTAAATATTGTTTTTTGTTACAGAGGCCCGACACTCGGTACAGCGCCGACAGACCTACGATGATGTTAATTATGATGATAACCTGCTAGCTGATGAAGCAGGGGATGAAGACACAGAATTCAGAGGTAGCTATATATTCCAACTAAATCTCTCCAATGTAGTCTATGAAATTCCTTTTTTGATATTTTTTAAACTTTCTGAACTACTCCTCCATATATACCTACCTACCTTATTTTTACACCTGACTGATTTCGCTTTATGTCATCATTCATCATGCTGAAGGTATTAGACGAAACCGGTCAGGTGGGTTGGGTACGGAACCTTAAAGGTTGGCCCATTTGGGTATCATCAACAACCCATGATGTCCCACTGCTGGGCTCAGACTCTCCTCTTAGGAGAGGGTATAAGGCCATACGTCCCCACGCTGGCCAAGTGCGGGTTGGGGACTGGCAAGACTACGTAGTGGCTACGTATAATCTTGTCGTTGGATGTTTTTAAGCCGCCCAAAGGCGTCCAACTAAGCATCACGACTGTTATCCTATGATAACAACCGGGACAGACTGCTTAACGTGACCTCCAAATCACGGAGACGCTCATGGTAACTTGCCACTAGCGGTCACCCATCCAAGTACTGACCGCGCCGTCGTTGCTTACCCTCGGTGATTGTTTCTAATCACCAAGTGCCACTGGGCTATGAGAATATATATGTATACACATAAAAATAATATATAGTATATTTGTAGAAAATTTACCGAAATACTTTATAACCACCGTATTTATTTTGCACAAATTACTTATCTCTCTCTCTCTCTCTCTCTCTCTCTCTCTCTCTCTCTCTCTCTCTCTCTCTCTCTCTCTCTCTCTCTCTCTCTCTCTCTCTCTCTCTCTCTCTCTCTCTCTCTCTCTCTCTCTCTCTCTCTCTCTCTCTCTCTCTCTCTCTCTCTCTCTCTCTCTCTCTCTCTCTCTCTCTCTCTCTCTCTCTCTCTCTCTCTCTCTCTCTCTCTCTCTCTCTCTCTCTCTCTCTCTCTCTCTCTCTCTCTCTCTCTCTCTCTCTCTCTCTCTCTCTCTCTCTCTCTCTCTCTCTCTCTCTCTCTCTCTCTCTCTCTCTCTCTCTCTCTCTCTCTCTCTCTCTCTCTCTCTCTCTCTCTCTCTCTCTCTCTCTCTCTCTCTCTCTCTCTCTCTCTCTCTCTCTCTCTCTCTCTCTCTCTCTCTCTCTCTCTCTCTCTCTCTCTCCTAAACACAACGTACACAGCTTAGATAATTTGATCTCATTTAATGTTAATTTTGTAAATTAATGATAAGTTTGTATAGAATTAGGTTCCTAGCTTAGTCTTTATTTTCTTGTTTTATTGGAGGCGCAGATGCAGTTTTTTATTTTATGTTTCTTTATTATCTTGTTGAGCCTCTTTCATAAAATAAAAATGTTAAGTCGGCCGTAGGGTGGGCCTAGATATCTGTCACACAGGCTTCGAGCCTAGTATGGACTCCAGCTCTCACTAGGGAGTTTTGAAAAACTGTTATATATGTACTCTCTAGATCTCATGAAAGTTAAATTGCACATTTCCTTTGAGAGAAAATAAAGTTTCATTATTGTTATCATTATTATTTGCTTTCAAATCTTTTTACCTTCAATCGTTAATTTCCACTTGATCGGACTTGTTGAGATCACACTAGACCATTTGCCAGCGGAATTTATTTATTAATGTAAAACCTTATTAACTACATTGCACTTAGGTATATCGGCTTTCTCTACCAGCCAACCTTTGGGGGGTTTGAAAATTAAGGAAGGTGTATCGAGGCTATAGTTATCCAGAACAACACACAATTGACATAAGCTAAGAGTTACTGCATATAATCATATGCATACATAATCATATACATTACTTTCCTGCTGGAATTACTACACTATTTCCTCCGACCACAGCCGTGCAGGAGATAGGAGCGGGGTTTCCATCTCATCAGCAAAAATTAAACGAGTGAAGGATTGACCAATGACTGTAGTAAAACTTCCTAGAGGAGAAGACCTTTTTTTTACGTGCGGAAACCCCCTCGGACCTTCACCCTACCGGGGTTTGCGGCGGTGCGGTGTGTCGGAATCGAACCGACTAAAATCACACGGTGTGCCACTCTGCGCCTGAGACGGGAGGGATCCGGAGAGTAGAGGAGAAGGCCTGCGCTATCTAGCATATACGAAACGTAACTGGCTATGAGAGAAAGAAAAGCATGTGCTTGCACCTCTCTCTCTCTCGCCCCTAGTGTAATATGCAAAACGTAACTCTGTCTCTCTACCTTCACTAACTTATATCTCCCCCTAAACTTCCGTTTGCCTCATTCGATCACACTTTTCGTATCGATCATAGTTTTATTTGTACAAACTTTTAAAGAGATACCATCCAACAATGGTATTAAACAATATCATTTTGTTCCAGATTCATCACCAAAACCAGTGGAGAAAGAACCAGCGATCATTGTTACACCACCTACCAGTTATGAGGTTAAGGTTGGAGGGGAACAGCAACTCGCCTGCGAGGTATCACCAAGTAAGTACTTCAGTTTTGTTTCTATAAACAGTCTCAAGAAGACGTGCTTTCATGATACAGGACATTGAAACCTGGAGCAGTCTGCTAAAGGTCTTAAAAAATTGCCTTTCGATTCTCAATTAAACAGAATGGCCCTGGGAGAGCCACGCTTCGGTATGCATGGGCTGGCTCGATCAGAGTGATACACAGGAAACCGATTTGAAACAGCGCCTGCGCTGTATTTCATCGGGTGAATGAGGATATCGAAGGCCTATAAACCCAACTCTTTAACATCCCCCTATTTAAATTAAAACTTTTTGAGGGGGCTTTATGAACGCGACAGAATCTAAAACAATGATTTTTGTTCCTTATCTGTGTCAGAATCGCTTAACCGATTTAAATGCGGTTTTTACAATTGCGTTGCAATTTACTCCACTTAACGTTTAGTGTTTCGTTTTAATCGGTTCATAAATAAAAAAGTTATATCAGTTTAGCCTTTTCGCGATAAGAAATATATATGCGGGTGGAGCCCCAGGCAGAAGCTATCAAATTAATATTTTTCTGTTTTTCCTTGATATTTTTAGCTTCATTCCTATGCTTAATGGGTACAGCTATTAACTAAACCTATAACAGACCACTACCAAACATAGACTTTAAAGACGCAAGCAAGTTGTGGCCTACTAGCAACAACTCTAGGCACAGGAAGTAGCAAATCGTCTAGCCACGCTGGCCTGCGTTTGACGAAGACAGACGGCTAGTAGGCGGTTTGCTATTATGTCAAATTTATTAATTATTTATTTTATTTATTTATTTTTATTTTTTTATTTATTATTTGTTTATTTATTATTTATTTTATTTTATTATTATTTTTTTTATTTATAATTTTTCATTTTCTTTTTTTATTATTTTTTTGTTTATTTTTTTCCGTCTCTACGCAGTACTCGACTCTTTCTACACCCTCGGGATGAATAGTGTTGCTGACACTCCTTATTTTTAATCCGTCACTAATATATATGAATACTGTATTCAAAAATAAAATATCAGGACATGATTCATTACGCAATTAAATTCATAACAAAATGTGACGTTTCCGGTGTGGCGCTAAAGCGCGCGTGCGCAGACATCCGGCTAACTGTTAGTTTTGGTTGCCGACGGATTATCCTATAAGGCTATCTAAATAATTAAGTGCGATCATAAATAATATTGTTGGTTTGCCTGTCATTGATATATTTTTAGTAAGTACCAGGAGCACTTGGATCTTTATTTTTGGAAAATTTTCGAAAAATGAATCCTAGTTAAATTTCATGAATGTCGTTGGAGCCGTTTCCGAGATTCAGATTAGACATACAAGAATTTCCATTATGTTATACACGCAGGAATTATCTATCAAAACGACAAAAATATAACGTTTGATGTTTGGGAGCCCTTAAATAAAATAAAATAAATAAATATTTTATCACATCTTACACAACGCCATCTACTCTCAAGCTAAGCAGAGCTTGTATTATGGGTACTGGGCGACTGATAAAAATACATATTTACTTTTTGTAAATGCATACATATTACACATAGAAAACATCCAAACTCGGAAACAAATATTTGCAAATCATACATATATTTGATCCGACCCGGGAATCGAACCCGAGACTTTAAACACAGCAGTCGCATACGCTACCACTGCGCCACAGATTAAAGCCTGGTGACAGACGCACAGACAACGGAGTCTTTATAATAGGGTTTTACCCTTTGAGTACGGAATTCCAAAAACAACAGTAAAGCTAATTTTACATTCAGTGGAAATGTGATGTTAAAAAAGCTGGTATTAAATATCTGATAGGAAGATTATATTTCTTCAAGACTTTAAGTTATTGTGTTCAAGAAAAGTTGTTGTAAAAGTCAATTTAGTCCTTCGGCAAGGTCCAATCAATCTCTAAACCCAACTTTATCCAAATCCAGCAGACAGTTTACTTTCGAATTTATAATATTAGTATAGATTCGGAGAAATGTGTGTAGCTTTTGATACAGCCTGTACCTTAAATTTAGTGACAACAACAACGTGTGGTACTTAAAACATTACGATGGTTCCTTTCTAAGTTTCTTTTTACCTCTATTTACCTGTATAAACTTTTACAACGCTATCATAAACTGTTACGGGTGATGGAATTAATTATATTCCGTGGGATCCCGCAGGGGTCAGTACTCGGACCAGGTCCAAGTTAGGCTTAGTTAAGTTAAGGTAGCCAAGTTGACATTTTAAATCATAAAAAAAATCGGAATACTAAAAAAAGTATGTGAATGACGTCATCTCAACGCTAAGTCACGTGGTCAAAACAAAATATTCTCAAAATAGACTCGGCACGTGCATCAAAAAGATGTCTCAGTAAGAGTGCACTTTTTTCATTTTTTATTGGATTGTAAAGAAGACATGTTCATTAGGGAATATTCATCAAATGGTCTCCACGGCTCCGATAATAGGCTATAACTCTTTTCATGAAATTTTTCATGTTTTTCTGGTTGTGGTTACATCTTACTGATCACGCGTTGGATCTCGAACTTACGATATTAACTTAATTGACAATAATGTTATAATTTTCAGATGGCACGGTGGTGACGTGGTACAGGGACAATGTCCAATATTTCCTTGGCAAAATACCATTGCAACCAGAGGAGACCAGATATTCTATGTAAGTTTTAAACTATTTTAGTGTTTACTCAGCTATTTCAAAATAATCCTTTCTGTAAAAGCAGGAATATTAAGTCTTTATTAAGGCGAGGCTTAGTGGCTTAGCAGTGACAAATTAAAAGATAATTGAATTTCAACCATGAATACGATTGAGTAAACTTCTTCCCTCTATCTATTTCTGAATAATCTAGTACAAATGGACGTATTACGACGTATATCGACTTTATCGTCTTGATTGATTTCAGTGTTCCAAAAACAACAGATTTGCTCATCAAGAATGTCCAGGTCTCCGATAGTGGTACCTTCAGGTGTGAGCTGGTGCAAAAGGTGCCTGTCGTCATAAACCACTCGCTTTTGGTCACTGAAAAACCAAAAGTTGTCAGTAAGTATATTTTTGTTACTTAACTGAAATATTGGTACGTAGATTTTAAAAGATATATTCAAAACAAAGTCTCATAAGACCTGATGACGCTGAACGTAAAATAAATATTTTGGCTAAATTATACGTAATAATGTAGGTATATCTTCATATTAACATTTATATGACAAGGAATATGACTTATACCATATCCTTAGATAAGTCATCCTTTAACGCCATCTAGCGAAGACTCGCGGTACTACGAAGCAACTACTATGATCTTACATCGCGAAAGTAAAGTCACCACATCAATTAATATTCTTATGGGAATCTATCGGCGTCAGAACTTATACACTAGTCAGTGTCCAAGATAGCGACAAGTAGCTGAAACACTTACGAATAATTCCTTTTTTATATCACTTGATGCATTTTATGCGTGTATAAAGTTGTCGAGAGAGGTAGCAATGTAATTTGTTCTTCTGTAAAATATATTTTTCGTGTTTTTTTAGATGTAACAGCTACCAACGGTGGGGTCGTCGGCGAAGGTCAGGAGTTGTCCCTCAATTGTCATGTGACCGGTTCTCCAGTGCCCAATCTCATGTGGTCTCTAGAAAAGAACAATGAGGTTAGTTATATTTCATCACTTATATTTCTCGATGAGGTCAGGTGATATCCTCATAAGGTTGATGGTGACGGGTGAGATCGAGGAGAAAAGACCCTGAGGCCGTAGACCAAATCTGCTGTACTTTCAACAATACGATCCATGCTGTCCTGCACACTACTAGAGATCGGAACAGATGGCGTAGTAAACTGGTAGAATACCTTCAAATAGAGGTCACGAACCTTAGAATTGAAGACAGCAATACAATTAAGGATAATTTTTCCCTAATACCCAATTCGGCGACAACGTTTCGGGCACAAATATTTGCCTTAAGTCCGCTTTAACACTCTTCAATTTTAAAATTTTTTCACTCACAACATGAAGTACTAAAGACTACAGACCAAAGTCAATTTTTAACTAACTGGGAAGATAGGTGGCTTAACCATTTCAAAAAAGACTTTTTTCTTTATAGATATTTCGCAATTTATTGTAGCACAACACACATAGCTTATTTAATACGTAAAGCCGTCGGTCCTACGTCTGATCTCTCCCCTGTCGTTTCGGATATTCGTCCCGCCGGATTTTGAGAGTGAAGGAACAGATTGTGCACCTATGTGTGGCACACACTTGTGCACTTTAATATCTCCTGCGTAGTTGGCTGTTCTTCGTTGAGACTATACGCCGTGGCCGAAGTTGGCTGGGAGAACATTAATTAATGGTCCCTTTCTAATGTTAAGAAATAATGCTACCCCGAAGAATTAAATTCCTGGAATAAAAACAGTTTTTTATCACTATTCGGGAGCATTGAAGTCCGTTATTAAAAAATAGCCTTTATCAAATATACTATACACTCAATGTGATGAAGATATACAATTCTAAGAAATTATTGCCTACGCATAGAACAGTCAATTCCAAGGAATATTGTCCTGTTTCTAGTAGCTATAATTAAACGCAGCGCTTCCGGTACTGTTGCTGTAACAAGAACAAAACGCGATAACTATAATCGCTGATGACATCTGGACTGTAACATAAATTACAAAGAACATTAAAACATACTTCCATAATAACATTCTATATTCATTCAAACTTAATCTGTATATTATTCTTTCACTGTTAAACCGCTGCCCCGATTTCAATGAAATTTGACATGATGATAAGTATCTTCATGTATGACAAGATGATGAATGATGATTCTTTAAGAAGGGCTACTCTTTAGAACATAAAAGCTATTTATTCTCTGATGAGTTTTGAAATCAATTATTTCTAGGATACGAGATTTAATTACTAAGACTGTAATGCTTTCCTAAAAATTAAGTTTGGTTTCAGATACAAAGCAATTAGTTTTAAGATTAAACACCTTCCATTATTGATTACATTACGTCCATAATAAAATTAATCTTAGCTTTAATAGTTATTATTAAAAAATCGGTTGGCAACCAGGCAAAAAAAGATGCTTAAATAGGCGGCAAAATAATTATCATGAAGCTCAGTAGTGCCATCTAGTTTAAAATGTGGAAACTTTTTTTTCAATTTAAGTTTTGTGGGTACAGATGATATGGACATTTTGGCACAGACAGTTCCTATTTACTGATTATTTTATTTACTATAAACCGACAGCGAATGAAGGAGGGTTATGTTTTTCGAGTGTATGTATGTATATTTCTTTGGCAATCCTAGAGCCAAAAAGGCTAAAATCGTATTTTTATGTGAGTGGTGTCAATAGATTTTTCTTAGTCGTGAGAGTGACATTCCGTACATCAAAATTAAAAAAAACTAAATTAATAATTTTAGTCGTCAAAAAGTAACCTCAAAAAAGAAGGTGCTTTCAAAATATATTGAGTGTGGTATCAAAATATATACCTTATATGGTTTGTTAAAAAAACATAGAATTTAATAAAGAAGTCAGATATATAATTTTATATGGAATAGGGGTCAAACGATCAGACGTATCGCCTGATGGTAAGCGATTACCGCCGCCCATGGACACCTGTAACACCAGTGGCGTCACAAGTGCGTTACCGGCCTTGGGGGATGGGAGGGGGGATTGGGGGAAAGGTTGAACAGCGCCGGCGCTGTTTCACACCGGTTTTTTGTGAGCCGTGGTATCACTCCGGTGTGCCTCTCCCACGGTAGATATTGGCGTAGTCGGGGTTTTTTTTGAAAAGCGTATGTAATTAATGAACACGTGTGTCGTGTTCAATGTTGTTATTATTAGGTTATTGCGTAATGTTTGTCGGTTTGACGCAATGTGTGAAAGTTTATTGCGATCGTGAAAGAAGACAGACTGTCATCTGTGCGATATCTGTAATGCGATAACATTGTTTAAATGAACAGAGTGACTCACAGTAGATATTCGATAGAGCAAGTAATGTTTTATCATAAACTAGCCCGGCTTTGCACGGGTAGAAAATATGTGGTTTTTTTTTAATTTAGTACATAGTTTCATAGTAGTTTCATTTATTAATATAAATTACAATTCTTGTTTTTTAATACAAATATTCAAAATCAACCAAACAGAATCAATTAATTCATGTCATTATAATAACCCACCCTGGATCGCTCCCTAAATAAATGTTATAAATAATATATAAATAAATGTTTAAAAATTTTAATACGCTTTTAGCTAACCTTTCCAAGCTTAGAACACTTGACCAAGTTTCGTAGTTTTCACACGGATCCCTAACTTTTTTGCGAATGTAATATAGCATATGTTACTCGGAGATGACTTATTATTGTAATAGTGAAAGAATTTTAAATCGGTTCAGTAGTTTCGGAGCCTGTTCAATGCAAACAAAAAACTAATCAATTTTTTTCTCTTGATAATATTAGTATAGAAGTATAGTTAATAAAAACTATTGCTAAACAAGTAACGAATTATTAAAAAAAAAAAGAACCCGACTTAGTCAATATCTGCCATCTTTATTAAATTCTTTAAAGAACTAAAAAGATAGAAAGAAGTGGAAAGAAAAGATTTCTTATTTCAAATATTTTTTTACGTTTATAATTTTGATGTTGCCATTGTCACTTTCACGACTAGGACGAATCTATTGTCACCACTCAAATAAAAATATGATAAGTCATTTAGGCTCTATTGCCTGCCAAAGAAATATATATACATACAACAAATATACATATATACATACGAAAAACGTAACCCTCCTCCATTCACGGTCGTGTAAAAATCCGAACTTCAAAATACACATGAGATTTTGAGTTTGTTTGTTACACTCTTTCGCGTAAAACAAGATAAGTAATTACAAAAATTATTTCACTAATCCCATCTAGTTATTAGCGACTAACATAGAATATTTCGGTATAAAAAATGTAAACTACCTCCATAACAAATATTATCAAAATACAAACACACACAAAACACTTCGACACCACACACCACTCCCCTTCATTTTGCGTCGTAACCACAATCTTCTAAACACCAAAACTACCCATTTACTCTATCGTAAGATAATTAAAACTATATTCTTCTCTTTCTTTCTTCTAGAACTCACGTCTATCAGAGAAGGATGGTGAATTCGCAGTGAATGGTAATGTTTACTCTCTGTACATCAAGAGCGTGAAGCGGGAGCAAGCTGGCAAGTACTACTGCTACGCCATCAATAAGGTGGCACACGATCAGGGAGAAATATCGGTCATTGTCAACCGTGAGTATGGTTTAATTAAAAAATACATTTCCAGGATGAACTTGATTCAAAAAAACTTCTGCTACCTACCTCTTGTATTTACCTGGATTCAACAAAATGATTTAGGAGTCGCTTTTAGGGACGCTCGATTTTACTGTTCATATTTCATACTGCGTATGATGCATATAAAAATCGTTTCTTTAGGATTGAAGTAAAAAAGACTCAAACTTGAATAGTACTAGTTATAACTAAGGAACAAAACTTATTCTGGAACTTGTCAATGCTCTTCTGCGTGCGAATTCTGACTGTGATTTGCTAGCGGATTGATGGCCGAATTCATTGAAAGCATACTTGCGATTCTAAGAGCGGGATGAATGATTTTTGTTTTGACTTATGTTTGCGTTTAAAAAGCAAATAATTAAAAAAAGTAATAAGTATTCTCATCTAATTATGTAGCTTGAATGGCAATAATTTATTGCATCAAATGAATCACCGAAATGTATACATGCGCATAGTTTCCGATCGTCTGCATCGAATTGGATGATTATTTTTAGGTGTTTGGTTCAGTCAGGATAAGGTGTATACATATGGTGTATACATACATGAAAATTATAAGGAATGCGAAAAAAAAATATTTCTTTTAGTCCGTGACTGGACCCGTGGAAATCTGAGGCTTTTGGAAACTAGGGTATGGCGGTACGAAGTTCGCCGGGTCAACTAGTTTTGAATAAAAAGGAAAACCACTAATGAATATTTACTGTTCTATTTTCCAGCATAGGCTTGATAAATGTGGTGATTTCTTTTTTTTACTCTGCCTGTAATTATAAGCAGGATCCAAGAGTAGTGGTTACCATATTCATTGCGAGTGCAGACAATGCAACAATGCTGCATGGATAACCACGCCATGGTGGCCTAGTGATGCTTCTGCATCCTTGGGCCTCCGGTCTTGCACTCAATAACGAGTTCTTTTGAATTTCAAAACACCTTACAAATTAAAGATTATTTTAAGAATTAATAGTTCCACCTTATGTTTGCTTAATAAATGTGACTTGACAAAATTTTTGTCGTGTTTATTTTATTTGTTAAAGGAAATAATTCATTTCATTTGCTTTCCAGCAAAACCACGAGTACATGTTACGAAGACTGTTGTGAACTCTGATTTGAAAATCGACGCTGTCCTTGAATGCGCAGCTCATGAGGAACCCAGGTATATTTAAAATATAATTTGAAGAAAAATCTGTCTAAAATTTCTCCCTGATTTCTTCAACATTTGCCTTGGATGTATTAAATTGGTTTTTAATTGAAACCAAACCTATCAACTACTTGCACATACTCCCTCTCTTTAACTCTAATTTTATTTAATAATATCTTAATTAAAACTGTAATTTTCACCCAAAAAGCACGAAAAAGTTTAAGAAATGATCATTTTTGTTCATCTAAGAAAGCAATATTTACCTCAGATCACTGAAGAAACTAAAAATATTGCCATTTACGTCACTTTGACATTTCATTCCGACAGTGTTTCTTTGATTCTATTGGACGACGAAAGACGGTCTCCGTTTCATGTCAGCCACATTTTTTATATTTTTATCATTAATTCCATCACGACGAAGACTTGAAGACTCGGAAGACTTAGAATTGAAGACATTTAATACTTGACATTGGCAGAAATAGCTGATCCGGCTGGTTGCCATACCATCAAAAGAAGAAGATTCTATTGGATCCCCTTGCAATTTCCCTAACTACAAAACTTACGCAAAGACTTTCCTCTTTCTAGACCACACATCCACTGGTACAAGGATGGCAGGCTCATTGAAGATGGTGCCTCTAACTTCAAAATCAGCACCAGTGGCTCTAACTCCAACCTGACTGTATCACCCACTGTTGATGAGGACTTTGGAACCTTCACTTGCGAAGTAAGTTTCTACTACATTTGATATTTGAAGTTCTGAGATTTGTTTCTCTCGGATTAGGCTATCTCTGAGTCACATCAGTAAATATGTGTTTGGAGGACCATAGAGCCCATAAAAGTACCTCGGCGTCTCAGGAAATTGGTGTCGGAATAACCTAATTCTTTCAATTGTCCTTAATTCCCTTAATCATGAGGATTTTTTTTTGTGTCTCTCATGTCTCTCTCATTTAACCTGTGAACTCGTCGAAAAAGTGTTTATTTAAATTATGGGTCAGCGAAAGTGACTCGACCCTACTCTGCCTGATAGAAAGCATGAGCAGAATCCAAGAATAGTGGTCACCATACTCATTGCGATTGCAGACAATATAACAGCGTAGCAACCCACAATACGGTGGCCTATTGAGACTTTTCTGTATCTAAAAATATACCAGCTGAATTTAATAAAACGCTAAGACTTAAACGTTAAGTAGAACAGCTACCAGAAACGTTGTATTCATGATAACTACTCCAAATTCCAGGCTGAAAACGACTACGGCAAGCATAACAGGTCGATAGAGCTGGTCCAAAGACCTGTGGTAGAAGGCTTGGAGGTTGACGGCACTAAGCTGTCCTGGACAGTGAACTCGCACCAGCCTCTTGAAGAGATGGAGGTACAGCTTAGGTCTTTCAGTGAGGTAAGCTAAATTGCTCTTAATGTATATTTTAATAAAGTTAACTAGTGATATAGGAGTAACTCACTTATTCTAGAACGGAGACGGTGAATGGAGACAACTCCCTGTCCCTCTACCAGAAGGCAAGCACCACAAATACGACATCTCATATCTTCTAGAAGATAAACAGCTGGAGACTGGTAAATACGAAGTCATTATCAAAGTGAAGAACACTAAGAGCTGGGGCAGTTCCAACGTACCTGCGGTTGTTAAAATTGGTATGTTTATATAAAATATATAATTTTGTTTCACTTTAGTGAGTGCACTTTTTCTAAAAAAATACATAAATTCAGTTAAGAAGGAAAAGAAATGTAACAGGGACAATAATAATCTTGGCCACAGGAATATTAATAATAATTATTATTATTTTTATAACCATCAGATTTTTCTAAATTGTGATCGCATTATTAATGAAATAGATGCTAAGTGCAAATAGCTAAATGTGACTTTATATAGCAGTTCTGTGAGCCGAGTGTTAATTAAACCTTTTAAAGTGGAATGTTTTTAGATTTTAATTATTTTGAATCATCTATCGTCATACTTCTATAACAAATTATCTGTGAAAACCTACCTAACATTTTATTTATTTAACTAAAATTAGCTAAAATTTTACTAATATTTCAACTAGGTCGACTTGATTGAGTTTTCAGTCTTATGTAACTAAATATGAGTTAATTTTCTTTACCTGTTTTTTTATTTTAAAAATAAAAATTCACGTTATTTACAACTTTTAAAAATTGGTTGGCAGTTTTTTATTCGTTTTGTTTTGTTTTATTTTATGTCAATGTCACTAACATTTTATTTTGCTTTTTCTTTTTTTAATTTAGAAGATGCTCAGCCACAGTACATCCAGCACGCTTCAGGTAATTTTGTGTTTTTATTTTATTTCATTCTTTTGTTAATTTTTGGAAACCTATTTAAAATAAATTATTTAATTAAAAAAACTTACTAGAGAGCAGTGAACAAATGAAAAATTCAAGTATAAAACGGAAATAGTAATAATAATGAAAAAGTGAAAACCAAATTATGTATTATTTTGTATTGTCTTCACATAGATATTATGGTATTTACTATTTTTACCTGCGGTTTTGTTTGCATTATTAATTGAATTTTATATATTTTTTTCTTTATGTTAAATTATCGATATCAGTTAGTAAATTCCAGGCTATAACCTATCAACGAGCTTTATACTTCCATTGTTGGAGGCAGGCATCTCTTTAGAAACGTTTTGGCCTACTGTACCATATTCTTTGTATCAAGTTTACGTACGCTCTGGCGTCATAAAATAACTAGTAATCTAAATATTCATTTTCACAGACTATAACTAGGTTTTTTTTTTTNTGGAAAGCATGAGCAGAATCCAAGAGTGGTGGTCACCATCCTCAATGCGAAAAAGAACAATGCAGTATGGTGACCCACACTATGGCGGCCTAGGGGGAAAGGGGATGGTGAGGGGGATAGGGGGCGTTGGATTGGGGTATGGGCCTCCGGTATCCTCTCTCATTCGATGAAACACAGCGTAAGCGCTGTTTCACACCGGTTTTCTGTGAGGCCGTGGTATCACTCCGGTCGAGCCGGCCCATTCATGCCGAAGCGTGGCTCTCCCACGGTAAAGAGGTATTGATATTATTAATATTTGCTATTTTATTTTTCAGTATTCCGCAAAAACTCAGCGCATTCCATCCGGCCAGTGTCCACCGTGCTTTCCACAATCCTGATGTACCTTCTAGTACGAATGTTTTAAACAATTAACCGAACCTATTTATTGTTAAATAAAGTATTCGATGTTTATCCGAGACAAAACATCGCGCAGTAATCAAACGCTTCATCAAATCGAATTAAACTAGAAAAAAATAGTCACGCACATAAGAAAACTTACTAAAAGTACAAAATCTTACTACTACAACTGCGATGGTACTATTTGGATTTTAATTTTTTTAGTTGGTTTTGTCTCCGTTCCATAGGTTTTCATATATATTATTGTACAGAATAATAATAAGGGAATTTAATTTTTATTTTAGAATTAAGTGTATTCGATGGACGTGTGTTAAGCAAAGATACTTAAAATCGATAACTGTTGGCATCTAAACAAACAAACATCAAATATTATGCTTCAGTCCTATTTCTTTCAAACTTAAATTCTTTCCAAATTTTTTAATATTTACAAATTAATTACCTCGATTTATTATTATTGATTGTCGAATTAGTGCAGTTTTTAAGCTTCAAGTTTTAGTAATGTAAATATTTATTACTTTTAATCATAATTATTATTATTTTTGATAATGCAGTAAATTTAGCACTATTATTATATAATTTTACTATTAAATACTTTTTCACTTATATTTTATTTTTCAACTTTGGAATCTGAATTTACAATGAATTATTCTTTTCTATTATACATTACAGACGATTTAGTATATTATTAATTAGTCGATTTTCTCACATTAACATAGTTTTTTAATAGGTAAATATTACCAAAGTGTAATTAAGAATCACATTAGTTATATATAAGCTTACGTTAATTATGTATTAAAATTAATAAATTTATGCTTATTAATTTTTAAAAAATTATTTAAACTGTAATTGTTAAAGTACCAATCGCTTTTTTGATAAAGATCGTGATTAAAACTTTCTTTATTGTAATTATACATTATTATTTTAATTCCACGCTAATGCTTTTTTATTTGCAAATTTAAAGTAAAACAAAAGTTGTAATAATTACCTTAAGAACACACATTATTTGCTTTATTATAATTATTTTCTTTTTCAAAATTACGTTATAATAATAAAACTCCTGTTTAATGTAATGTTTCCTGATCCTGTTTAATAATAACAGTTTGTACCATGTTCACAGATTCTATCAACATAATATTAATGTTTAAGTTAAGTTTTGTCGATCTTATAGCTGCTTAGTTTAGATATTTTAATGGAAAACTTGTTATAATTAAATAACAAATTTTTACAAGTCAATGTCATGACTGCTATAATATCTTTGAACGCACAAAACCATAAAAAACTAATTAGTTACTTTTAATTCGAACGAGGGTTAAAACTTTTACAAAAGGTCATAGAATCAAAAATAAAGTGTGCAACGTCAAAAACATGCCTAGAAATGTAATTTTGATAATCATTTTGAATCAAAGCTCTTAAGCGCCTGATTGTGGGGGACTGGAACCAAACAAAACCAATCCATGAAGTGTTCTAAAAACCCCTTGGCATATTGCATTCTAAGCGCCTACAATTTAAGTATATTTTTCAATGAAATGATGTTAATAATCATAATAATTGTTATTCTTATTCCTGTTACTTTGATATCGTATAGCTATCACAATTGCGTTCAAGGTATTAAACAAATCATAATAAGATATATATTACCAGTTATGAATAGAAATAATAATGACAATGTGCCTGTAATTATTACAATAGTTCCATAAAAGGTGCTTAGTCAGTCATAAATATAGCATTCTTCCATTTTTAAAATAAAACTTAATAAAAAAAATACCTACTAGTCTTAATTTGTATTACAGAATGCTTTTTTATAGATAAATACCAATAGTAATAAATGAATATTAAATATTAAGCTTCAAATATTCATAAGTTACATTAAAATTTAAATATTGCAGCTCTGTAAACTAGAACTTGATTCAAATATTATTTAAATTGGGTAGCTTTTTTGAAAAGTATATATAAACGAAGACCTTTTGTTTAAGACGGAAAAACGATAGTGTACACTAACACTAGACGTGTAAAAATTACAATATTAATTGTGATTTTATTTATTATCTTTCATTATAGAAAATATAAAAAAAGAATTTTTGAAATTGAAGTCGGTGCGCCGTTTAAGAATTTATTGAAGTCGGAACTACGGTTATGTTTCGTTAAGACCACGGAGCGTAACCCTTATACCGACTGCAGTTTAAATAGGCCTATGAAATCTTATTCAAGGGCTTTGCGTACCGTTAGATTTTTAACCAAATTTATCGACTTTTTAGCTTATCAGTAGTTGTATTCATGTAATTGTGGCGGTATATTGTAATATATTGTGCCTTCTTTATAATAGAACTTTGAAGGAGGTGATATATTTTCTCTTTGACGAATAAACAATTAATGTTTGTAAATATAATTGAATTGGTTGTTTTATTTATTTTTCATATATTTTACATCGATTCGTTCACCGTGACCTTAAATTGCTTAGTATCCAAGTTCTTTAATCATCAACAATCTTGAACGGTCTAAAGCTGGACAATTCAACTTTTTAATGGAATTGGTGGCAAACGAGCAGACGTATCGCCACCCATGGACAACCGCAACACCAAAGACGTTACAAGTGCGTTGCCGGCTTTTGGAGGATGGAAAGGGGGACGAGGGATGGGGTTGGGGTCTTATAAAGAAGATTTCGTGCAACTATACCACTTTGTTTCAAATTTTCCTACTCTTTTTCACAGTATGATGTGGTCCTGCGTGGTTTGTTCCTTAGTCTTACGTCACTCATGGGATGAATAGGGATTTAATTACCTTAAGTTTATTCTAGACCTCTTTTTTATCAATATATCTATCTATATTTGAATAATGTAAGTAACTTAGGAAAATCCTCTCCAGTATTGTATGAGGTTTATTTTCAAAATAAAGTTATGTTTATGTTTACATTTATATACATACCAGCAGAAGTCGTAATGTTAAATTTCATATCTAATAAAGATAAGACGTATTTACGCTACCAGGTTTTATAACCAGGTTTTTACTTCAAAGTGCGGCACCCTGGTACGAGCAAAAATACTTGCAAGTATATGAAAGTATTTTGCTGAAGTCAGATGCTAAAAAACTTAAAACCAACGCATAGGAAAATGATTCATAACATAATAGGAATAAATCGGATTTGTGAATAAAACAATACTTTGAACTTGAAAGTATTTTTTTATCTATACGATTATGCTCCTTATTTGTCAAGATTTACGGGTTGATTTCCTATGCAAGTGTTTTCAAATTTGAAGAGCTGAGAAGTATTTACTTTTAAGTAAGGCGCCCTGGTACGACAAAAAAATACTTATATACGTGCCACGTATATGAAAGTACATGTGCTGAAGTCGGATGCTAAAAAACTTGAACTACTGCTTAGGAAAATGATTCATATATATAATAAGAAACAATCGGATTTATGACTTAAAAATATTTTGAACTTCAAAGTATTTTTTTATCTATACGAATTTGCTCCTTATTGGTCATACTTTACGGGTCAAATTCCTATGCAAGTATTTTCCAATTTTAAGTTTGTACACCAGGACCCGTTGCGTCTCTACGTACGTTCGGGGCTCGGCGCGTTGACGCGCAGGTAGTGGGTTGCGGCGCCCGAGTATTTCCAATGAAAGCCGAATACTTGAACTGAAAATTTAATGCATATGCAAACCAATCGATTCGGGAACTTGTTAACCAAATAAGCTAACATAACTGAAACAAAACTAGGAGCATAATTGCGTAAACGTGCATTCATAAAATATTTTTTTGGTTATTACGCGCCATTCGCCCTTATATCTATAGCCATAAGAAACATAATTGCAAGTATATTCTTAAGAAATTGCAAGTAATAAGAGTTTTGTTTACATTCCAGAAAGTAAAAGTTTCGTTTAATTTTTTTGTCAATTCAGTTGTTATTATGAACTTATTGCGTAAGCTACGGAACGCGACCTATTTTTTGAATAGTTAACTTCCAATTTCACGTGTTTATTGAATTGAAAGTCAATTTTATAAACTTTTATTTTAGTGTTTACGTACGTTAATAAATAAAACTGAACATTATTATGATTATTAGCTAGAAATAACGATTTTCGAACTGTAAATAATAGTGTGTTAATAGTGTTTTTGTGTACAGATAGATCATAGGCTACTGTCGTTAATATTTAATAGTAAAATAGGTAATTATCTTCGTACAAATCTGCAGTATTAAACACGTCCAGGATAGGAGCCCGATTCGTTATTCATATAATATATTAATACTTAAAAATCTTTGATACTCATAAATACTTTCAAGTATTTTTAAAACCTGGTTTTTGACCCTGGTATTTTTGTGTACTCGTACTTAGAAGCCCTGGTATTTCGATTTGCAAGTACATCATCGCTAGTATCTAGGTAGTACTACTTAGTATACATTAAATAATTTCATTATGGCCGTTACCGAGTACTTATCTAATATTTTATAGCCGGCAAGTAATATTGCCAAATCGGAAATCGTATAATCAAATCGATGCCGGCATCGCACGCGGTTTACTAATTAGGGATGCGCGTCGATGTCAAAATCTAACGAAAACGCCCATCTCTACTTTCGAGAGTATTTTAGGAATTAAGTGGGCCGTTCCCGGCGGCACTGCAATGCCGGGCCGACCCGTGACGGGAGTGGAGCGAGCCCCGAACATCCCGTCAGTTTACAAAAATCAGTTTAATATACTGGTCCCTCAGTGAGGGAACTTTCAGATATTAAGCTGAAAAGAACAGATACTACACTTTGATCTTAGCCAAAAGGCCGAGAAGCGATACCACTGTTAAGTACGACGGGGGAAGTCATTCGCTTGCCGAGAATCTTGATACCGCAATACACAAATGACGTCATATTTGCAGTGACATCTGTTGAGTTCCGCAATGAATTAATCGAACATGCATGCATATTCACTATGAAGACTGCAGACAAAAGTGTCTGTACCTTTTTGAATATTAAATACAAATAATAGCAATAATCATAAATATATAATATACAGAAGAAAATAATAGAATGACAGAATTTAGTAATGCTGAACATAGAAGCAACAATTATAAACAATGGACCCTTGTCGAAACCTAATGGGTCATGTCAACAATCTTTTAAGAAAGATGCTGGGTCATAAAACAGACGACAACGAACAAGTGGTATTACATTCAGCATTATGCCGTAACGCGTAAGCTGCCTCACTGAGTACAGGAGAAGGGAACGGGGCAGCAACCTTCGATTTCTCCTTTGTCACATGGTTTTTGTACACTGTCGCGGAATAATAGACTGGAAGAGGTATTGGAATGTGTAACTATAGGTAATCAAAAATGGGTGCAGTTCTAAACTTTAACTATTTGTGTCGTCTACATTAATGCTGGAGTTCCTCTGGGATCTACTTTAGTTCCCTTTACTTATCCTCATAATTTCTTAATGATGTTTGTCATTGACTGCCTCGGTGCCGCAGTGGTAGCGTACGCGACTGCTGTCCATGAGGTCTCGGGTTCGAATCCTGGGTCGGACCAAATGTTTGTATGATCTGCAAATATTTGTTGCGGAGTTTGGGTGTTTTCTATGTATAGTATGTATGTAGTTACAATAAAAAGGTATTTATATATTCATATCAGTTGTCGGCTACTATTTACAATTATAACGCGTTGGCTACTATTTGCCGCTACAACCGATATATACGTGGGAAGAGCCGCGAGCAACAGCTATATGGCCAATGATTATATAGATATTATGACTAGTCAAAAGTTCTAGCAATTTTAAGCTTTAAGCGTTTGTTTTGTCTACAATGCTACTATTTTATTTCCCTTTGCTCGTATTCATAATTTTCGTTCCTTAAGATTTAAACCTGCTGATACTATTAGAAGACGAAAGGCAAAAGCATTCAAATGTGTCATTTATACTAGCAGTTAATTAATACTTAATACTTACTTCTTTGAACAATAAACACTGAATTCAATTGTTAAACCTGAATTTGAATGGAAAGCAGGATTAATTATTTTTCTTAAAATTTATAAATGATGGCATTGGGTACGCCTGTCAATATTGTTACTGCAACCATCACATCATTATTCATTATTTTTGTATCGTTACTTTAAGATACAAGTTATACGTAAATAAAGTGTTCCTCTGTACATTGTTTTCAGGCAGTTGTTATTGACAAATAACCAGTCAACAAAAAAAAAATTAGGAACGTAAAAAAGGGTGTGCAGCTAACTATTACTAGTCAAGCATGTAAATATTAATATCTAAAATTTGTATTAAAATAAACCATTTTGAAAAGTAAAAAAAAAGTAATAAACATACATAAATAAATAAATATTTAGGACATCTAACACACAACGCCATCTAGTCCCAAACTAAGCAGAGCTTGTACTATGGGTACTAGATAACTGATATTAATACTTATATACTTTTTTTTGTAAATACATACATATTATACATAGAAAACACCCAAACTCCGAAACAAATATTTGCAGATCATACAAACATTTTGTCCGACTCAGAAATCGAACCCGAGACCTCTTGCTCAGCAGTCGCATTCCCTACCACTGAATATATATATAGTAGTTCAATGCTATATATATATATATATATATATAGCATTGAACTAAACATAGTGATAGCTGAGACTTGAGATATCAAAATTTTTTTTTTTTTTTTTTATATTTAAGCTGCCAAAATGACTCTGCCCTGCCTGATGGAAAGCATGAGCAGAATCCAAGAGTGGTGGTCACCATCCTCAATGCGAAAAAGAACAATGCAGCATGGTGACCCACACTATGGCGGCCTGGGAGGGGGGATGGTGAGGGGGCGTTGGATTGGGGTATGGGCCTCCGGTATCCTCACTCACTCGATGAAACACAGCGTAAGCGCTGTTTCACACCGGTTTTCTGTGAGGCCGTGGTATCACTCCGGTCGAGCCGGCCCATGCATGCCGAAGCGTGGCTCTCCCAAATGGACTATAAGCAATAGAAAATCTATGCAAATAAATAAACTTGGAGCATCTGTTTGTATTATTATCATAACCGCTTTTTACTAAATGCATATGTATACATAGAATACCAAAATATATTTTATTTAAATTTTTGACTGTCTGTCTTTTTATTCCGACTAATCTCTGGGACTGCTAAACTGATTTTAACGGGATTTTCTTTGGCAGATGGTAGGAAAGGAGATCAATCAATATGGTATCAAGTCTATAACGCTGTCTCGCTTTATCCGGCTCTGGATTTGTTACGGGATGGTGAGATACATTCCAAAGTGTGAGTGAGATAGCGCAGGAACAGGTGTGAAAGTATGCTAGAAATGTCCCTGTATGCTTAAAATTTTGTATGGATTTCTATTATGACTAAAGAGACTTTTGTGTATTACAATTTTAACAAAAAAAATGTTCTCGGGTAGTTCGATTTTTCTGTAATAAAAGTAATCTACTTTATTCCTTAGTCCGTCAAAATTGGAGCAGCCAATTCAGAGATTAGACAGACAAACACGATTTTTTAACGTAAATACCGTATATACTTTCATATGCCTCCTTAACAAGCGTATGGCCAGCAGTAGAACAGCTGTCCCCAAGGCAGGCAGAGCACTCGAATCGGATTTCTAAAGTACTCATGTAGAAAGGCAGCGGCTTCTCACCAATCATGGCACTTTTTTATGGAACAGGGAGCAAACGTGCTGATATATCGCCTGGTAAGCGATTACCGCCGCCCATGGACACTCGCAACACCAGGGGCGTCATAAGTGCGTTGCCGGCCTTTTGACTAATACCTAAAAATTTTGGTTTCAAGTCTCGGATAGAAACAAATGTGTGAGTGAGGTAACCGCATAAATATCAGAAAGCTTTACATGTTAAATAGTGTTATTCGGCAGATAATTATTTGAAACTTAATCAGAAACTGAACCAACTTACTACATTATAAATCTGAAGAGCTTGTTTGTTTCTTTTGTTCGTATAACGCGCTAAATTCGGGATCTGATTTATGGAAATAATTCAGCTTTAGATAGCCCAGTTATCGAGGAATGTCAAAGGCTATATATCATTACGCTACGACGCAAAAAGAGCGAAGTATTGATGAATAATGTTGCAAAACAGGGTAAAACTATTCCTTATGAGTGCTTACATTGCATGCGCTGCGGAAACTGTAATATTTACGGAAAAATAAAGTGCTAAAACTGTTTTTCTCTATAAGTTCTAAAAATCTGTCCGCAAATGCATATGTCCATCTTTTAAGGTTGGCTCCCAATAACCGTTTTTGTAGTTAACAAATTTTGTTTACGCTGTATAACATCACGCTTCGGGCAACAGGACACGCAGACGAGGTTGCACGGGTCACTCAGTTCTCGATAATATGGTTATAAAAATCTCGTGCGCAAAAGAACTCAAGTGAATTGCTTTATATAAATAGAATAAAAATATTAACAACCTACTCATAAGTATTAAATAGGACGTCCACAGGCCAAGCAGAGCGATGATCTGCGCAAGACGGCTGGCAGGAGCTGGAAGCGAGAAGCCGAGGATTGAAAGAAGTGACGTGCACTTGAAGAGACCTATGTCCAGCAGTGGACTGCGATAGGCTGACGATGAAGTATAAAATTGCTTGACTGTTTTACTAACTAAATCTCTGAGTCTATGAAGGTGAAAGATTGGGTTCGTTTTTAACACCCACTATTTTTTTTTTTTTTTTATATATTTAAGCTGCCAAAATGACTCTGCCCTGCCTGATGGAAAGCATGAGCAGAATCCAAGAGTGGTGGTCACCATAAGAACAATGCAGTATGGTGACACACACTATGGCGGCCTGGGGGGAAAGGGGATGGTGAGGGGGATAGGGGGCGTTGGATTGGGGTATGGGCCTCCGGTATGCTCACTCACTCGATGAAACACAGCATAAGCGCTGTTTCACACCGGTTTTCTGTGAGGCCGTGGTATCACTCCGGTCGAGCCGGCCCATTCATGCCGAAGCGTGGCTCTCCCACGGTATAAACTAAGAAATGATAAGCTGTCTCGGTGCAATGGAAGTTTATGCGATTGCTGCACGGTGTCGGGTTCATATCCTGGGTCGAATCATATGTATGTATGATTGACAAATGATTGTTTCGGAGTTAAGGTTGTTTTTTACTTGTAATATACATGGTTAATTTAAATTAGCGCATCACCTCTTGCAGGCAGCTTCACTACATCAATCCCAACAACATTTATTCTATGACTTTTTTTAATTAGCAGTTTTAAAAATTTAATTTTTTCCATACAAAATTTATTTATCGCCTCTGAACTCGCTTAACTCTACGCTACGCACCTTGCGTAGGAGAAATATTGACACGTGTTGCAGGGGTGACGCGGCGGCGGCGATGCACAAAAGAAATTAAGAAATTTATCTCAGTCAGTCGTACGTCTCGATCGATTAGGAACGCGTGCGCAACTCGCTCCCGTTCCCGCGTAATTTCGATAAGGTAGTGCCTACGATACACTGTACTGCGATCCGTATACGAACAGAGAGTCGGTGGATAGGACGTGGAGGAGCTCGTGCGTGGCCTCATAAGTCACCAGATATTATGTGAAAAGTATAGTTTATTCTGGTGGTGAAGAGGCTAGCTGCGTCATGTTAATGGACACGATTGTTGGGGCATTTGAGCAAATTAAAACAAATCCGCAGGTACTGTCACGAGCTGGTGAACAATTGATTTTTAGGTGTGGTCATTGTGTTGGGTGTGAAGGGGACTATTTTGAACGATATGTGTGTGATACCTACCAGCATCCCCGAGACTTAAATTTACGAGGTAAACTGTAAATACTTATCAATTCCTTTTGTAAATAAGACATTGAATTAACGTAAATAAGCTGATTCCACTTTTTAAATACGCCTGGTTTAAAAAGTAAAAGTTTGCTTTAGTAACATTTTGAAAGGAATAATGATTAAATATGTTTTTCTTGAATGCAGATTTTAGGTTTTAGAATACCGATTCTCTTTTTTAATGTAGCTAGTCCTAAGCCTGAAAAAGTACGAAGGGAAAATGGATTCAGATTGCGAACGAGTTGTTAGATAAATTGTCATCTCGATTTGTTCCACTGTAGGAACCTACGTATCGAGACGTGCTTGGGTTTTAACAAACTTACTTTCTTAAAGAAGCGGAATTCATACATTTAATGTGAAAATGTAATAATCTGAATTAATTTTAAGATAAGTATTACTTTCTTAGTGTAAATTTGACTTCAATAAACTGGATAAAAAAAGCGCGGGAAACCGTAGTAGGCAGTTAGTACCGAAACGTCGAATGAATTCGGGGGCGAGGTAGGAGCGCCCGGGTGAAGTCATTTTACGTATTTCGTACAACATACAGAGCAATGAATAACTGAGGGAGCAAACATTTTCTTGTTTTTTTTTTGTTATTAATCAAGATTTGTAAAAAGTCGTAGAACAAATATTGTTGGTATTGATGTAGTGAAGCTGCCTGCAAGAGGTGATGCGCTAATTTAAATTAACCCTGTATATGTGTTCATAAAAGTATACAAGTATTCCATAGAATACTTGTACACTTATAAGTTAGCTTTTGAAGTACAAGCTCTGCTTACTTCGGAGCTAGTTGGCGTTGTGTGTCAGTTGCCCTAAATATTTATTATTTATTGTTATTATTATTTCTGGGAATTTGAAGAGGTAACACAGCGAAAACAGCTAAATATAAATTCGTCGTTTTAAAAAGTAAGAAACGCCATAAAATGATGGTGATTTTGTACAAGAAAGATATAAAACCAATGTAGTTACTACATTTATTAGGAACGCAATTGCTGGATACATTTTTCGGGGTTGTAGGAGCAATACAACGGCCATATTGGTTGGACGTTAATACTCTTCTGAAGCATACGCCATCTGTGAATGACATTGGGACTTATAGTGTCATGTAACATTAACCCGAAGAAACGTGACTTTCCATTGGGTTTTGAGTTCTATAGCGAGGTCATGGTATTTTGAGAGTTGTTCTGAAATAGTGGACTGAATGTGTGTTTTGAGTTCTATAGCTAGGTCTTGGTATTTTGAGAGTTTTTCTGAAATAGTGGACTGAATGTGTGTTTTGAGTCCTACATATAGCTAGGTCTTGGTATTTTGAGAGTTGTTCTGAAATAGTGAACTGAATGTGTGTTTTGAGTTCTATAGCTAGGTCTTGGTATTTTGAGAGTTTTTCTGAAATAGTGGACTGAATGTGTGTTTTGAGTCCTACATATAGTTAGGTCTTGGTATTTTGAGAGTTGTTCTAAAAAGTGAAGTGAATGTGTGTTTTGAGTCCTACATATAGCTAGGTCTTGGTGTTTTGAGAGTTGTTCTGAAATAGTGGATTATGGCTGTTTGGGATTGCTATGTCTATGATGTAAATGACTTTAGTGGATTTGTCGTTATCTGAACGGATCTAGTGAATAGTTTTATCTCTTAAGATTGTCCTGTCCCAATAAAGTTTTGTTTTCTAGTATTGTGTTGGGTTTATACTTATAGTATTATTATTGTCCTCTAAGTTCGCTCTCTCAGTCGATGTCCGTCGAGTAAATAGTGACCTTGTATTCTTAATCCATCACCACAATGAGAAACTACCGACCTGTGGCTATCCAGTCTTATATAGACCGAAGCGCTCGCACTTCCATTAATGGTTATATCAGACCAGAGTCTCTCTGCAACAGCTGCCGCACGGGGCCACAAATGATAGTCCAGGTTACCTGTAAACATTTAAAATAGTTTTACTAATAGTAAGAATTACGGCCATTTGAAATTACGAATGATTAAGAATTACGAATGTCTTGAATTGACACTGTGTAGATTTTTGTTACGTTAAAACGGGTCAAAATATTAGGTATACCTATGCTATATACTACCTGCATAGTTTATCACATAATGTGCTTAAACGGTATTAATATTATTATGCGGTATTCCCGGATCAATACGACTTTCAAACCTTCAAGAAAAGAGCGTACTCCTTCTTAAAAGGCCGACAACGCACTTGTGACGCCTCTGGTGTTGCGGGTATCCATGGGCGACGGTAATTGCTTACCATCAGGCGATACGATCATAAAAAAAAACATAAGTTTATATTTTTTCTAAAAAAAATAAATAAGGTAAAAAGGCTCTTAAATGCGTGCGTTTCAATAAAATTTACACAAAAGTTCTACTTATCTTAGTCTATACAAGTGAATAATATTAAAGTGTCTGTAATTCCTGGAACGACTGGACTGATTTTGACGGGACTTTCACGGGCAGATAACTGATGTTATCAGGAGTAACTTGAGTTACTGTTAACCTATTAACGCTTTAAATGCGAGTATCGCCGCGGGATGTAGCTAGTCAGATTCCTAATATAAATGAATATTGTAATATCAATTTGACTTAACAACTATACAAATGATAATGTCAAACATTTAATTTTAAATAGTACAGTACAGAGTACAGAGTTGTAACATCTTACAAATAGATGGCGTTAATATACGTTCTTGCGAATGGATTAATAACGCTGTTCTTACGATGAAATGAACTTAAAAAAATAAATTTTCCTTACTGGAGTCAACTAAGTCTGTCCATAATAAAGTTTCACCACCTTCAATGGTGAATACATCAATATTCCGCCACGATTTCCATGCATACATTTCTTGCCATGTCCTGTAACAACTCTTTAATTTTAATTTAACTACTATATTTTCTTAAATTCCGTCTCTCAATAAGTCAAATCATGATCACATGAAAAACTTTTCGAATACAAAAAATACTGTCGAAAGCAACGCCATCTAGACGGCGGACCAGAACTAATTTGATCTTGGCTTAATTTGTCTAAACAACTTTAATCAAAAACCTCCTCCTGTTTAAAGTCAGTAAAAATTGAGACTATTGTTAACATTATGTAGATACTTCACCTGTATACCGGACATGATACGCATAGGTCCTTTGTAAAATAGATTACGGTAATTAGATCTCGGGTTTTTCTAATTGGATTTCTTGTCATCGAAATCCTGGTAATTGATTACTAATATAGGAAGCATATACAGGATTAAGGAAACGGATGTCAATACTCAGAAAAAACATTGTGTTGTGACAAATGCTTTAATTTAATACCTACCTAAACGATCAATTATAATATATACAATCAGAATCTCAGAAACGGCTTCAACGATTTTCATGCTACATTAATTATGCAAATGGTTTTGGAGGTGATTAATCGGTCAAGCTAAGATTCATTTAAAGAAAATTTATGAAAAAGATATAAATCCATTAGCCAGGTACTGCGCCATTAATTGTGAGTTAGTCATACTTTGTTACATGGGTCGGTTAAACCCCTCCCTGCTCTATTTCCAATTATATTTACAACAAATCATAGCTATTGATTGCAAGATCGCGGTGTTTACACGTCCCGTTTCATGCAAATAACCTGAATATAGTATGTGATTAGTATTGCCTGTTATATATACGTTAGCTGGTTGTGTTCTTCATCTGTGTTGTACGGCACAGGCAAGAAAAAAGTCTTAATTTGACTTCAAAAATGAATGAAGTTCAATCCGATCAGATGTCAACCTTAGGGAGAGAAATTATTTGGGGTCTGTGTTATCAGTTTTCTTCTACCATTCTGCTCTATCACTTATCAATTCGCTGCTTACTCCTTCCCTAGATGTGTATTCTTCCACGCAATCCATGCAATTTTTCTTTGTTTGTCCTTTACTCTTTTATCCATAGACTTTTTTTTTTTTTTTATATTTATGCTGCCAAAATGACTCTGCCCTACCTGATGGAAAGCATAAGCAGAATCCAAGAGTGGTGGTCACCATCCTCAATGCGAAAAAGAACAATGCAGCATGGTGACCCACACTATGGCGGCCTGGGGAGAAGGGGGATGGTGAGGGGGATAGGGGGCGTTGGATTGGGGTATGGGCCTCCGGTATCCTCACTCACTCGATGAAACACAGCGTAAGCGCTGTTTCACACCGGTTTTCTGTGAGGCCGTGGTATCACTCCGGTCGAGCCGGCCCATTCATGCCGAAGCGTGGCTCTCCCACGGTGAAGACTTCTATATTTAAAACTTTCTACATCACATTTTTGTATCGGAGAGATATCACAACCATAGAGAAAACTGGCAATAAGAAATCCTTTTATGTCCTAGTGTTAGGGTAATTAGCTTCAAGGCACTGTTTATTTAAAAGTGATAAAACAACCGTTTGATACTAGTACAAAATTGTTAGTATTTGTTCGGAAGGTTATACACTATTGGAGAATCTTTACAACGTAATTCAGCCGGAACAACGCCATCTATCGAGTGTTACCTCAATTGAAGTACAGAAATATTCACTTGAGCTCCTAGTGATTGTTGTTATTTATATTTAAAGATCGTATTTATTTTCTTGTGTTGAGCAGTCCATCGTCAGCGGTAGTTGCTTACTTAAAGTCACCCATCTCCTCGTTTTCACTATATACTATAAACAATTTGATCATCTATACTAATATTATACAGCTAAAGAGTTAGTTCGTTTAATTGTTTGATTACAGCGCTATGCACTTTTTGCTGTTTTCTAACACCTAAAATATGGATGCCTTTAAAGGCGTGTTTGCTGCGCCTAAAAATAACAAAACAAACTTACAAAACATTTAAGCAAAACATTGTAGTCTCCTGCGACTTAAACACGAACATAAAACACAAACCTCAAACATAAATATATATACGAAATGCAAAATCGTAATGTTCGCAAATGAAACTGCCCCTGACCCCCTGCCCCTCACAAACTCCCCGCAGGCGAACGTGGGAAGTTTTCCTTCCACTTCGGATACCATGTTTGTTAGATATTTTGTTAGATGTTTGATGTTAGGTGGTAGAATACACAAAAAAGTGCCGCAGGAGCCCGGCTTAACGGTCCACTTTATAAAATTATTTTAGTGTTAGATAATCGTCAGTCGTCGAGGAAGACGTATATAGGTTAAATATAATCACGCTGCGACTAAAAGAGCAGTGTTTCAATAAAAAAAATGCAAAAAAGGCGGGAAATCAATCCATTTGACAGCTATCATTGCGTGCTCTGTGTTAATGGCTACTTTCGCAAAAAATATAGAAGTAAAAGAATTATTCCCCTTTTCTAAAAAATCGGCCAAGGGCGAGTCGGACTCGCACAGGAAGGGTTCCGTACCATTATCTATATATTTCAAGCGTCAACATCGATCAAAAAATCACGTTTGCTGTATGGGAGCCCGCTTAAATTTTTTTTTTCTATTTTTTAGTATTTGTAGTTATAGCGGCAACAGAAATAGATCATCTCTTCATGAGATACAACCTGGTGACAGATGGACAGAGGGACAGCGAAGTCTTAGTAGTCGGGTCCTGGTTTACCCTTTGGTACGGCACCCTAAAAAGTCCGCCACATCGTGTCTATAGTTTGAGGTTGGCTGACTATGACTCGTTATATCTTAAACAAATTTTTTATGCTTATATAACATCACGCTATGGGCCACAGGTGACAGACCAGGTTGCGTGTAACAGAAACGTAATAATAAAGGTCCTACAAAGTTATGAATGAATGAAAATAATAGTCTGTTATCAAGGTAACGAACTCATTATGTCTAGATAGCGTATAATTTAGTAGGTATCATTATAATGAACTAATAAATAAACATTATCGACTTGATCTCGATAAATAAATGTAATATTTCTTTTATCATAGACAGGAGGAGGAAAATGCAAAACCGGTTCGTGAGAAGTGAGAGATTTATAAGGTAATAAGTAGTTTAAAAGATATCAGAATTGAATATCTTCTTTTTGAAGACGGTTAAAAAGGATAGTTATTGTCTAGTAAAGTCCAAACCCAACCTAAATAACAAAGACTATTTTATTAAAAAAAAACTCCACAAATGTTCATGAAACGTACACTACAGGAACACAATTATGGTTATTGAGATGCCAGGGTCCATGAGCGTTGGCATCCCAATAATTCTTATTCAGTGACCCGACTTTTTTTTCCCTATTAATTAATTGACAGTCTACGTATGTTTGTATGTTCCACCATAGCGACTACACTACTGAATAAATTTTAATAAGTGAGGTGTCAATAGATTCGTAAGTAAGAATAGCCCGAGTGACATAGGCTGTATAAATTTGTGTAATTCATAGGTGGGTTTGTAATAATTTCTTGTAAAAGATTATTTTTCTTACCTATATTTCTTACACCTCAGTTTCTTCACCTCACAAGATAAGTCCCATCTGCTAGAATGTATCACTTTGAATCTACTCATAAACTGATCTGATGGGTTGGGCAGCCATTCAGCTAGTTGAACGCCGTATCTGGAACAGCAATATAGTAAATAAAAAAAATTAAAATATTTATTGACAGAACTTTTTACAAAATAATCATACTGATTCTGAAAGCTAAACTAGGCCAAAGGCCTGTATCTGGGGAGCCAGTGCTCAGTCGCACAAATGGTAAACAGTGCTGTCTGTTCATTATCTTGCTGCACGTGTGCGTGCGTGCATGTGCGCGGCGTGCGTGCGTGTGCGCGTGCATGCGTGCGTTTGCGCGTGCGTGCGTGCATGTGCGCGTGCGGGTGCGCGTGCGTGCGTATGTGTGTGCGCGAGCCTGGGCGTGCGCGAGCGTGGGCGTGCGTGTGTATGTGTGTGTGTGTGTGTGTGTGTGTGTGTGTGTGTCCTAACAGTAAGTGAATACCTCTCCCAATTCTTCGCTTCATGGTACTTAGCAAGATGCATAGAATACCATACTATTGGTAGCTTTGGTAGAAAACCTTTATTGGCTATTCTCAGTCTCTCTATAGCCTTCTCAAGAAAACCTTGCCTCTCCTCAATCAAAAAGAAACAGTTCACCATAGAAGCAAGACTATCACTCAGATGGAAAATATCATCCACTCCAGTCATCTCAATTATTTCCTTATAAATCGTTTGAAGAACATCCATTATGGACTCTCTCATGGTCAATCTCAGACAAAGAACATTGTTGCAAGAATAATTCGAAGATTTCGTTGGACAAGAAGCATCAGGAGACCAGGACCATGCTCTGCCAACTGGCCCCGGAGCTGCTACTTCAATCAGAACCCTTATACCACGTATTCCAGCTCTTTTTACAATGGCTTGCACATTTTCCTTGGTGTAAAGCATATTTTTACTAAAAGCTCCGTACTGCGATAGTTGTGGGATCGAATGGATATGCAAAGGAAAGCTGGTGGCGTCAGATATACGCCAGTGGAAGGTGTTTAATTTACAGGCAGACATCGCGTCTATGGTCCTCATCAAATCTGGCACCGGAATGAAATTCCTTCCAGTATCTATCATCAAGCCCCTATACCTGTAGCTTGGTGCATCTTTGATGATGAAATGATCCACAGTGATTAGGTATCCTGACATTTCATCAAGTAGAATCATTTGGCTTAATGTTTCTAACCCATGTCTGACACCACAAAACGAAGGAGACGCAATCCTTATCATGGCAACATTATTAACTATTTCAAGTTTTAGGCTATACGATTCGTCAGTATCCACTTTAACTCTTGGATCTGCATCAGATTCGACATCAAGTTGTATATTCATTTTCTTTATTTGCAAATCTTTGGTAGAGTTTTCGTTTTTGGGTTTTGTGTCAAACTTTTCTAGTTTCGCCAGATCTCCGATGAATAATTTGAATGCTTCTGCCAAATATGAATGTACTGCTTCGGATGGTACGGATTGGAATTTATACTCCAGTTTACTTGTGGCTAAAGCTATGAGATTTCGACTATATAAAGTGAATCCAATGGGATATGGCCATAGTTGTGGTCCCATGCATTGAAGTACACATCTGCTCAGAGAGAGGTAGATTTCTTCATAGGTAGGTACGTAAACTTTTTGGCAGAGGTTGTTCTTGCATATAAAGGAGTTTGGAAGGTAGATCCTAGAAAAAACTAAATATATTAGTACCTTTTTCAATTCTTAGATAAGGAGTTTAAAAAATATAACTAATACTGAAAGCCTCTCTGCTGTTTTTAATGTAGCAGCAAATTTCTAACTGAAAAATTAAATTAAAAAACGATAAGTATGATAGAAATCCATGTAACACATACATTTTCTGAGCTCTAAGAAATTAATTGTCATCACCTTACTAGCTTTAGTTGTCAGGTTTTACTTATGAAAATCCATCAGTACATGGTTTTCTAGTTAAGTTGTATTGTTGAATACTGTCTTTTGCTTCAATAAGGATTTTGCGAGAGCTCTATAGCTTTAGTCTATTCAATTCTTTTTTTAAATTACTTTCTATCTCTCATTTAATTTAATAGTTGTTAAGGTGCTTGAAGACGTCCGAAGGCCTCTGTTCGTTTGTTCTCTAATTCTTAAAGATGCCCTTTAAGATTCAGACCTGAGGGATTCTCTATGAACAAATTTTAAAATTGGATAGCATTCACATACCACGGCGCTTAATGTAAAAACCAATTGAAGGTTTAAAGAAATATTATTTACCTGTTTTCGTCTCTCAGTTTCCGAATATTTGGCGTCTTCTTTACTGGCGGTGGATTTTCTTTCTTTTGCATCGTCAGTAAAGATAATATCACAGCAATGAATACAGATGTTAATATAATAATTATAAGTATATATATCATTTCTTTGCTGTATAAGAAAGACCTGTATTAAAGTAGTTTGAAATTAATGGTTTACAGTTTTAACTAAATGAGCCCCGTGATTTTAGTCCCCGGTACAACAACAACGAGGCACAGTTATAGTCTGAGAAAAGTAACCGTAGTTACTCCTTATGTTATCCCCCACCTACCAGTGAAGTCCCGTCAAAATCGGCCTTGTCGTTCCAGGGATTAGCCGGTTCAAATGGACAGACTAAAATTTTAAAATTGCTTTATGATGTAAGTAGGTACCGTATATATAAATACTTTCATATGCATTTAGTAAAGAGCTGTTAATTTTAAATTGCAAACAGACGCTTAAATTTTCTTTATTTTCAAAGAAAAGTTCTATTATAGTTTCGTTAGCTTAAAGCTTAAGCTAAATTTTAAGATTAAGCTTAGAATTATTACTACCAGAGGTCTCTTGGTGATCTTATTCATGCGTTTTGCTATCACTTTGAATCACCAACTTTTGTATCATGACAAGTCAAAATATAACACTATACTCATTATTATTATTATAATATATTACTGTACTTCTTCTGAATATAACCATTATTCCATTCCAAAAATTATACGCTTCTCTGTTCCATATATCTTTGAACAATCTTAACCTAAGTGGTAATCGAACACATGAGCTCTGGCTTAGCAGTCAGGACTTCTATCATTGGACCAACAGATGCATGTAATACTTTATATACTATGAAGATGAAAATACATAAGATTAAAACGGTACTTGTAACCCCGTGATAGTTTATTCTCCTTCTTTGCTTTATCTTTCGAGCATTCACTTGTCAATTCTCCAGAATCTCCACAAGCAACCCCCATAGGAGCACATCTGCTGCAGGAACATGAAGGTATGCAACGTAATTCTGCAAAATTGTCAAAATACTACTACTAGAATTTCACAATTCTAGGTATCAAAGAGTTATTCGGTTCGCCAAAGATATTTCGATCTTCCCGGCAACTGCTAGTTTCAGTTCCAGTAATGCGACCTTGACCTGCTCAAGCTATTACACTCACACTCTTTTATATATCTCTATAACCTATATCCATTCCTTTTCATCACTTTCCCTTGTTTTCCCCCTTTACCTTTTAATATTACTCCCAACTTTGCTATGGAATTCTCAAAGCATTTTCCAAATCGAGGAAATATGAAGTTGAAAACAAGTTTTCAACAGACTGGCCTGCAGATATAAACCAAGAAATTAAAATGACGTAGTCCAACGCCATTATTAGATACAACTTTCCTTCAAATAAATTGAACTTAGTATTTCGGAGGAGGTTTTAGGGCAAAATTGATTATGAAAATCGCTTCCAACTCACGTTGGCATAACAGCCAAGTGACTGTACTCATGCCTTCAATGGAGTCACTTTGGTATGCTTTATAATAAAAATAGCCATCATTAACAACTATCTCTTAAATCCTAGTCTACGTTAGCTATGCAAAATCATTTTTTGACAAATGAGATGAACATTTTTGTGTTACTTTACTAATAGCATTAAATAAAACAATAGCCAACCTATTAGCAATTAGATTAAAAACAAACTTACTATCTGATGACTTTGCACGAAGGCAAAAATTATTTGTCCCTTCAAGGTTCATTGGAGTATCATATTTATTGGACGTTATTTCTGGAATTGTATCAGTTTTAGAACTGGTACTATAATTCATTTCATATTCAACATCTGTGCATGATGAAGTTTCTGTCACAGCAGATGGCAGAACGGTGATTGAAGATTTAAATTTTATGTTCCTCCTTTGTGATGCTTCAGACCCTAAGGATATCTTGGAAGAAGCTCTAATTGTAGAGTTTGAAGGGTAACAGGATTCCCCGGAAGCATTTGCCAAGGGTTTCTCTGGAAGCACCTTCAAAGCTGGTTTTCTTTTGTTTTTCTGTCTTGTTATTGATTCGCAGGCATCTAGAATGATTAGTTCTACATTAATCTAGCAAAGAAATCTCAATGAAAGGTTTTAAATTTTGGGATTTAAGATTCAAAGCAATCCGCAATCGAAAACCTTCGAAAATTCGTTTTTTTTTGCAATTCACGACTGAAGCATAAATTATTAACTATTCCATATCTAATGGCTAGATAAATTATAACAAAATTGTCGTAAGTGTCGTTAATTATAATAATAGTCACATTTACATTAATAAAATGTTATGTCAAATGGTTTCCTATATTGTGAAATTATTTGTAAAGAGACCAAAATTTCAGGCCCTAAAAAGTTATCATAGGATAGAATGGACTACCATTAGAATTTTAAACGGTATTTTAATTATTATAAGTATACGCACATCAAACTGCTTAGTTAATCAAAACAAGATTATAAATAGGTATAGTATTACAACATTAATAATATAAATATGTAGGCTTATACAAAATGTGGTATAGATTCTTGAGTATTGGCTTAAAACGTCAGCATCTAAACTCTTTATAGGATTTACTTGGATGAGTGTAGGAAAACCCTTGAAGTCTCATAAATCTCCATCGGATTACTAGAAAGAGGTTCTACCCTTCTTTATCAAAACAACAAAAAACGTCGTCTTTATCGTGACTCTCCATCCAATGAACTGCTAGACAAATGTAGTTTATACTCTCCATTGACAGCACTTGGTGGAACTTTTTGCAATACATTCTTGAATAAAATTCAGTTGCAGTTATTCCCCTATAATTCAAATATTTTTGATGATGCCATAAGGAGAAAACGGTCAGGTGTAAAAATAAATGATTAAAATAGTGTAATAAGTGCATCAACAAAAACCCATAATGTCCCACGGCTGGGCTCGGGTCTCTTCTCAGGAGAGGGTTAAGGACATATGTCCCCACGCTGTCCAAGTGCGGGTTGGGGACTGGCAAGACAACGTCGGGCTACGCAATCTTACCGTTGGATGTTTTTAAGCCGCCCAAAGGCCTCCAACTAAGCTAACTAACTAAATTCACGGCTGTTATCCTATGATAACAACCGCGACCGACTGATTAACATGACCTCCGAATCACGTAGATGCTCATGGTAACATGCCACCGGCGGTCACCCATCCAGGTACTGACCGCGCCATCGTTGCTTACCCTGGCGATTGTTTCCAATCATCGAGTGCTACGGAGCTATGAGTATAATATATGCAAGTGTGTTTAATTCTAAAATGCTAGACAAATCTTTGTTCCAATAGCAAACAAAACCCGAAACAGTTGATACGTGTTTTCGAGTTCTTCAATACTGTTACTTCTTTGGAAATTTAACGTACTATTCCATTCTATAATTTTACCTTTAATAGCAAACTCAACATTATTGAATGTAACTTCCATATCGGCAAGTCTCTCACAAAACTTAAGAATCAACTCTTGTTCTGGCTTTTCAAGATGAGAGCAGATATCACTGTCGACTTGACCGTTGATTGAACTAAGACAACAGTGGTATAACAGAACAGAGGTTTGGATATACAACCTTTTGTAGAGTTCCTTTTCTTCACAGAAGTAACTGAAAGAGTACATAGAATTTAAATGTTAAATGAAATATGTAATGTTGAATGTGTTTAACGGTATACGATTACAAACGAGCGGATTTGTTTTCTCTTCATCAGAATGTCACAAATGTGTCGACGCCTTCCGAATTTCCGCTCAGAATCAAGGGGAAACCAAATTTAGGGTTCCAATGTGTTAGGTTCTTGGATTCTAAAATAGGGGGATTTGGACTCCAAGAACCTTACACATTCAGTCAAAAGAAGGAAAATATTTGCATAACACCAATTTCTTTCATTTGTTTTAAGCCTCTCCATCGTAAATTGTTTCTATTTCTTTTTTTTTTTTTAAGAAATACTTTCATATCTCTGAACAAAACAAATATTGAACTAGACATCATCAACTGCTTTAAACAGTCTTCTGCTGGCCTTTCCTGAGAAAGGAGGTTTTAGACTACTACTACACTAGCCAGATGATTGGGTATAGGATTTGTTTCAAGTTATCTTCCTTCTTTGTAGTGATTTCGTTCGTATGTAGTTTGCTCTTCCAGTAACCTCCCAAAACATTCACGGAATGTATTTATCCCGTGGATCTTTAGCAGAGTATATATACTCCATGATGCTAATGAGCCACCATACGGAGAAAATTGGATACAATTACTATTAAAAACACATAGAACTAAAAGACACTATGTAATTAAAGGCGTAGAGGACATCCAGCTGAATACAGAATAAATTTTATTGAAATCAGGATCACTAACCGCTAGATCAAAAGACTTACTTTAATCTTAATATTGGATACTTCATCTTAAGAAATGGCTCTAGATCTTCAGAGTTAAGATAGGCTCGTTCCAGGTTATCGGAACATATATCATCCTTGTACTTATTAGTTACCTCAATAAGACTTCTATTGCTCAACCTGGTCACTGTGGGTTTGCCATATACGCATTTGTTTATCTGTTAAAGAAAACGTGTCTTGGAATATTAGGATTCTTATTTTTAAGGTACAAAACTACAGTACATCGTCAAGGATAAGTATCTATTCCGTGTATCCCACGTGAACACTAAATAACAGTGATAAATTGCGCAAATTCATCAAGCTAGAGTAAAGGAATGTCCACCACTGGACTAGAAAAGCAATCAAGGAACTGTGAAATTTTGTTAACTCCTGGGAAATCCTAGGTTATAAATTCAAGATAGGCAAAAAATTTTGTGAAAGATACTAACTAACCCATCTTAAAAGAAGCTGTGTCCACCTGTTCTCGAGCAGTTCTAATTTACAATCTGAACAGGACGTAGTGGTTGTAGTTAAAGAAGCATCAGCGGAATAAGTCGACATGGCTAAATGTAAAATAAATAAAGTAAAATATTTCCAAAAATATAAGTTTCAATGTCAATGTCACTCTGGCATAATGCGCCAGGGTTTCTTGTTCCATTTCACTCATTCTCTAAGCCATTTCCCCAACTAGGATGAAATCGGTTTTCGGTTTACTACAACATGGTTGAATTTCGATTTTTTACGTTTAGTGGCTTCCATCAAACCTAAACACCTTTAGCAGTCGGTAACTTCGAAGTTATTTAGATAGACTCATGTCGGTTTTAAGGGTACAAGTTACCACCCATTACGATTGCCAAGGCTTATGGGATTTGAAAGTCTCTCGCAATCAAGTTGCTGTGCGTGGGTTTGCAATTTAAACTTTACCAACTGTATACACTGTTTCATATCGTTTAGAGATCGTAAAATCAGTGTCAGTGCGTTGCGTTCCGTGAAAATCATCCTCAATTTTCTATCTTTAAATATAAACACGGAAACGCACCACTCGACCAATACCAAACGACTGTAAGATATTAATTAAAGTGGAATTGAAATAAACCTGATCATATTTTATTTAGATGATTCTAAGTTATTATTTAGTGTAAATAAATACTAACTGTATAAATCGCAACTTACTCTGTGTGTCTATCTGTCTGTCAAATCGTCTGTCTATGTGTCATCTGTCTATCCATCTGTCTGTTTGTTTATCACGGCTACCAGCTGAACCAATTTGCACGAAATTTACAATGGAGATCCTATGATTCTTGCGGAAGGACATAGGCTATTCTTTACCGTGATAATCGACATACACGCCGATGCTAGTTAATAATTGATCTAGTCCAAATCGATTTGGAAAAAAGCTCGATCAATAATAATCCCCTATAGCACACCTGACGCTATATCTAAGTTTTCAAAAGGGTTTTTTGCAATTCGCAATCGAAAGCTTTTGACAAATCCATTTTATTTTTTACAAGTCTAGACAATTGCATAACACAATGCTATTGGATGTTTTTATCACTAATAGTTATACAAATTAACACACAATTATCAGAGTTATTAATTGTAATCATAGTTATATTTAAATTAATTGGTAGATATTAAAAATACTCAATGTTATTGATTTGTTGAAAAACGATTTCTTAAATTGTGAAATTGTTTGCAATTGTTTAAATAATGTTGCTTTTAGTAGTTAATTTGTTTTATAACCTATCGTTTAGATCATTGATCGGCTCATTAGAGCTTTTATACTATTAGTTGATAAGGCTGCCATAACTGTATCGTTTATGTTGGATGATTCCATAACCTCAACTCAACTCATCTCACAGTTTAATCGTTCTTATATTTAAAACGAGCTTTTGTCCACGGCTTTGCTCGCGTGGAAGTAGATATTTTCATCCGCTATTTTACCCCATTAGAGGTGGCATTGCCATAAAGCGGTTTAAGCTGTGCGTTGATCTCTGGGTATCTTAGTCAGTCCTTCCTCTTCCCCTTCCTCTTTTATATATAAAATATGAAATATGTTGTACATCTTACACAATTCCAAGCAAGCTACACTTAGTTTGAAATTAGTAGAGCTTGTACTATCAAACTTAGATAG
Organism: Hyphantria cunea; assembly: GCA_003709505.1. NCBI lineage: Eukaryota > Metazoa > Arthropoda > Insecta > Lepidoptera > Erebidae > Hyphantria > Hyphantria cunea. The sequence continues at coordinate 5,833,711 of PKRV01002605.1, forward strand.
TAATAAGAATATTTATATACTTTTAATTTGTAAATAAATATGTAAAAATAAAACACCCAACTCCGAAACATGTGTGTGGATCGTGTGCTGCTGTATATCGTGGACTGCGGTAGGCTGATGATGATAATGATGGTGATAAACATTAAGCCCTACCCGGTAATCGAACCTCCGGACAGCAGTCGTATTATATATATCGACCAGTTAATAAAAATACTTTGTTTATAGATTTGTTTGGTTAAACGCACTGATCTCGGGAACTACTGTTTCATATTTAAAAGTTATTCAATGTTAGATTTTATTGATATTGATAATAAGGCTATAGGAAATGAATACATTTTAGCCGTATTCGATACGCGATGTTGAATAACTGTGGCGCAGTGGTAGCGTATGCGACTGCTGTATTTGAGGTCTCGGGTTCGATTCCCAGGTCGGACCTAATGTTTGTATGATCTGCAAATATTTGTTTCGAAGTTTGGGTGTTTTATGTGTATCTATATCAGTTGTTTAGTACCCATAACACAAGCTCTGTTTAGTTGGGACTAGATAGCGTTGTGAGTAAGATGGCCGAAATATTTATTTAATTTTTTTAATATCACGAAACAACCTATCGATAAAAGGGTCAATGCGCAGTCAGGATACCTATGACCTTGCTGAGATCGTCCCTCTTCAGTGTGATCAAGTTGCGGTCTTGTCTTTTTGATTCTACCGGAACTGCACTTTTTGTTTGTGTCCTGTGTCTAGAAAGGTTTATATCCAACTGTGGACTATTATACACTTATATAAGTATATAAAATATGCTTCCAATATACTATTTTACGTCATGAATTACTAATTGTACTATGTACTTTCTATTAAACAAGAAATGTTTAAACAAACTCCAACACGACCACGTAAATACTTTTAATGAAATTTATGAATATCCCATGTCACTGGGACCATTATTATGAATCTATTGACACTCATTTATTAAAATACAAGTTTATTTTTTTTATGAAATGTTGGCAAACGAGCAAACGATCGCCTGATGGTAAGCAATACCGCCGCCTATGGACAACCGCAACACCAGAGGCGTCACAAGTACGTTGCCGGCCTTTGAGGGATGGGGAGAAGATGGGGGAAAGGTTGGGGTACGGGCCTCCGGTATCCTCATTCAATTGGAGAGACACAGCGAAAGCGCTGTTTAATACCGATTTACTGTGAGGCCGTGGTATCAGTACGGCCGAGCCGGCCCATTCGTGCCGAAGCGTGGCTCTCCAATAGGCGCTTCGGTGGAAAATTCAAACATACATAAACTGCCAAAACATTACCCTTTCTTTTGGTATTGAAATAGTCGGATGGAAAAGAAACAATTTAAATTCCTGTATATTTTTTAACTTCAACCACGAAATTGATGTAAAACCATCAATAACAATGTCTACAAGAAAAATATTTGCAGGAAAAAAGCATTGATGATTTCGAAGAGTACGGAGAACAATAGCGCGGCCTTAGATCGCATGCTCCACTGGGTCAACATACCGACAGACAATCTGATTATATAACTGACCGTGAAATCATCTCGCAAAAAGTGACTGTAAAGTAATAATTGCAAAAAAATATCGGTCAAGCTCAATGTAAGGTTTTGGAGATACGTGAGGCTGATAAACTTATATTTGAATTAAATTAGTAACGAAATAATGCTATTTTATGTACGCAATACAAACAAATGTCATGTAATTTAGTGTTATGTAATAGAGTGTAATGTAATGATAGGTAATGTAATGCGGTGTAATATAGTGTAATGTAATGCAATATTACACTAAGCATAAATGGTATAAGTAAGTAACTCAACTAACTTAAGATTCATCTCAAACTTTTTGCTGTGTAATACGTTTGTTTGTCTTTTTCCTGTAATTTACAACGATCTATGTCCTTATTGTTGTTATTGAGATTGTACTTATCGTTGGTATTATTATATCTTTAGAACAACTATCGCGAGTACCGCCGCAGGTCCATACTAGTTTAACCAAAGTTACTCTTTATAACGTCAGCTAAATCGGTCAAAATCGGTCCAGTAGTTCCAGAGATTAGTCGGAACAAACCGCAGTCAAAAAATTTATGAAATGTTTTTTTAATTTCATATGCATTTAGTCAAAAACTGTTAATTTGAAATTTTAAACAGACATTTCCATTTATCTTATTTGTATATAAATGCATAAACTTATCAAATTATCTTCGTTGTGAATTTCATTCAAATCAGTTTAGCAGTTTAGCCGTGAAAGCTTAATAAACAGAGTTACTTTCAAATGTAATATTAGTATGGATGTAAGACTAAGAGTTCTGTGTCACTTAGAATATACCCACCATACTATTTTTTTTTTACGTTTGGAAACCCCCTCGGGCCTTCACCCCAACGGGGTTTGCGGCGGAGCGGTGCGTCGGAATCGAACCGACTAAAACCACACGGTGTGCCACTCTGCGCCTGAGACGGGAGAGATCCGGGAACCGCTTTCTTACGCCATCCGGAATACCCACCATACTGTGGTAACCATTAATGACATTCACAATGTAAAAAAAACCTATTTAAAGTTGGCTCTTTAAAGGGTGGCATAAAAAGGTGGCTCTTTAAAGGGTGGCCCAACCTGCTAAAAAAGGGGAAGACAAATCCAAATAGGAAACAATTAAAATCAGATCAACTGAGTTACAAACGGTGTAACTAACTCGAGTTCGTTTTGTTTTTATTAAGAGAATCTGAGCGACCAGTTTTTCATTTTGTAAATTTTCTAAAAATGAAGGGAATGGCAGGGCTAGATCGATTTATCACCCTCGAAACCCAATGCATACTAAATTTCATGAAATTCGTAGAAGTCGTTGCCGAGATTCAGATCATATATGTATACATATATACAAGAATTGCTCTTTTGGATATCCATAAAATGTATTATATATTTTTTTTTATGTGACGCTACTGTCCCTGGTGGAAAGCATAAACAGAATTCAAGTGTGGTGGTCATCATACTCATTGCCCAGGTGACCCATGGATGTGAATCCTCTTAGAGTTCTGTGTCACTTAGAATATACTCACCATACTGTGACATTTTTTTTTTTATGGAATTTGGGCAAACGTGCAGCCGTATCGCCTGATGGTAAGCGATTACCGCAGCCCATGGATACCCGTAACACCAGAGGTGTCACAAGTGCGTTGGCCTTGTGGGATGGGGAGGGGGATGAGGGGAATGGTTGGAATATGGGCCTCCGGTATCCGCACTCACTCGGTGAAACACAGCGCAGGCGCTGTTTCACACCGGTTTTCTGTGAGGCTGTGATATCACTCCGGTCGACCCGGCCCATGCATGCTGATTCGTGGCTCTCCCACGGTCTAAATTTAAATAGTGGAGCCACCTTTAAGTAGTTTTTTTTTACAAAGTGAATGTCTTTCAATTCACTTTGTAAAAATGACTGTTTGAAGGTGGCTCCGTTTTGAACGGAAATCTTTTCAGCAACATTGTAAACAACTATTAATATTGATCACAGATATTTGATCTGTTAAGATAACCGCTATGTGCTCGATTCAAAGCGGATCGCGTAAAGCCTAGCTTCAGAAATGTAACTAGATATTTCGATAAGGTGTTAAATTTATAAGTGAAATTGGATAATTGAACCGAGAAAGGCTCATGTACAATATTGATGTCTGTCTATACACGTGAATAAAATTGAAGTGACTGGTTGTACAATCAAGTAGAAGTCTTTTCACTAAATGCATATGAAAGTATATAAGTACGGAATGTACATCAAACATCAAAAAAATCAATTTTTATTTTTGTCTTTCTGTTTGTTTTCGGCATGACCGATTTTGACAGATTTCAACACCACATGATGCAGACAGTTAATGCCCGTTTAAGGTATAGTCTATTCGCTTAGATATGGTCCCATTGATCGCGCTGCCGTCCAACGTGCGGCCTGCCGCCACAAAATCAAAGGGCCCGCCTGCGGTGTACATTCACAAGCAAGTATGATTTTGTCAGTTCACACCATTACTACGACTATATATAATTCTCGTATCACCATGAACTCCTAAACTACCTCACTGATTTTAAATTTTCGTATTTAATTCTGTGTTTTGCTTACTTGTATTAGATAGTTAGCGCTTAGAACTATAGGCACTTAGACAAATTTGATCACGCTATATAACACGGTGCAGGTAGAAGAGGATGCGTTTATCATATACAGCAGGGTATACAGATTTACCTGACAGTTATGCCCGTCAGGTAAGCATGAGCTGAGTAGAGGAGATACCTGCACAGATATGCAACGTACACACTCCAGTTTACCTGTAAAGATCAACTGTACAGGCAACCCTGTTAGGTACACCATAACGTGTATGGCTACCTTCAGTTGGTGTAGCTTAATTAATAAATAAAAGTATTTAATAAATTAATAAGTTGCGTTACAAATAGATCCTGAGCGCTTAGTGGTTAGATTCTAACTACAAAAACAGAAGTCGTGAATTAAATTCTCGACCGGTGTCACGAGCGTGATCATATATTTATTATTCTGTATGTTTGTGTAATTTATCAATACATATAATTAGATCGTAACTGGTCGCTGTCTGTACATGGGAGATAGATAAGAAAAAATCTTAAAAGTGGACTTAATGAATGCAATAGAATCCAAAACAATGATTTTTAGTATTTTTATATGTTTTATTGTGTCTGCATCTTTGTGAATGCTAATCTCAGAAGCGGTTTAACCGATTTGAATGCGCTTCACTATTGTGTTGCGGTTTGCCCCACTTAACATTTAGTGTTTGTTTCATTTCAATCTGTTTATAAAATATCATCATAAAAACCGACTTAAAAGCGGGCAGAGCCGCGGACAAAAGCTGGTCTATAATATGCATGTTTGTATTATTTTGTTTGGCCCTGCCAAACGTGGCCCTACTCTGTCTGATAGAAAGCATAAGCAAAATTCAAGACTGGTGGTCACCATACTCATTGCGAATGCAGACAATGCAACAATGGCAGCATGGTGAATTGGTGTCCCACAGTATGGCAGCCTAGTGCTGCTTCTGCATCTTGGGCCTCCGGTCTCGTACTTACCAACTAAACACGACATCACGAACGCTTGTTATTTTATGTTGATTCGGTGCGAGGGTAGTCCCAGTCAGCCGGCCTAAACGTGCTGAAATCAGCATTGCTCTATTACCTTAAATTTTGTATTAAGAAATAAATAAGTATGCCTATCAGCAGTTTAGTTACCATGGTACAGGCTCAACTTAATTTGAGGTCAGTTGGCCGCGTGAAATGCGTGTAGTTATTATTTCTATTTAGTATTATATTAAAGTGCAACGTAGCTCACGAAGCAAGTTTAAATCACCTGCCCAAACTGCGGTTTTGCATAAAATTTTATACGCCTAATCGAACCTTACAATCTAATAAATGCCTATTCATAATTGTTTAGGGTTATTTTTATAATTATACTTGTTTATGTTCTAAAACTAAGTTCGTTGTTTGATAATTTTGCCTTCAGATTGCGAACGTAATCAAATGTGTTGTACGTTATAGATGTATGTTTCTATCTATATAAATAAATATATAGAAATGTCTGTTTGTGATTTCATATTAACAGCTTATTACTAAATGCATATGAAAGTATACGCCGAACGGCTTTCAAAAATATTTATCGGCCTGTCTTTTAGTTCCGGCTACTCTCTGGAAGGGCTGGTCCAAATATGACGGAACTTTTACAGTGACTGGTGATATAAGAAATTACTTAGGCTACTTTTTTAGACTAGCTTTGTCCTGCAATAGTTCAACAGCAACCATGGAGCTCAGTTGCTTCGTCAGGTATATTTTTTTCCGTTTTTGTAATAACTTTCGCTGTTACTAGACTCCTATTGGTCATAGCAAGATAGTGATAATTAATATTTTTTCAATTCAAATCAGCAGTTCTTGAGACTTGACAAACTTTTTAAAAGAAGCTCTAAGAAGTAAGACCTAAACGATTTTGTTTTACCATATTCAATGGCTTTAAATAGTCTACTATTGGACATGAGTTTCTCCTACGAATGGACATTATTGGCTACTGGGTATACCACGCTGGACACAATTCAGGGTTTGTGACAAGTTCTGACATGACATGACTTAAAAACAGCAGTTTCAGGATCCCTTCTATCTCAGGTGCGGAGTGGTTTTAGACGGTTCGATTCCAACACACCACCTCACCTCAACACCGGTGGAGTGATGGCCTGTGTTTTTTTAAGGTTTCTACATGTAAAAACAAGTAAAATTATTTTAAAAAAACCCGATAGTGTCTATATCTGTCATCTATATTAAATTCAGTTTTTTTTTAAATAAAACATATGAGTTATATATTCGCAGTCACCGTTAAAAATTCTTTATTTTAATACCAGACTTGATGTATTTCGAAAACAAAATAGTTTTTTAAGCTTACTTTTTGGCGACAAAGACCCTTAATATGTTTTTTTTATTTTGATGTACCCAGTGTCATTCTTACGACTAAGACGAATCTATTGACACCACTCACATAGAAATACGACAAGCCGTTTTTGGCCCTATGGCAAGCCATAAAACATAGCCCTCTTTCTTACGCAGTTGGGTAAAAGTGTTTGAGTCAAATTGCGTTCCTTTTTTTGACAGTGATAATGTGCTTTAGTTTGTATAAATCGAAGAGTAATAAATAAAATGTAGCCAAACCTGTTAAAAAAGGGGAAGACAAATCCAAAAAGGAAATAATAAAAATCAGATCAACTGAGTTACAAACGGTGTAACTAACTGGAGTTCGTTTTGTTTTTATTAAGAGAACCTGAGTGACCAGTTTTTTATTTTGTAAATTTTGTAAAAATGAAGGGAATCGTTTTCTCGCCCCCCAAACTCCCTGCGTACTAAATTTCATGAAATTCGTAGAAGAAGAAGAAGAAGGTGGAAGCCGTTCCCGAGATTCTAATTATATATGTATATATATATATACAAGAATTGCTCTTTTTGATATCCATACAATGCATTACACGATTTTTTTTAAATACCTGTGAGCCAGCCAAAATGAATCTACGGTCCCTGTTCTGTACTGATGGAAAGCATAAGCAGAATTCAAGAGTGGTGGTCATCATACTCATTGAAATGTTATTTATACAGACAATGCGACATTGCAGCATGGTGACCCACATCATGGCGGATACTTCTGCGTCATTGGGCCTCCAGTCTCGCACTCACCAACGAAACACGACAGCACGAACGCTGTCATTTTACCTTGATCTTCTCTGCGCAAGGGTAGTACCATCCCGGTCGAGCCGGCCCGTTCGTGCTGAAAGATTTCAAAGAGATCTAAAAATGGAGTCTAGATTCAAATATTCGAAATTTTCAAAGTCTGGCTAATAGTAGCTACAACACCTAAAGTTAAGATTCTATTGAATTGTTTAAACTATTCAAAACAGACAGGTTAGGCGTGCCAGACACGGTAGGGTATACCTGACAGGTTTCCCTGTGTTATTGCACCCGTCAGGCAAGTCCGACCTGAGAAGACGACATGCCTTCACAGTTGCGCAAGATTTTTTTACTATTAATAAAGGTCTTTGTTATTACAAGGCCTAGTTCAATTATAAAATAATAAAATGACCTTAAATAACCCTGGAGCGTTAAGCGTTCGAACAAAGGACTACATGTTGGATTCCTTGTTGCTACACGGTGACTAATAAATAACATTTCGGTCTATAATGCCTTGAAATAGTACAAGGTCAGTTTTAATATACAATTGTTTGAATGTGTTTCTATTGTCTAAACGTACCAATGTTTTATTAACTTGTAATAACGCTTTAATAATTTTTATCAATCCTAATCAGTGTGGGAGAGCCACCCTTCGGCAAGAGCTGATCAGCTCGACCGTAGTGATACCACGACCTCACAGAAAATCGATGTAAAACAGCGCTTGCGCTGCGTATTATGGAGTGAGTGTGGATACCTAACCTTTCCCCCATCCCCCTCCCATTCCCCAAAGGCCGGTACCGCACTTATAACGCCTCTGGTGCTGCAAGTGTCAATCGGCGGCAGTAATAGCTTGCCAACAGGCGCATCTGTCTCGTTTACCAGTTATTCCATTAAAAAAAATATCAAGTCCATTAAAGTCCACTGGACTGGACTGGACAAGGAACACAACCTATGCCTTTAATAAATTTATGTATGTATTTTAATGTATGTATTCATATTTATATGAGATTGTAAGTGCGTGTACATATCTATATTATATACATATAAATAAGTTCTATATATGCACCACATTCTACAAATTGCTAGCATAGTGCATCTAAAGGTTACCTGGAAGAGACCGCAGTCTGCGATAAGGCCGCCCACTGTACTACTGTTTTTATTTGGTTACATTACATATTGTATCTTTCGTATTACGGTGTGGAATAAAGAGTATAATCCATTCGCTTAGATACGGTCGCTTTGACAGTCGCCGTCCAACGTACGGCTTATCAAAGCAAAATCAAATGAGCCGACTGGGGCATACACCCAGAAGTAAAACATAATTTAGCAATTTACACCGATGCAATGTAGTGAATAGTTCTGTACGTTGATTCTTCGAACCTGTAAACAGAAATGTTTTAATAAACGCTAGGAAGATAAGACGTTTTTATTGAAGTGAAAACTTCTATAGCTTTAGCGGCGTTGTGAATTTTTTATGATGAGTAAAACAATTTTAAGCTGGCGTCAGAACACGTGACCTGATCGAAAATTCGTAAGACGGAGCCGAGCGAGAAAGATACAATCAGCTGCTTTTCGCTGTTGTGTCGCTGTGCTTAGTATGTTCAATTAATAGATAATAATTGTCATTATTTACTTATTATTATGGCGCATTTTATTTAAAAAGAAAAGCGGTTAATTTCTGATGAGTTTAAACAACTCTTTGTTTATAGTTTTGAGTTTTCACTTCTGTCGGCAGTCTTCGTGACTGCTTTGTGTATATTTTCATGTAATTTGTCTTTCCTATATCGACAAACAATTAACTTGTATGAATTAATATATTCGTTTTACACAACAATCACCATAATTGCGTGCGGGTATACCGACACTATCTAAGCGAATAGACTATACGTATATATCTATCTGGACATAGGGCTCTCGTTATAAAGAGTTTACTATACAATGTTGACAAGTTTTTTCTCTTTCCAGTGATTTTGTACTGCGTAGTTTACTACCTTAGTCGATTCTTAAGATACCCAAGGGATAATTAAGGTTTGTAGGACTCCATATTCTTAATCCCACACGACACTATCACCAATACGCTTTGAGCTCTGGGCTTTATAATGATATAAACAAAAAAAAATTCGCTATGCGAATTGAATAAAGGTGATTTCAAAGAGAAATTGGGCTATTGGTTAAAGATACTAAATTATTGTCTCTTAGTTGGAATCAGACCTCAACACGATACTGTGTTGGTGGGCATTTAACTATATCAGACATGGAGACGATAGATTTTCTCTCTCTCTCTCAGTTTAAAAGACAAGAACTAGTCGATTAAGTGGGCAAAATCAATTTCTTTTTATGATATAAGGGGCAAACGAACAGACGTATCGCCTGATGGTAAACGATAACCGTCGCCCATGGACACCCGGAACACCAGAGCTGTCACAAATGCATTGCCGGCCTTTGGGGGATGTGGACGGAGATAGGGGAAGGGATGGGGGGATATAGGCCTCCGGTATCCTCAATCACTCGATGAAACACAGCGCAAGCGCTGTTTCACACCGATTTTCTGTGAAGCCGTGATATTACTCCGGTCGAGCCGGTCCACTCATGCCCAAGCGTGGCTCTCCCACGGTACTCGTACATGCTCTCGAAACATCGATTTTCCAACAAGTTAAATATTAGTTTGTAAACAGCAAAAACATATTCGCGATTAAAATAACTTAATGCTTGACTTCACCCACCAAAAACCCGAATCAACAATCGTGACAATGATATGCTTGAACAAATCTTAATTGTGTTACATCTAGAATTTTCTGCTATGAAGGTGGTAAATACCATGGAATACCTTATGGTATTTTATAACCGACTTCAAAAAAGGAGTAGGTTATCAATTCGGCTGTTTTTTTATGTTTGTTACTTCATTACTCTCGACTAGGTGAACCGATTTTGGTGATTATTGTTTTATTTGAAAACTGGTCCAGTTCTTGAAACCGTATTTTGTTATTTGTGATTATCTTCAAGGAGTTCTAAGTATCAATACTAATAATAATAATAAATGCAAAAGTAACTCTATCTGTCACACTATTAGGGCTAAGCTTTGGTTTGCACGAGTCACTAGCTATATACTAGCGCTGTAGTCATCCTGGCTATAGCATTAAGCTGAGATAGGCGCTATTATACACAGAAAACACCCAAACTGCAAAACAAATAATTGCAGATCATACAAACATTTGGTCCGACCAGGGGATCGAACCCGAGACTTCAAACACAGCAGTTGCATAAGCTACCACTGCGCCACCGAGGAAATCAAAAGCTAGTCTTGCAGCTAGCTAGTAAAAAATATATAACTAACAAGTGAGCTATGTTATGATAGTTTCTTTCTATAAAACCAAGTTCCTTAACGTTTTATTCCTAATGTTCTAGAAGTTTCTAGTTTTAAGTCTAATAATCCTCATCAAGTCAGAAGGTTATAGTGTGGCATTATTCTTATCATTCCAACAATTTAAGCTCTTAAACTGTCCGCTGAATAATCAATAGTCGTGTGAATTGATGACCCCGAGCAGGATGAACTACCAACATGAAGAAGCCATCTTCTGGCAACATGAGAAGGGCTAATCATCACACAAATGTGGACTGCAGTAAGTTGATTATATGAATTGAATCATGCATTAACTATCATCTAATATCTATTACATCATATCTGTTTGCTGCAAAATAGCAAATTCGTCTGTTTTCTTATGTTTGTTACCTCATAAATTTCGAATAAGTGAAGCGATTTTGATGGTTCTTTTTTTGTTCGAAAACTGGTTCTTCCCATGTGATAGTATTTCATATTGGCTCGGTTCTTGAAGTATTTCATTAAAATTTTCGTTTATTGTAATTAATTTTATATTAATTATAACAGAAGTTCCGCAGAAATTTATCCTTTTAATTCGTGCCTAATGGAAATATTACTTTTGTGGTTACTTACAAACGATTAAAAACGAAACCGTATAATAAGGTTTTACCAGGTCTTTCCCACTAGGAGCTATTTCAGATAAATTCTGAGAAACAGTTTAAGGTCAACAAGCGGGTTCTGCAGATACACTGTAATTATTATATTCTCGGAATAAATAATTTATGATGCTAACCTAATGGCAAATACAGAAGTAATCAAATAGTGGCAATAGGGGCTGAAGGTAGACAAAACTCTAAGCGGAGTTGGAAATGGTCGCCACGCCACTTTTTACTGCGCTAGGTGTTGTGGTTTCATATCCCACATGGGGACAACACTTTTTGGAATCTACATAATGTTATTCTAACTCTGAGTGTTCTTTGTGTCCATTTCGTGTATGTTTGTAAAGTCCCCCGCAACTCAGGTATATATGTCTAAAACGGGAGTTGTTCTTTAAAAAAGTGGAAAACACAGACAAATAGACATAAAATCTACAAACTGTTGCTTTTAGTTCTGTTAATTAAATAAAGACACCCTTCTTTAGTTTCTCTTTATTAACTTTAATGATTTTTTCGCGTTTTTGTTATAGTTTTCACCGCCGTTCGACTCCTCGATAACTGGGCTATCAAATACTAAAAGAATAAGCGATATTAGTCCCGCTGTTTACGCGTGATGGCGTGACCAAAGGAAACGGGATTCATTTTTATATACATACTAGTTTAAGCATGCGGCTCCGCCCGCGTATATGTCTGTTATCGCGGTAAATGGTAGCCTATGTGTTATTCCAATGTGTCAGCTATATTTCTGTAAAGTTTCATCCAAATCCGTTGAGTAGTTTTTACGTGAAAGAGTAACAAACATCCATCCATACAAACTTTCGCGTTAACATTATTAGTAGGATAAATATAGATTGCTAGCTAACTCACTCAACTTAAACTTTGTTTCTTTTCAATCACACTTAGCTCCTATTGATTAAAGCGTTCAATTATTTTTTTAAAGACAACGCTCGCTTTTCTTATAAGGCTCTGTGTCGGGAACTTTACATTCATACCTCAGTAAATAAATAAAAATAAGCCTTTACTTTTGATCTTAATTTAAGTAAGAAAAGTTTTATAGATATGCTTGAAAAGTTGTTACTACTATCAAAATATACTAATTAATGTACTATATAAAGTGTTATACTATTGAATTCATGTTTTACTGGCTATAATTTGGCAAACGGTAGTTAAACATTCACTTGTACTCCGACAAATGCGTTCTCTAAAGATCGCTATTCAATTCTATCTCTTGTCCTTCGAATCCATGTTGCACCCGCTATTTTCCTCATATCGTCTTCCCATCTTTTCTTTTGTCTTCCCCTATTCCTTTTTGTAAGCCGTTGTCCTTTGTAGTATTTGACTGCATAAACTACTAAGATAATGAGCACACCAGAACTCAAAAAACACTTGATAATTGGTTCAATGTGAGCTACAATATGACCTCAAAATTTTATAAAACTAGCGACCCAGACCGGCTTCGCATAGAAGTCTTTATAACTCTTGGATTTTCTATGCTATCATCAACAACCCATAAGGACCCACTACTGGGCTCGGGTCTCTTCTCAGGGGAGGGTTAAGGCCATACGTCTCCACGCTGGCCAAGTGCGGGTTGGGGACTAACATGAATACGTTATGGCTACGTATCTTGCCGTTGGATGTCTTTAAGCCGCCCGAAGGCCTCCAACTAAGCTTCACGACTGTTATCGTATGATAACAACGGGACCGACTGCTTAACGTGACCTCCGAAACACGGAGACGCTCATGGTACATAATATGGTATAAGATGCAACCAGCAATCACCCATCTAGGTATGACCGTGCCGTCATTGCTTACCCTCGGTGATTGTTTCTAATCACCGAGTGCAACTGGGCTATGAGCGCCTTGATGCTGTGATATGAATTTATTACACATGTAAATCTTCCACATAAATCACTTTATCTATAGTAAAAATAATAATCTGGTGAGTAGTTTAAAAGACCTAAGCGAACAGACAGCTAACGACTACATTTTATAGTATTTAAATATAGATAATATTCCATCACCATCATCATCATCATCTTCCTAGCCTTTATTATTCCCAAGATTTAGGATCGGCTACTAGTTCAACCGGTTTTACCTGAATATCATTTTTTATGCGGAGCTACTGGCATCGGACCTCCGCAACCCTGAGAATTAACTGAATTCGAAGTTTGAACAAGTTGTCAGTATATTTGAGGGTACTGACTTCCCAATAACGATTGCCATAGATGACACTCATTCATGACACCCGAGACCGACTTAACGTGCTTAACGTGCTCTCTGAGGCACGAGCGTGTTAACAATTTTTTCTAAGAAAAACCCAACAGCAGTCCGACCTGGGAATTGAACCCGAGACCTCTTGATCTGCAGTCGTTTACGCTGAACACTAGGCCAACGAGGCAGTAATATATAATATTCACAAATTTGAAATAATATTTGCTATACGGCAAAATTAACTAGGGCGTCAAATCGGCGCCGGCTATATGGTTCTGAGTTCGCAATTTCTGAGTTGTCTCTTGAATGTGGGTCATTTACCAGTCAGCGAAAAGATGCAGGCAAGAGAAGCACCACATTATATATATATGTACTTAACTTACTAGCATTTGCCAGCGGCTCCGTCCACATGTATGTTAGTTATCATGATAAATAGTAGTCTATGTGTTCTTCTGAGGTATAAGCTATATTAATGTAAAGTTTCATCTAAATCTGTAAAGTTTTTGGGTAAAAGAGTAACAAACATCTATACCGGCCCATGCATGCCGAAGGTGCAATGCCATGTTCATCGTGAAGTTAGTTATCCTTAACTTAAACATAATTATATAGGACTGGCGGTTCTCGGAGTTACTCTACTAAAATATGCATGTATTACCCATAAACATTCCTCTTGAATCAATCTACCTATTACTGAAATACGCATTAAAATTCGTTTAGTAGTTTAAAAGAATTAAGCGAACAGACATCTTAACGACTTCATTTTATACATGTAAAAATACGTACATACATACGCCTACGTTTTGCCGACTACGATTTATCTTATTTATTAAAGCAAACCTATTGTTCTCAAAATTACTAAATAAACATTATTATACGAATAGATAAATCTACATAATATTTTTTTTAACTTATTTATTATTTTATTTAAAATTAATGTACATATTGTAGATAGGCAGATTTAATGCCTTCTATATCAGTACATAACTAAACAAACATAGGTTTGTTACAAACATAGGAATGAGTTAAATAAATACTACATAAACATACTTATAGTTATTTTTTTTTATATAAATAACTCGCCAAAGTGACTCTGCTCATCATACTCACTGCGAAAGCAGACAGTGCAGTATGGCGTCCCACACTATGGCGGCTTAGTGAGATGCTTTATGCCCCGCTTAAAGGACCCGGGATCATAGTGGGTGGGCACATGCGGTGGTAAAAAATTAATACCATAACATAATGTAGAAGATAATATCAAATAATATAATTTAAAATAAAGGTACTCAATCGGATACCATCGTTGTGAATATTTTGCCATTTCCGAAGTAGATCTCGTACTTTTGTCTTGAATGTGAGGCGGTTTGTGAACATCCTGATTTAGGTAGTAAGCGCGTTCCAAAGAAGTACTGACTGCACAAATAAGAAAGAATTTATGAAGTTGGAAGTTGGGACCAAAGATGAAGCATATGGTTTCTTGACCGAAGGCTTCGATCATGAGTGGAGCATAAGTGAAGAATATGGGGTACGAGGTTTCCAGGTATCGATGGGGAATTGAGAAAAGAAAAGAGAGGCAGGCCAACTACGGCGCTGACGAATTGGGAGGCATTGTAGCTCGGAACGGAAAGCAGACACATGTTCATATTTACGAAGAATGAAAACGAATCGAATACTGTTATTGAGAAGGTGATCTAGTTTATTGAGGAGGTCTGCATTCAGGTCAAAATAACACACATCATCATAATCGGTTAAGGGAATATATTAGGGCATGCATAAGCATAGCGTTGGTTTTAGGGGGAAGGAAATTCAAACTAAAAAGATGATTGTTTTTTGTCTGTACTGTCCTACTGAACGTCAAAAGTAGCCATGATGAAATCTTTGATTTAAGAACCTTAGACAAAAGATCTCTAAAAAGTTGTAGCTAAAAAATTTAAAGAATTATCATCGAATTACGACCTCTGAGCGACCACTCGTCTATATAATTACACTCGGTGGTTTGATGTCAAACTAAGCAGCCAGTAACCGCAACAGATAAACATGCTTATATAACTAAAACAAACTTCTAATAAACTAGCTACGTCACAACATCGTCTGCGCCCCCTATCGCCCGTAATGTGATGTTATACATGGTGGAAAACTTGTTAATTATCAAAAACGTTGTAGTAAGCCAACCGTAACGCCATGTTTAGACGCCTGTGAGGACTTGCCAGTCGCTCACAACCTACAATCCTGCACAAACGCTCGTGCTATGTTTAAACGCCTGGGAGAATTTGGCAGTCGCTCACAAATTACAAACGCCCGCGCACGCTTCCTTTGATCTGTGTCCAAAAACCGACACCGACTCGGGTCGGCAACAAGCTATCCTAACCTCACACAGCCCAAGCCAAACAGCCCGTTTACAGGCCTGCATTTGTGGGGGGTTGTTGAGGCGTGGCACACGTCTAAACACCATTAAAGATAGAAATATTACTGTGGACTTTTTTTACAGCTTTTAAAGGGGAACAATTCCTTCGTACATTGTTTTTTGTAACATTTTTTTATAGATACTCGGAGTAAGTATCAATAAAATAATGTTGCAAAAAACAACGAACTACGGAGTGTCATACTCAGCTCTTTTTTATTGTAGCGTGATCATTTATAGGGTCTTCGATAGCTGGTCTATTAGCACTAAAATACTATAATATATATACCACAGCAAACAAACTTTTCATCTTTATAATATTTGTATAGATAGCACTCAATTTCCTCTCTGGAGATCGAACAACTACTGGTATAGCACTCAATAATAAATGAGCTAATCCCATGATATAATGGGAAATAACATTGTTGAAAGGAAAACCGCAATAATGACATGATTTGTGTTTAATTACTCCAAAATTTTTGCCTGTGTGTGGAAAATACGCGATTTTTCACTAGGCTGAACTGAGAAACTTGTCATAAATCCTTTATAGATCTATCTGGTCAGCGTTGTTTAGTAGGCCAAAATTGTCTTTCGGAACAGATGCCTATGCCCAGCAGTGGACAATTGAAGGCTGTTGATCAACTGTCTGTAACAGGAGACTGACACATGATACCTATTATGTGTTCGCGTTATTTCCGAAAACAAATTTATGGAAAATAATTAATAAATTATTCTTATCATAGTATAATTACTTTTCGTGGGAACTCCACATTAATTGTTCTCAAGTTTTTCAAGAGGTAAAATAGAAATTAAATACGGTAAGTACTTACGTTATAAGAGAAACAAGAAGAGTAGTATAAAGCACCCATATTTAATTAACCATGATTATTTTAGCTCATCTGACTTTATTATCGTATTGCCGTCAAGGCAAGATCGATATTGATTTGAAAGAACCTAGCTAAGACACATCTTCTGTAAGGCCACTCCCGCACTAGATTTCCAATGTACTTATATATATATATATTCATATCGCAGGGGACGATGCAGACATTTGTGAAATGAATATAAAGAATACGCATACCCTGAACGTCAACTATTTGCGCATCACACGAAATGTTTTCCTATGGGTGGATAAAATTCACAACACTAAAGTTGGATCTCCTGGGACATTTTTGTGATTTCTTACACCTAACATCTAACAAAATATGGGCGTGGCCTAACTGTTTTGTTAACTCAAACAAGTTTATCTAAAGCGTACGGAAAAAAATTCACCGCGTTCGCCTGCTGGGGTAAATTCCTTTACGAACATGGATATTGTGCATTTCGTATATATGTTCGTGTTTAAAAGTCGCAGGCGATTGCAATGTTACGCCGGGGTTCCAGGGATGTCCTTTCAAGCGTACACCTGGTTCCTCGGCTTCTAGTACCCGAGACGGTGTGCGGTTCTAGTCCAAGATAACCACTGTGGTATCGGAAGGAACTTCCGCACAAAAAAGAATACTGCCATGTTTTGTTAGTTTGTTTTGTTATTTCATGCACAGAAAACTCGCTTTTATAGCATTACGAAGCCACGGGTTGACTGCTTAGCAACTAAACGAACCGTGCAGTTTTGAAATCGGTTAAAATCTATATCATAAGGTTTGGGATAAAAAATTAATTAACAAATAAATATTTCAAATGTGTTGCACAATAAAATATATTAATTTCGTGATTTTATTGCTTCTAATGTCCGTCCGGAGTTTATCAACATTGACACTGTGCCAATTGTTATCAATGTCAGTCTAAGAAATGATATATTTATTTATCAACTTATATACATATATACCTAACGAAAAAACTATTAGACATATCTAGACTTATAAACTAACAAGTCCTGACTGACTGACTAACTAATCTATCATCGCCGAGCGTAAACTATTAAAGTTAGGGCTATGAAATTTGGTGAGTAGGATCGTTACTACCCACTAAGGTACAAATTTCGGAATTTCTACCCTTTAGGCGGCGAAATATGGATTGAAAGTGTGTATGGAAGTCCGTCATTATTTAAGTTAGAAACATGAAACTTTATCTTAGGGCCACTGATTAAAAATGAGTAGACACCTATTTAAGCGTTTCTAAATATTCTACCCCTAAGGAAGTGAATTCAGGGGTTGAAATACTGTATTTAAGTTAGCCGTCATTTTGTAAGTTAGAAACGTGAAATAACTACTCCTAAAAGGGTTAGAATTAGGGTCGAAAGAAAAATAAAGGAATACGTTTAAAAACGTAAATAAATTATTCATACATACGCAGTTTTAATTAAATATTTATAATTATCTGCCACGCGAGCAAAGCCGTGTGCATCGGCTGGTCTTACTATAAATTTAAGGGACTTAAGGTAAATATTTTTTAGCCGATTACGTTACTTTTGGAAATATTTGTCTGTTCCACATTAGCGCATACCTACTTAACCGATTTTGATGAATGAGGTGCCAATAGTTTGGTGACAATAGCACGAGTGACATCCTACTAATATTATAAACGC
The DNA here is from genome assembly GCA_003709505.1 of Hyphantria cunea. Taxonomy (NCBI): domain Eukaryota; kingdom Metazoa; phylum Arthropoda; class Insecta; order Lepidoptera; family Erebidae; genus Hyphantria; species Hyphantria cunea. The sequence goes on from PKRV01002605.1 coordinate 5,852,018, forward strand.
GAAAGTTTGTAAGTAAGTGTGGATCTTTGTTACTCTTTCACCTAAAAACTACTCATCGGATTTGGATGAAACTTCACAGTAATATAGCTTATACATCAGAATAAAACATAGGCTAGTATTTGCCGCGATAATCGACATATACGCGCTCGGAACCGCGGTCAACAGCTAGTCAAATATATAAAATTCTCGTGTTGCGGTGTTTGTAGTTAAACTCCTCCGAAACGGCTTTACCAATTCTCGTGAAATGTTGAGCATATCGGGTAGGTCTGAGAATCAGACAGCATCTATTTTTCATCCCCCCTAAATGTTAAGGTTAGTCCACCACACTAAATTTTCAATTCTCTACGTTCAATCCCTAAATATTTTTTAGTAATATATATAAATTTTAGTATGGTTATAGTTTTAATAATTTGTCTTGCTAATGATTGCGTTCATATCATTATAAAATTTTGCATACATAGTTATTTACAATAATGCCTTTATCTGAAAATATTTTCTTGTGTCATGCAACTTATTATTCTTTCTTTCAAATTTACTTTTTAAGCAAAATAGCTAAGTTTGCACTTATAGATTAACTTCAGTACGCATTTCTTTTCCATTAGTACGCATATGTTTTATTTTCTCTATTACTTATATATAATTAATTTTGTTTATTTAACTGCTTTTGGATTAGCTGTACAGCCTGTTCTTGATTAGCGGTTACCTAATATCAATTGCAAGCCTAATTTTTTTACCCGTCTACGTGGAACTATAAGAAGGGACATTAGTTTTGGCACTCTATGTATATTTGTATGTTCCACGTAGAAACCGCTGAATCGATTTCAATAGATTTGGCATAATGACTCGGCTGACATAGGCTTTAAAAATTTTATCAACATTTTACATTGTCGGAATATACTTGTTTTAAACTCTTTATAATATGCTATTCATCTTTATACAATACCTCATTAAAACTGAGTCAGTGGTTAAGGGATAAAACACAAGAAATAAACCGACGGGGAAAAGCTTCAAGTAAATATTAGTCACTTTGTGTAATAGAACATGTAATTTAAACGGATAATTTGAATAACTTAAACTATTGAATACCAGAAAATTAATACCTCGTATTTAATAGTGTGTCATGCATTATAAATACTGGTATATCATGTACAATATAAATTATTACGTGAAGGAAAAACTTGGTAATCATTTTAGCGAAAACTATGCGAAAGTAAGAGTATGAAAACTATGCCAAAACAGTTTATTAGAAAGGAAAGTGCAGGAAGCAAAAACAAAATGAATTACGGCTGAATGTCGACCACTGAGCGATCGTTAGTCTTTAAATTAATACGCGAAGAACAAAACCTTTTTACGAAAATGAAATTTGGCATCGTAAAACTTATATGGAGGAGTATTAAAGAAGATAAAAAAAATATTCGAATTTCGACCACAGAGCGACCACTAATTCGTAGAAAATTGTATAAGTCGTGTATTAACGAGTTTACAAGTTTGTATTTAGTACAGTTTTCATACAATGGTATCGTTGCGACAGATGATAACAAGTAACTTATATCATCTACCCTTGGAGCACTGCCTATAGTGAAAGCGATAGAAGATGCTTAGCGAGGCCACACCACATCTCTATACAGCGCCAGAGAGTCTGGCCAATAAGAAATATTTGTTTTTTAACGCAAGACAAAAAAGCTAAAATGTACTTATTTTATTTAATTATTATATCATACTTAATTGTATATACTATTCATTTACTTTTATTACATGAATGAGGAAGGTCATGCAAAGTCAGAATTTTGGACTTTACATATGTATTACTTTTTACATTATACGAAATACTAAGATACCCAGAGATCAACGCACAGCCCAAACCACTGAACCTAGAATCCTGAAATTTAGCGGGTTCTTTATAGAATGTAAGTGAGCTTAGAAAGGAATTTCGGCAATGTTACCCCTAAGGGAGTAAAATAGGAAATGAAAATATCTACTTCTGCGATAGCGAAGCAGCGTGCAAAAGCTAGTCCTTGTTAAAACTGTAGCTCTGAATTAGAACTTAAAAATAAAAGCACATAATGGAGAGAATTGACGAGAAAAAGATCCTCAACATATCATTAATAGCTTTGGTTGGCCACAGCTGGACATATCCTCCGGTATTCTCACTCACTCTGTGAAACACAGCGCAAGCGTTATTCAATTCAATCGCTTCGGTCGAGCCGGCTATTCATGCCGAAGCGTGGCTCTCCCACGTTTAATAATATTATACTGAAACACGTGAAATAATATGTTCGGTTTGTGGTCTACTGGTAGCGTTACCTCAAGACTGGCATCATTCACATCCTCACCAGATGAATAGCCTTTAACAGTCTTCTGCTAGATACGACCTCTACTAAGAAACGTCATTGCCTCAAGGAATTGCAATTCTTATTTCCTCTACTAGAAATATAAGTTACTTGGCTAGTTATTTAATATATTACCCACCCATTTTCATGTCTCAATAGATATTATATCGTATTATAATCACTACAAAATATCACAGCGGAAAGATATCCAACTTTTTTTTATTTTTGATTGATGGCAAAGGAATCTATAAAAAAACTAAGCTGCACCTCTACCGACTTAAAAACACTAGTTGCATTTTTCCGCAATCCCGACGGGCATTGACATGTCTCACTCAAGAAATTACTCTTTTACGAGCTTTCTTACTCAAAAAATTAATAAAGCACAATGGATGAATATGAGTAGGTAGCAGAGAACAGCACTAATGAAAAAAAAACAAGTATAGGGCTACAGAAATCACGTTTAGTTTAGACATTTTCGTTTATCTATTAAGTTTATCGAGTCAAAGGTTAAGATAAAAAATATTTATATCATATTCTTTTAATTGTATAAAATGGTTACACAACTAAAACTAAATAGCACAACAACAAAAAATATTGTCAACAAAATCACTAAGACATTTTAAACAATTACTTACACAACAATAAATCGCTTTTATGTATAAATATAAGAAACTTTGGCGCTACAGCGATCATTTGTACAAGAAACGTGCACGAATCCACACCGCTGAAGTTTTATTTAATTGAAATATTAGCCATTTTATAATAAAACAATTATAAACCACAATCGATTTTTTGTACATTATTCTAACCTTGGATTAATATGCGTTGCTGTTGCTCCAGTTGCTGACAAACACAAGTGTCAAAGTGACGTTTAAAAGCGCGCGAAAAAAGTACTCTTTATTTCTTAATTTATTTTTTTAAATCCGTGATAATGAGGGAGCTTAATGGTGTAGCATCCGGTGTGGAGAAGAACGGAGTTGAGAAGAACGGAGTGATCGTTGCCAAAAAGAAAACCGATAACGGAAACGGTAAGTTGTTATAAAATTCATTAATTTAATTTCTGATAAAGTTATTCAATCAGTTAAGTTATTTATTATGATCGTGTTTGTAAACATGTTGAATACTTGGCATTTGAAAATGATAAGAAAAGTCTTATTATTAAAAAAATTAAATGAACTATGAGAAGTCAAAGTTGTTGCAATCTAAAGTATGAATGGATCCTTTGTATTGAAAGATGCAACACAATAATAATAACACATAAAACAATCGTTATCTTGCTCACACGTTTTACTACATCACATTATTATGATAGTTTTTATCTCATTTTGCTTACAATTTCTACCACAGACAATTAAAAGAATAAATCAAAAAATATCTCACTGTCTTTAATCAAACGTCGTTAATTGCCATTGAATGTATAAATAATCAGACATTGGTTTTAAATTTACCTTGAACGTATTTGAAAATGTTTAATTGGGTCAAATATTTTTATGGCATCTTTAGATGTAAACCTCTCAACGATTAATGATTTAAATTTACTAGTAAATAATACCACTTAGGTATGTTTAATCATAAACCCATCAGGCGAGCGTAATATAGACAAAACCTCCTTTGTGATGAGAGGCCTATGTCCAGCCAGTATGTTTCTAAAGGATGTGATGACATTTAACCATAAATCTAGATCGTTGATTTCTTAATTCTTATTTCAAAAGTAATAAATCAAATTTTACATAAAAAATTCAATGTTTGTGGTCAAATGAACGAAAATAAAAGTTCATCAATTAATTTTATTGTACTTTTGAAATGGCCGTCACCAATCCTTGACCAAATACAATTTTGATTAATTTATTTTTCATGAAATCGTGCATAATTCTTTTTTTAACTAAACTAGATTTTTTTATCATTAAACTTACGTTTTAATAACATTTATGAAAATTTACAGTACTCAAAAATCGAATGAAATCTATCATAAAGACAGTGGTAGCTTCAAAATGAATGAAGCGCGAGTTAGTGATTTTCTGATTTCGTTTAATTTATATTCCTATTTAAAGATTGACTTCATAAATATACTAAAAATTATACTTTAAAATAATAAAAATGGTTGATTTTTCTGTAATATAATGTTAATGTTGAGATTTTCGTATAATTATTTATCTTTAAGACTGATATTTTAATCTTAACAGCAAATAAAATATAAAATCGATTAAAATCTAACCTTTAACAATTTAATTTTAAATAATTTAGTTATAAACAGTGCGATAAAATCAAAAAGTAGATTGCTTTGGCGCCAACCATACTTCCTGTTTACACCGGAACTAAAGATAACATAATCGTTAACCAAAAAAAAATTGTTCTTCAATGTCAAGGCGACCTTTCGAAATTAAATGTTGCCAGTAAAAAAAAATTATAGTCGTTGTTTCACAAAATAGGTTCGCGTGCACAAGGTTTAATATCATATTGTTTAATAATTAATATCTATGTTGCCATGAGAACAGAAGCCGGTTACTTACTTTGGGTATACATTAATTGGTGAGGGTGTTATGAACTATTAGTTATATAACAGATTGTTTGTTCTGAAATATCGATTAGTATTCATAGTTATTTAACTACTGCGTTTTAGAAAATAAAGACGTGTCAATAATATTAATTTCGTCTGTTTCTCTCAAAAGATAAATCGGCAGGAAGGGTTCCGTACCATTATCTATACATTTAGTAGAAGAAGACGTACATGTTCTGATGAAGGTGTCAAGTGCCGCAGGGATAGGGAAACTCGAATGGAAGCACTGGGGCTGAACTCATGTGACATAGGAATCCCTCAAATGATTGTAACGTTGCCTACATCTAATGAAGCAAGGATAGAGTATCCTTGCTTCATTAGTCGTATGACTAAACCCGCAGTGACTCTTCTTTGTTTAATATGTGCTCGAATGGATGTTAGTTAAAATTTTTTGGTTACAATGGAGTTGTCATATCCGAAAGGATATAAACCCCTAAATAATAAAATAATTAAAAAAACAAGTATACATTTCAAGCGTCTATCTGTGGCCGTTATCAATATTGAACAAAAACAAGCAAAAAAAATCACATTTGTTGTAAGACAGCCTCCATAAATATTGATTTTGTTCTGTTTTTCAGTCTGAAATACATCATCTCTGTAAGTTTCAACTGTCTAACTAACACGGTTCATGAGATACAGCCTGGTGACAAGCGGACGGGCAGACGCACAGCGAATTCATAGTAATAGGGTCCCGGTTTACCCTTTGGGTACGGAACCCTAAAATGCAAGGCTTAACAAATTGCTAAGTTAAGCAATTCTAACCACAGAGAACACGTTAAGTCGTCATGGCTGCCATGAGCACATCTGTGGAAATTGTTAGAATCCTTAAAAGATAGTTGCCTTTAGACATAAGTAACTATAATTTAAAACTGTTTTTTTTTCTAAAAAGATTTAACACAATTATACTTTTTATCGGGTGTCATACTATGTACTACAGCGCCATCGTAGCTTAAAAACTATATCAGGCCGGTTTTCAAAATAGAGTTGCTGCCTTCGCATGTATCTGTATAATAAAAAAAAAAAAAAAAAAAATGTATCGCCAAAATGTATGTTCGTGCATAACCTCCGATCGGCTGCACCAAATTAAATAAACCTTTTTTTATGTGAAAATTTCTTTAGCGGCATTGAACACTTTTTTTGATGGGTAAAATATGTTTAACTCGCGTCAGAACACGTGACCTAATCGAAGACGGACGGAGAGTAGACCTTACATTGCCATGTTTGTTTATGATCGCGCAATAAATGAATATTGTATTTTACAATATAAATGATAGTACTTTTATACTGATAATTAAAGCAATTCGTGCAAAATTATTCCCTAATTATTCAATATAAAATATAAAAATAACGGAGAAAAGTCTTTTTTTTTGTATGCGAATGTACACTGCCTGTGGGAAGCTGAGCCAGATATGTAAAAATGGCACAGGTAGTCCTAAATATTTCAGCACATTTTGCGTGTAAGGGTTACAAACATCCACACATCCATCTTTACAATCTTTCGCATTTATAATATTAGTAGAATAGTAGTACAGGATAGGACAAGTTTTAGGCTGTTTAGATATTAGCCGAATAATAAAAATACTAAACTAAAAATACTCCCTGGTTAGACTCATGCTTTGGCATAAATGGGCCGGCTCGACCGGAGGGATAACCACGGCCTCATAGAAAATCGATGTGAAACAGCGCCTGCGCTGTGTTTTACCGAGTGAGTGAGGATACCGGAAGCCATACCCCAAAACCTCCTCCCATCACACGCCCCATCCCCCTAAGGCCAGCAACGCACTTGTGACGCCTTTGGTGTTGCGGGTGTCTATTGGCGACGGTAATAACTTACCATCAGGCGATACGTCTACTCGTTTGCCCCCTGTTCGATAAAAGAACTCAGGAACGGTTTTGGCTTTGTTTAGAATATACTAAAGTACCTACAATTTCATACATTTTTGAGCTCAATTATTAAAAGTGGATATTTTAAGGCGCGCATGACGGCTGGCAGGAGCTGGATGCGAGAAGCCATAGATCGAACTAAATGGTGTGAAATTGGAGAGGCCTATGTCCAGCAGTGGACTGCGATAGGCTGATGATGATGATGATATTTTAAAAATAAATTTGTCACAAAAACGACATTGTATTTCATACTAGCGACCTGGTCCGGATTCGCACTAAATTTTTTACATTTCTCGAGTTACCACAACTATAACAAGCAAGTATTACTAATATAAACTTTCCTCTTAAATCATTCTATCTATCGCTGAAAACTACATTAAAATCCGTTGAGTACTTTAAAAAATCTAAGCGAAAAGACAACGGAAGCTGCTTAATTTTTATATAATAAAAAGTATTCGTTCGTATCGTATCGTTAAATAATTTAGCAATTTTATATTATTTAATAAATTTAAATTATTTAATGTTAAGGTTAAGTTCAATATAATAACATGTTATCTTAGTGTTTTTACACAAAGTATTAACTATTCATTTCCGTGTGGCCTGATAACTTGAAATAATCGTTATCTTTAAGTAGGCAACATAATATTCATAAAAAACACTTAATAATCTTTGACTTTGCCAATGAGTTGCCATTTAAATTAAAATTGTCGTGCAAAATATTCTCTTGTTGTGAATTTTTCCTTCGGCTTTGCAGTGTATATCGGATATCCAGGTTATTATTTTACGAGTTAATATCTTACTAATATTATAAACGCGAAAATTTGTAAGTATAGATGGATGTTTGTTACTCTTTCACGTAAAAACTACTGAATGGATTTTAATGAAACTTTACAATAATATAGCTTATACGTCAGAATAACACATAGGCTACAATTTATAATTCAATTCATACAATACCTTTGTACCGCGTGTAACATCGCGGGGCTCAAGACAAACAAGGCGGGAATAGGAGCCAAACGAGCAGAGGTATAGCCTGATGGTTAGCGATTACCGTCGCCCATGGACACCCGCAACACCAGAGGCATCACAAGTGCGTTGCCGGCTTTTGGGGGATGGGGAGGAGTTGGGGTATGGGCCTCTGGTATCCTCACTTACTTTGTCAAACACAGCGCAAGCGCTTTTTCACATCAGTTTTCTATGAGGCCGTGGTGTCATTACGTTCGAACCGGCTCATGCATGACGAAGCGAAGCTCCCACGATTTAACAGTCCACTGTTGGACATAGGCATCTCCTCAGAAAGGAGGCTTTGGCCAACTATTCCTCGCTGAGCAGACGAGACAATCACGTACTCATTTTTATGTTATTTTTGTTTAGTTGTATTTATTCAAAATATCTTTTGAAATCTAGATTTAACTATTTAATTTTAGAACGCCTACCTAAACATGTGGATAATATTTGGTAACTCGACTCAACTTGTCGTGACACTCATTGTCATCACATCACATACCCAGCATTTTAGCCGAAACACATTTAATATACATCTCATTTATCTATACATCTATACAAATAAACAAAATTAGAGTGTCTGGTTTTAATATTAAAATAACCGCCTTTAACTAAATGGGTAAATACACGGTACATTTAAGATAATATTTTTTTGTTGACAATTTTTATCTGGTCCGGCTGGACTGATTTCGACGGGACTTTCACTGGCAGATAGCTGATGATATAAGGAGTAACTTAGCCTCGCGGAACTCGGCTAGTAGATTAATATAACTTAGTTACCATGTCAATTAAAGTCGTTACAATTAGTGAAAGGATTAAAATTAAAACACAAATTGAAAAGCCTTCTCGAGTAGCGGATTTCTGCTCTGTCTGCATTAAAAACCTAGACCTAGTTAGATCTTAAATCGGCCTATCTCTTTTACATCATTATACACTAATAGTAGTGATGTACTCCTAGACGATTTCAGCCATGACGCGACATGGCCATGACTGGCGTCAAAACAGAGACCAGCTAACTACGCACGAGATATTATAGAGCACAAATGTGTACTCTTTATATCATCAGCTATCTGTTAGTTCCGTCGAAGTCCAGCTGTACCACACAAAAATTATTCTTGTACCGTGTATAAATGCATTTAGTAAAAAGCGGTGGTTTTAAACACAGGTGTACTCTCTGTACCCTCATTCTCACAATCCAATGAGACGGCTTTCAGACACAACCGGGGAGAGGTTAGGGATTAATGGTTGTATTCATCTACCTCATGAGGTCTACCTTTGAAAGGTAGTAGAGCCACGCTGATTTCAGCACGAACGGGCCGGCTCGATCAGGGCAGTACTACCCTCGCACAGAAGATCAACGTAAAATGACAATGTTCGTGCTGTCGTGATTCGATGGTGAGTGCGAGACCGGATGCCCAATGATGCAGAAGCATCACTAGGCCGCCATGGTGTGGGTCGCCATGGTACATTGTCGCATAGTCATCATTCGCAATGAGTATGTTGACCACCACTCTTGGATTCTGCTTATGCTTTCCATCAGGCGGAGTAGTCGTTTTGGCTGGGCCATACATAGGCCAAATAAACAAGGCCAAGTAGGCCGAGACTGTACTATGGTAAACAAACTTATTTATTTCTATATAAACATATTATGGATAAAAATCATCTGATAGCACTCATAACACAATTGTTTATTCTGGTTGGGCACCGAACCCAACACCTTCTGCTTAGTAATCAGGACTAACAACCACTAGACAAACTGGCAGTCATTTGTCTAGTATAAAATACAATTTAAATTGATTTATATTCCGTGCGAGATTGAAATCATTTGAAGTGAACATAATTACAAACTACAGAACGATTGAATCAAAACCTTAGCCTATTTAATTACAAAGAATTTAACTTATTTCTCAGTAATTAACAACTTTGTATAACCAAACACTAATAAAAACTAATTGTGGGTTTTATTAAATTAACTTGATGTAGCCATGACACAGCGATTTAAGGGACATTATCTATTAAGTCACTGCTCATGGTGAGTCTATCTTGAAATTAGCAAGTCACGAGGATGCCTTGTCTTGTTTGTATCTATACCATGGGAGAGCCACGCTTCGGGATGAATGAGCCTACCCAACCGGAGTAATACCACGGCCTTACAGAAAACCGGTGTGAAACAAGGCTTGCGCTGTGTTTCATCGAGTGAGTGAAGATACCGGAGGCCTATATATACCTCAACCCTCCTCCTTGTAACGCCTCTAGTGTTACGGTTGTCCATAGGTGACGGCAAAGCTTACTATCAAGTTTTACGTCTGCTCGTTTGCCCCTTATTCCATAAAAGAAAGAACAATTATCAGGTCCGTTCTCTGTCTGTGAGGTGACATATTATAAATACAGAGTAGAACCAATCCCATTAAGCAGGACAACAGCAACGCAAAGAAGGATGTAATTTAATCGAATATCCATTCATTTGAAACTCCACCCTCCAACTCCGACTTCAGTTGAAACAAGTTCAATAACTTACTAACTATTCCTTCACATGAACTAAACGACAGCTTGCCTAGATGGCGTTGTAAGATTTTTTATAAGTCTACCAGTAATTTTCCCCAACACTTTTCTTATTCAAGTTATTTCTGAATTATTTATGTATTAACCAGTAAAGATTTTTTGTAACATTTTTTTATACAAAGTAGCGCACGGAAGTATATACATAAAATACAGAAATCTACAATATTCAAATATTATATTAGAGATTTTAGAATACAAAATTAAAAAAAAACCTCTTCAGCTTTGTATATAAATTATATTACGAATCAAAAACCTCTGGTCACCCCACTCAAATAGTTTACACTTAATTGTAGATATTAATCACAAATCCTTGAAAAGTAGACCTAGTGGGATATCGGCACTAACTAGCCGGAAAATATGAATGTCATATACTTAGTTATACATTACAACACAATATAATACTACAAAGGCCTGTAATTATTAGGCTAGAGATGCTTGGATAATGTAGTAACTGACACTTAGGTGTAACCTTGAATTGTTTTAATTACTAAATGATATTGAATCACATTACAATATCAGTGAAGGATTCTTTTAAAATTTATTTTCAAAAGATTAAGTGCTGATTCTCGTGGCTGCTATTTTAATTACCAGTATTCTGTGTTCTGCGGTTTTGCTCTAAACCGCGTTGCGTTCCTTTTCATATTTAATGGTTTTACCGTAACCTTATGGATTTTACCGTATATATATTATTTATATACTGCTTGAAACACTTAAATTCACAAGTGCATGTTTTTCTTGTAAATGAAACTGCTAAATACTTTATTTGTAATAAAAATATGCACTGAAAAAATTCAACCAAATTGAGACAGTCTTAAATTTTGAGTTCGGTTGAAAACATCGAGTATGTGAGAGAGATAGTTCTAACGGCGGTTCGAACGTTGTCTTGATGTTAATGTTAAGCAGTTCAATTGTGTTCTCTCAAACAGCTTAATAGTATAACACAACAGCCAAATCTGATAGTAGCTCTTTGAATTCGATAGAAATACTCGAAGTTAAAATGGCTACAATTCGATCGACTTCAAAATCTTTGAGGGTCTTTACGTCTTGATACTAGGTATATCCTGTGTCATTTATTGAGAACAATGACACCGTTGTGGTTTTCGGTTGATCGAAAGTCTAATATTACTTCTAATGCAGAAATTTAATGCTTACCACAAGTTACAATAGGTAATATTTTAAATAGGTTACTGGTTTTGTACGATGATGATCTCACATGAGACGATGCAAATCTCACACTACAATAAATAGTGAACTGTGGAAATCGGAATTTTGACTGCCTAGCATAGCATATGCGACTGATGTGCTTGACTGGTTTTGGGTTCGTTTCCCGAATCGAACCAAATGTTGGCTACAAATCATCAACCTCCCATAATGTCCCACTGCTGAGCTCGGGTCTCTTTTCAGGAGAGGGTTAAGGCTATACACCCCCACGCTAGCCAAGTGCGGGTTGGGGACTGGCAAGACCACGTTGTGGCTACGTATCTTGCCGTTGGAAGTTTTTAAGCCGCCCGAAGGCCTCCAATTTAGCTTCACGGCTGTTATCCTATGATAACAACCGGGCTGACTGCTTAACGTGACCTCCGAATCACGGAGATGCTCATGGTAACATTTCACTAGCGGTCACCCATCCAGATACTGACCACGCCGTCGTTGTTTACCCTCGTTGATTGTTTCTAATCTCCGAGTGCAACTGGGCTATGAGCGCCTCGCTATTATTTAGCACGATAACGGCCGGAGACGCGGTCAAAGGCTGGTACCAAAACATTCCAAAATGCATTTATATTTTTCTGATAGCACAGAAGATCCGACTATAGTTATTTAAACATAAAAATGTCTCAAATTTTGAATCTAAGTTGAAACTATGGCTTAAGAAAATCTGTCTAGCTGATTTTCTTTTCTTTACTGATATCTAATACCCTTTGGATTTCTTTACAACTTAATGGCCGATCCCTGTTGATGGTATGCGCACGACTTGTTCAAACATAAATGACTCATGGAGTACCCTCATTTCTAAAGGCTTTAGTTACCATTCTTATCAGCACGCTCACTTAGGGTGCGTATACATTAGACACTTTAGATTAGTAATTGGAACGCACCCTCCGGATATCAGGAAAAGGGTAGGTCTGTTTCTGTTCCAAGACGAAAGTTCGAATACGAATTTGGTACACCCTAGTGGATTCTTCACAATCTTAAATTTTTAGATATGACTAGTTTTCGTCCGCGGCTTCACACGCGTGTTTGTCGGTCATGGCGGCAAAGCGTAGCGTACGTTCTTTCTCAAGAATTAAAGTAGCTACATGTTTATTGAAATCAGAACTTGGATCGAGAATTTCACCATGGGGAGAGCCACGAGCCAGAGAATAGGCAGCCTCAACCGGAGTAATACCACGGCCTCACAGAAAACCAGTGTGAAACAGCGCGTACCACCCAATCCCCATCCCCCTAAGACTGGCAATGCACTTGTGACGCCTCTGGTGTTGGGAGAGCGTCATCCATGGGCGGCGGCAATTGCTTACCATCAAGCGATACGCTTGCTCGATTTGCCTGTAAATTTTTGGCCAGTGTGCAAGAGCCTTTAAACACTGAGCATAGGCACTTTAGCATAGGGTATCCAGGCTGTTGGAATTAAAATTTCAGGACATTCCCAAGCATTGTATTTTCCATATTCTTCGATCTCAAACGATAAATCGATTAATAAGATTTCATTAGTTATAAACAAACTAATGATGGTAATCATGACGGAAATCATGATATCAAATCTCTTCCTGTTCGTTAATGTCATCTAAATGTTTTATTAATAGGTTTAATCCCGGATTTTTCAAGCGGGGCATGTAAAAGCTTCTCACAAGGAAGTTGGTTACCACTCTTAATAATGATAATAAATATTTCGGACATCTCTCACACAACGCCATCTAGTCCCAAGCTAAGCAGAGTTTTTATTATGGGTACTAGACAACTGAAATAAATACATAAATACTTTTCTGTAAATATATGGATATTATACATAGAAAACATCCATGCTCCAAAACAAATATTTGCAGATCATACAAACATTTGGTCCGATCCGTGAATCGAACATGTGAGACATCACAGCAGTCGCATACGCCATCACTGCGCCACAGAGGCAGTGATACTATTAGATTTTACTTACACTTTCCATTAGGTGGAATAGATTCATTTTAGCAGACTTGTATGGAAAGTATGGCAAGTCTGCGGTTGTTTTTATCGACATTAATACTGGAGCTACTGAAAACTTTATACAAATAAAACTTGATAACAATTTAAAAATGATATTTTTTGAGACAAAACACCTAGTAACGATTAGCAACAAACTTGCATTTTTAACCGACTTCAAAAAAAAGGAGGTTTTCAATTAATCGGCATCTTTTAGACCTTTATGTTTCGATTTTCAAATTTTTTACATTGGTCCCATTATTATCAAGTCAAAGAATCAAAGGCAACCCTCGAATTTTATAAGCACGTATACGTTATACGAGATTTTAACATTTGTGGGTTATCTTTGACATCTATTTAAAAAAACAGTATTTTTAATTGAAACCTAGACAATCTAAAATTCCAGAACAACGGTCACCCTACTTCGAGTCGTATGAAATTACACCCGGCAAGACTCGAATCGTAAACCATTATGCCAACTATGACGTATCACCACTTTCCTGACCCATTTAAATATATCGCTAGGTATATCCCGCGGCTTCGTTTGCATCAATGTCGATTTTGTCAATTAATTTGTGAAGGATATAAAATACCCAATGTGCTTTTCTAGATAATATCTAAGCAGCTGTACAGATTAGATCTATTAAGCGATTATGACGTACTCGAGTAATGAATGTCCATTAAAACTTTAATTAAATTTGTTTTTATTTTAAAGAAACCAACAATTAAAATATAAACACTATTACTGAAACGCTTAATTAAAAAACTGATAGTACACAGACGTAACTTCCGTTGTCAACAGGATACTTTTAATCATACTAATCCGATGTCACTTAACAAAAATGTTCCTTACAATATGGTCGCCATTTTATTTTAATGTCATCGGTGCAAATTTAAAAAAAATGACTGCAAAATTTCCTCTTTTCCATACCATATGGCAAATCAAATAGCCCACATCTATATATTCGGAAAGCAAAAACGTTGTACTCACTCCTTTTTACGCACAATATGCGAACGGAGGAGTGTGAAATTTGGCACAGATAAAATTTATGTGGAAGAGAATTAAAGAAGCTAAAAATAGATAAAAAAATAAATGAATTACTGTCTAATTTAAACCACTGGGCGACCGCTAGTTGATTTAAAACCTTCATAACGCACAATCATAAATTACTTTTTTATGTCACCGTTCTAATTTCAAAATATAAGTCCTAATAAAAAAGTAATTTAAAAAAAAAACAAATACCATTTATGAATTACGGATATCGAACAAAATAATTTCGCGGGTTTTTGCCTGAATTTTTTAACAGTAATATTCAAATAAAACATTAAAATACAAAAACAATGATTCACCAGAAACTCGTAATAACACGCTGTCAATATTTACCTTAGTTTGGTGTCAATGAAAACGTCATTTGAATATTTGTCATTGTGTTGTCATCTAGGAAATGTTCTTACCCGTTTTTACGTTGATGTTAATATGGAATATTTTCCATTTATTGTACCTTGTATGCAGAAATGAGTCTACCTTGCCGGGTTTCCCTTCAGCGTTAAAACTGGAAGGAAACCCTTGCGAATTAATTTTCTGAATGTAAATGTCATAATAACTATACCTAATGATCCTCATTTTAAATCTGAGGTCGTGAATTCGATTCCAAGTCAAGACAAACAATTTTATAATAAAGCGGTTTTCTGTTCTGCATATGGGTATAATTATATCTACGAGTATAAACAAACAAAAATACATAGATAATATCTGCGAATGTAGGCTTTGTAGGTCCTCTGAAGGCCAGGTGGAGTGATGATTTACGCAGGATGGTCTTTATATTTAAGTATACGAAAACCAACAATATTAATACAAATACCATAGCCAACGGTAGCCATAGCTTTCCATTTGCTCCTTTGCCCCCTAAATCATAAAAACTTGTAATCTTTTGTCAGACGTGTTTAAAACTAATATGATAGCAGTTTTCTATATGATAACAACTGTACATACCAGTTTGACCCAATTCTGCCACAGAGAAATAAAAAAATATTATATATTAGCAGTCTGTTTAATAACTTATGCATAATGTATTAAAATAATCTCCATATCATTAGACTACTCGTTCTTGCAGTGTCACTCGAATTTACGATCACCACTCCGCTGTTATACCTCATAGCGAAAGTTTTATACTTCGAACTGTTCCTCAATAAATACTCTATCCATTGCACAAAGAATCATTCGCATCTGAATGTCATTTTTCGAGATATGGCCAATTATAAACATCCAAACAGAACATATTTCAGGTTTATCATAACAGCATGAATTAATGTGTTTATGTTTGAAATTATTTATTCTATCATTGGAATTTTTGTAGCGATCATAATATGGATATGACATACAATCAGGTTCTAAATTTCTTTTGACATTTGACAGTTGTCGTCCGTGTCCTAGTGGCCTCTTAAATGACATGACATTTGTGACCCTGGTTTCTTCGAACTACTGGATATTTTTATGATATATTTGGCAAACTAGAATATTTATCAAGTAATGGAAAGTGATTTCACTTAAATTCATTCGCATCATTCAAGAGGCTCTATAGTTAGAAACAATAATTGAGAGTAGGCAATGACGGCGCGGTCTGGGTGGGTGACCGCCGGTGGCACGATACCATGAACGTCTCCGTGATTCGGGGGTCACGTTAAGCAGTCGGTCCCGATTGTTACCATAGGATAACAGTCGTGATGCTTAGTTGGAGACCCTAAATAACATCCAACGGCAAAATTACGTAGCCACAACCATGTCTTTCAGTCCCTAACACGCACTCAACTAGCGTGGGGACGTATGCCCTTAATCCTCCCCTGAGAGGAGACCCGAACCCAGCAAAATAGTTTTAATAAAATTTCTAATTATTAAAATGGTTCTGCTCATTTAATTACTATGGTATTGTCCAAAAAGAACTAATAACTGCTCAAAGAAATTTTAATAAGTTAACTTTTGGGTTGTTTTAAAAAATGTCCCCGTCACTGGATGTCTTAAAAAAAATATCATTGTAAAAACTTATCAGAATAAGTTACACGAGTTCAGCGTCGGACACAGTCTTGTCATAGAAAATAAGAAAAATTAAATAAAACCTTATGTGACAGCCCTAGGTTCATTCTGCAGCCAATACACGTTACTTTCATCGTACAATGACGTCACAATACATGATCATATATTTACTCCGTTATATTAACAGATGGTATGATCGGTTTTTAAGCGGGATTCCCGCTTTTGAAGTAACAACCCGTCTGGGAAATCCCCGGCTAAGAGGAAAGGAGTCCATAAGTATTTAATCCTTGTATGATCTGCATTCTCATGAACGTTATTTATTGAAAAATGGAATAATTATGGTTCACTTGACGTCACTAGGTATATTCATGACTACGTTGAAGAGGCTGGCAGGGTTGTTTACGCCCACGTTTTGCTCACTAAAGGAGTATTATATAAGCCTTCTACTGGCAATACACTTAACGGATTGGATGGAAAAATATAATAATAAAAATAATACCTTATGGCGAGAATCTCGTGAAAGTTGAAAAAGAAAAACAAATGAAATATTTGGATTTATCTCACGAGATTGTCGGTATGTGGGATGTAGATTCGGTGATCATTGTTCCGATAGTTGTCTCTGTTCACGGATTGATAGCCAAGAGCCTCGACCAACACCTCAAGAGGCTCACGTTAGATGGTTGGAGCAAGGGTCTGGTGCAGAAGGCAGTCCTTCATGACACGGCTCGTATTGTCAGGAGGTTTCTTTCTTTGGAGCCCTAACCACCGGTTTCTTGGTCCCTGTACCCGAAGTCGGTGGTCTACAATTTTTTATATTTTTAAATATATATTATTGTTAATTTTTTATGTATTTAAAAATGTATCAAATATGTATATATAAATGTAATAAAGAGAANAATATTTGGATTTATCTCACGAGATTGTCGGTATGTGGGATGTAGATTCGGTGATCATTGTTCCGATAGTTGTCTCTGTTCACGGATTGATAGCCAAGAGCCTCGACCAACACCTCAAGAGGCTCACGTTAGATGGTTGGAGCAAGGGTCTGGTGCAGAAGGCAGTCCTTCTTGACACGGCTCGTATTGTCAGGAGGTTCCTTTCTTTGGAGCCCTAACCACCGGTTTCTTGGTCCCTGTACCCGAAGTCGGTGGTCTACAATTTTTTATATTTTTAAATATATATTATTGTTAATTTTTTATGTATTTAAAAATGTATCAAATATGTATATATAAATGTAATAAAGAGAAAAATAATAATAATAAAACTTTATTTTCTCTCACAGGAAAGGTACAATTTAATTTTCATGAGGTCTAGGTACATATATAACAGTTTTTTAAAATTCCCTAGTGAGAGCTGGAGTCCATACTAGGCTCGAAGCCTGTGTCACAGGTGTAGATTAAAGAGACGAATATAGAGAATCAGGATGAAAGTAGACCTAAAGAGATGATTTGTACTGGACCGGACCCTGTCTGGAGCGTACCGTGTACTAGGCCCTGTCAAGACACGGGTTTTAAACGTAATTTTTATATGAAGCAGTTTATATTAATTACGCAGTACGGGATCTACGTCCCTTTCAAGCCAGTCTACTAACAAACTACGCCTAATATGAATCATCCCTTTTGTAGAGGAACGGGTCACATGTCCATCCATTAGAAAGCGAGGATCGTCCGACCAGCCGAGGTGATCATAACTGGCGGGCACTGCCCAACGATTGATGTTGGGAAGTTGTATATATATTAATCAGCGCAAGAATTTCTATTGCGCGATGTAGGATTGGTTGTTTCTCAGTTGCCTTCGTTACTTCGTAGTTCAGTGTATCTTCCGTAGATAGCGCTGTAGTAAATTTCTATTGTAATGTATGTGGGGCGACTTCCACACTTTTAATTTTCTCACTTAAATAGATTTTCACAGAATGAGTCACTCTACCTTCCCTTCGTCCTCCTTATTAAGGGGGAGAAATGGGGGTGTTACTCTAATTACTTCAGAACAGATGATAAAAACAACTTGGTCTGTTAGACGATTACCGTATACGGAAAAATATATTTACTATAGCGCCATCTATCAAACACACACCGATCTACGGAGTAAATACCAGTCCTGTATCGTGATGTAAGTCATTCTTCCAATTCGGAAGTTGGACTGCAGCCCGACTGGCATAACACATGTTTCTCCATAATCTGCTGGCCGTCACCGTGGGAGAACCACGCTTCGGCACGAATGGGCCGGCTCGACTGGAGTGATACCACGGACTCACAGAAAACCGGTGTGAAACAGCGCTTGCACTGTGTTTCCCCGAGTGAGTTAGGATAATGGAGGCCCGTACTCCAGCCCCTGCCTGGCAACGCACTTGTGTCAACAAGTTTTACCTGAATATCAGTTTTTCCTCGAAGCAACTGGCATAGATGTTCATGACAACCGGGATCGACGGCTTAACGTGCTCTCCTAAGCACGGGCGTGGCACACAACCAATTGTCATTCTCCGGGCTGATACTAAGAATTTTCTGTTAAAAAAACCCAACAATGCTTTTGACCCGATTCGGAAAGAATAATAATAATAATTATCATTATTTAACCAATAAATTCTTATGTCTACAATACATCGTTTTCAGATACTTACACATTAACAAATTCACAAATCATTGAACATCCGCGCCTAAACTAGATAACTAAATATCTGTATTTTAGACGACAGCGCTCTTCCTCTTAAGATTTCTAAACGCAATAGTTCTTACATTTCACTGTATATACATATAAAACGATATTGAAAAAAAAATCGACTTCGACACCTTCTAAATCGGCAGTTTCGTACACTAGCCGCTATACTAACAAGACAGTCTTCTATCATTTTTACTATAACTTCTTGCCAGTATATTAATCGGACTTAATTACTTAATAAACTCATTAATGACTCAATATTGAGTTTTTTCCGTAATCGGTAAAGATCGCGACTTATTTCGAAGTCAGGGTAGGTAATTGACCGCTTGAAAATTTATGCAGAATCTTCCCAATTAAAACCGGTGTGGCAAGATTCTCAAGTGAAACGCCCACCCATTGCAGATCAATGGAACATTTATTTTTAACTAGTTATGCCCGCGTCGCCAAAATCAAAGTATTACCATGCCCAATTTCATTCAAATCGGTGTAGTGGTTTAGCCGTGACTGCGCAACAAACAGACGAAGTTACTTTCCAAATTATAATATTGATATTAGTTGTAATCATTACCGGGTTTTACTTTTTTTTCCCCGTGCTAAAATCCCCTCGGATACCACTTAGTGTGGAATGTCGGACTCGAACCGATTAAAACCTCACGCCATCGCGGGTACTAGGAGCCTGGGAACCAGGTGCACCCTAGGAAGGAAAACCCTGGAACCCCGACGTACCTCGGGCCTCCTACTGTTTGTAGGTGGCCCCCTTCTGTGTAGGAACCTTGCGTCCCTTGTGCAGGAAAGGGTGCGAGCACTTTATAGGGCTCGCGCCGCCACCCCAGCCTGCTTCTGCTAGGGTGATAGGTGGCCTTACCTGTCGCCCTCAGGCTTGCGCTTATGGAGGACGGATATCGTTTAACGATCTCCGGCGTCTGAGTCGTCTGTGGTACCTGGCCTGTTCTCGGGCCTGGCAGACAGGGAGAGTTCTGAACCTCTCCCGGTCACGCTCCGCCATATCCTTCGCAAGCATAACTTATTCGCAGAAAGAGACGGCAGAGTTACCGGGTTTTACCTGAGTAATAAACGCGTTATTACCCACGGGTTTTATTGCTTTTAAATTAAATATTGCTCACAATTTAATTGGTTTTGAATAAGAAGCCTAAGTCACTTATTATAACATCGGCTATCTGCCAGTGAAAGTCCCGTCAAAATCGGTCTAGCCGTTCCAGATATAAACTAGTACAAACAGACAGGTTGTTAAACAATCGATTATTTTTTTGACTGACAATTTGCTGGTTGTTGTAAGTACCGTAAATACTCTCATACGCATTTAGTGAAAAGTGTTAATTTGTAATTACAGACAGACATTTCAATTTTATTAATCTGTATAGGTCAAAACTATGTTTTTATATAAAGGTACATATGTATATAATTATGTATTATAAACGCTTCAACAGTCATTAATGATTCAATCATCGTCTAAGAAAATGGTTAGGTGTGATAAAAAATTAATTGCAGATATTTTGCGACTAGATTTTGTTTTGACGGTGTGTTTATATAGTTCAGTTCAGCGATTGCATTCATTGTGAAAAAACAAGTTGTGCGATAAGGAATCCTTGGTTTTTGCGATTGGTAGCGACAAAGGGGCAATTAAAAACCGTCTCCACGGGCGAGAGAATCGCAGCGATTTTATCGTTGTGCCCGTATTTGTAAACTCAGATATTCCGTCACGAATCGCGACTATACGCTGAAGAAATATTCGTTTATTCGGGGAGATTACCCGGCGATAGAAGCGCGGTTCCGACGCGATTCTATCGTTCGTGGAAACGGCTACTAACCGACAGAGATTCGAAGTCAGAACATTTAACTGAGTAGCATTTAACCCAATTACTTAATTGCTGTCATTAAAAGCATTTTAAAATTAACTACATTGATATACCCAATACCATTGAAAGACAGGAATAAAAATTTAATATAAAATAAAAAATAAAAAGTAGGGTCAGCAAAAAAAATGAGAGGTAAATGTTTAAAATTGGTAAAACTTAATATAAATTCAATATAATGCATAAATAATACTAAATTTATAGTCGCCCAAATTAGCCATTTAATCTCTACCCCTCAGGGGATATAAGACGTATGTGAACACTGTCAAATATTTGAAGGAATAGAGAATAGTATATTTAAAGTAATAGAGATAATAGTAGAATTGTATATTATTTATGGTCCTCCCTAATTCTAAGTTGTTTTAAGAATTCATTAGGAAAATTGAGGTTTCTTCTATTAAGGTAATTAGACTTATATTTCCTACTAATTCATGAAGTGTATGATAAAAACCCATTAATAACATTCGTACCCTTCTTTTATCCCTTAAGAGTTTAACAAAGGTATATTAAACACTTATAATTGGTCGATTGTATCTTTAGTTCATCTTACGTATGATCAAACCTATTGTCATCAAGTCCGCATCATCATTATCATCATGATGAATCATCAACACCCTTGGACACTGCTGGTTATTGATCACTCCTTAGAAAAAAGCTTTTGAGAAGTGAGAAGAGTGTTATTGGTTACACGAATTAGTATGGGTCACGTGACAAGTATCTCTTTACACTGCTGTTTCTCTGTTTAGTTTGCTGTCTTACTCGAGTTTTACAATACCTAAATCCTAAAATCCCTAAATATTACGCTCTTTAATATAAACAGTTAATATCTGGTATCGTTTAGTATTTAATAATGGCTTCGATTAACCTTCGTTATACTGCTGTAATATTTAAAATTAATTTATGTGTTTTCATACGCTGTCGTAAATCTACGGGAGTAAATTTCGTAACAGTAAACTTTGGACTCTTACACAATAATAATTAAACTCTATAAATAAATATTTAAAACGTGTATCTTAATTACTTAGCTTTATTTCTAATTGATATCGATCAATTAAAAACTTGGCCCAATATCGATATCGTCATTTGCGGTTATTATCGATTCCCAACTTTTGACGCATGCTCAGTACAACCAGCTTAAGTACAAATATCATCTGTTGAATGCGACAACTTCAGTCAGCCATCGCCCCGTGCCGCGAGAACGCGTCCACATTAGTTTCATTTTTTTTTTCGTGCTTTCTGTTGTCAAAAAAACCCGCGAAACCGTAAGTAAATAAACTAAAACAAATTATAATATTATTTAAAACGTTCGTTGTGTGCGCTTTAATGTGTTCCGTTTTTTTAAATTCGAAATTGGAATCAGTGTTGTGACATAAACAAATACTTGTTTGCCTCCAATATCGTGATTGATCATGCGATATCAATGTGATTTACTTTTCTTATTTGTTCCGGTTCCGGTTTAATGGATGCTAGGTCAAAACTTGACCTAGGCACTGACATGCCCGTACACGTACTACGTCAACGCAATTACACGCTCACAGGTTTTATATAATAATAATAATCTAATCACGCAATCTAAAATGGTAATTACAATAATATATAGTGCCAAGGCCATTGGATACTTACGTAAATATTTTATAGAACCTTTTAAAATAACAAACCTCGATTTACTTATTAATTTTTATTAATTGTACCAACTATTTTACATGGAAACAATAAAAATATCATTGTAGTTGCAATTTGACACTTAAAATTATAACACTAAGATATTATACAAGAACTGAAACATAATGATAAATTATAATTTTCTAACCAAAGGTAAATATCCAGTATGTAATTCAAGAACTAAAACAGCCTCCATAAATGACCTAGAGGTTCTTCAACAATAGCTTCTTAGAAAAAAAAACAGTACCGTCACTGTAAGGACTTATTATCGTCTAATAATACGCCAAATAACCTTATAGCTATATATATATATATTAGCCATAAACTATCATGGGGAATACTTCGTCACGTTTGACAAATAAAAAAGAAACTTTATCAGTCATTATTTATAATAGCACACCATCACAGTCACGAGCATTTTATTAGCATTTCACTTTAAAGCTAAATAAATATGTATATGATAAAATAAAAAAAAAACCATTGTCATTCTAAAAAAAACTTTGCTAATGCAACATATGATATTGTTGTGTAATAGATTTTAACAGACAATGAATTAACTAATTGCGATATAACGGAACTTTTGTTTGATTTAATACTGTAATTATTAAATGAAGACGATGACGACTGAGAACTACACTAAAACAATTCCTTTTTACTATAAATTGTTGTCAAAATTAAATTTTTACAGCTATATTAAATTATATTACATTTTTTTTAAATTTTAAACGACCTATATTAACGACAGTAATGGTACACAATTTTAATATAGAACAATATTTAACTTAATAAGTATGTGTAACTTTAAAAACATTAGTTCACTAATTAAAATCTTTATCCTTCCAAGAAGGTCGAAACATATCATCCATACTAAAATTATATATTCGAAAGTAACTGTGCTTGTCTGTAAACCGATGCACAGATTGCAATGAATTTTGCCATGGTGATACTTTGATACTTAAAAAAGGACATAGGCTACTTATTAACACGTTATCCGACATACACGCGGGCAGATCCGCGGACAAAAGCTAGTAATGAATATTAAAATACGTTTACTAGTGAATTATTCTTGAATGTATTCTTAAGTGGGTGCAGTCATTAGAACTTTAATAAAATGTATGCATTAAAATTCTGCATTCATCTTTTATGTATATTCTGCTTCGATACTTATATTTGAGGTCAATTGAGACTGGTGATAATCCTGCAATTAAATTTGAATATTTAATTATTAAAAATACTCTTCGATATTTATAAAATAACAGTCCAGCAGTTATGTGCTGTTAACGAAAATCAGAGTTTAAGCAATTAACAGGTACCGTCAACGTGAACATCACTAGCCACTTTAAAAAAGTTTTGGCACAGAAATTAACAGTATTCATATGGTGCCAGATTGATCTTATGACTTGTTTTTTAATAATTACAAAATATTGATATTAATGAGAGCTTAAAAGTTAGGACTTACAACTCAGTTATTAAAAGATCTGCTACATTTATCCACGTATAAAAGTATTACTGATTTTATGGACCTACATCTTTATTTTGCTTTCTTTTTTTTATTTGAATAGGAGCCAGCGGCTAATGCCACAAATAAAAAAATCCAAATCTGTTCATAAGAATTGGAATTTGGAATTAAAGAAGAATACATAATCATCTTAGAACTTCCTAAGTGTCATAACTCGGTGTGTTCATGGGCCACTCCTGTTGATCCTGGCGTACAGGAATTACAGTGGACGGGGTAGGTCCCACTTTAAAGCATTTAATTTTAAAATATGTGCCAATATTTAAAGTTAATTTATAATTAACCTACCATGTCTATCTAATATCCATTGAAGTCGAAATTTTAGCACAGGAATCATGGGCATCGCTACCAAAAATAATTACTAATACTGCTAGCTCTCCGAAGTCAGCTCGAAACAAAACCATATTGCATATCATTATTTGATAATGTTGCATCAGCTGTTGTTATGAACGGATCACCGTCACTCATATAGAAAAGTAAATATAACACCTATTGATTCCATAAATTCATTTGTCATGATGATTGTGCTAAATCTTAGTATTTGTTTTAACTTTACGTCTTTCAATACTATTAATAACATGTTATAAATATTATTTGTTCACCTGTTTTAATATTGGAGAGCCATGCTTCAGCACATATGAGTCGGCTCAACCAGACAGATAAGGCCTCAGAGAAAACTGATGTTAAACTATTGCTTTGGTATTTTTTGTTGCGTTGCTTATCCAAATACCTCTTCCTTAGTACTAGGGGTAGAGATATAGAATGGGTAATAACGTACTTGTGTTCTTTTTGTGTTGCATTTATCTATGGACAACGGTGGCGTCAAGGATCATATATGACCTTTTGCTCCATGAATATATACGTATTTACTTATTGTAAACAATATCTGGATAAACGAACTTTGTTTGGTATTATTTTTATTGTAATTTTTCTAAAAATGGATTTAGGTAGATGATTTTATCGTCCCCGAAACACCCCTACTTACATTTCATGAAAATCGTTGGAGCCGTTTCCTAGATTCAGATTATATAAATTCGAGAATTGCTTGTTTAATAGTATTATAAGTAAACATATCTTTTCACTTTCATTTAAACTTGAAACGAAATAATACGATTTTTTTGTTGACCGTACTAATGATCGGTAAAGGACACGCGTTCACTTTTGCAGCAAGGACATTAGGTACTCGACTTAGAACTTTACGTATATATATATACACGACAGCATATAATTATTTGCTGTCTCTACTAGTGAAGGGGAATATACTTATACATAAGTTAAATATATAAGTTGCCTTAAGATTGACTGACGGTCAGTTATTCGACCGTTTTGGATGTCTTTCCGACCGTTTTGCCGATATTTAGGCATGCTAGCTTCAATAAGTCGGCTATCGTGGTTAATTCTAGTCTATGTCCTTCTTCAAAAATTAAAGGATCTTCGTTTCGTAAATTTCATCAAAATTAGTTCAGCTGTTTAGTCGTGAAAACGTAAGAGACAGATATAGTCACTTTCGAATTTGTAATATGACTAGCTGAATCCCGCGGCGTTACCCGCGATTTATAGATATTGTATGAATTGTATCTTTATAAATTGTAGCCTATGTGTTATTCTGATATATAAGCTATGTTACTGTAAAGTTTGATCCAAGTCCATTCAATAGTTTTTACGTCAAAGGGTAACAAACATCCATACTTACAAACTTTCGCGTTTGTAATATTAGTAGGATGTAGGCATCCTCCTACTAATATTTACTATTTATTTATACTAGGGTGCCAGGTTCCAGGTTTAGAACTCTTCCGGTCCGCCAGGCCCGGGAACGCGCCAGGTACCACAGACGACTCGGGCGCCGGAGACCTCGAAATGATCTCCATCCTCTATAAGCGCAAGCCTGGGGATGACAGATGTGACCATCTGTCGCCCTAGCAGAAGCAGGCTCGGGTGAGGGGTGCGCGCGCTTCGCAGCACTCGCGCCCCCATCTACTGGGCCATTAACGGAAACATCGGGGTTTCCACACTGGGCCATCTAGAAACTGTAGGTAGCCCGAGGTACGTCGGAGTTCCAGGGTTTTCCTTTCTAGGGTGCACCTGGTTCCCCGGCTCTTAGTACCAGGAACGGCGTGCGGTTTTAGTCGGTTCGTGTCCGACATGCCACCAGGAGGTGGTATCCGAGGGGATTTCCGCACGAGGAAAAAAAAAGGGTGCCAGGTTCCTTTTTTCAAAATATAAGACGATACGCCAACCGAAGTCATCAAAAGTATATATATTTATCAAATTTTTTTATGAACATTAATTTCCAAAATATTAGTATTACCAATTAATAGAGAAAAGACTTTCATCTTAAAGTGAACCTCATTGAGAATAAGGCATCAAAACTCAGGCTAAGTTTGTGCATGTTTTATAACTTAATGTTCAAAGAATCTATCTACAGTTTTTCTAGGATCTAGTCCAGAATCTTCTAGCGTTTGATATCTTTATTTACTTTAGTCTCAGGTGATGAAGATACAGACACATCTCTATAGACCGTCATTGTAGTCACCTTGCTGTATTCTTGCCTTGTCTGCGTTCGCAATGAGTATGATGACCACCACTCTTGGATTCTGCTTATGCTTACCATCAGGCACAGAGTAGAGTCACTTTGACAGGCTCATCTATGAAAAATTAGTTTATGCCCGCATCTCCGCCCGCGTATATGTCGGTTATCGCGGCAAATTGTAGCCTTTGTGTTATTCTGATGTATCAGCTATTTTACTGTAAAGTTTCAACCACATCCGTTCAGTAGTTTTTGCTCACAAACTTTCACATTTATAATATGAGTATAGGATAAGCTGAGCAAGGGAGTAATTATCTATGATTAAAATATATAGTTTAACAAATTAGACTTGCGATAAATAACAATTTTCATCATCCTCGTCTATACCAGGAGATTCGTTCGCTTGCTTGAAAAAAAAGACTATAAGTACTATTTGAAGTTTTTTTTTTTATATTTAAGCTGCCAAAATGACTCTGCCCTGCCTGATGGAAAGCATGAGCAGAATCCAAGAGTGGTGGTCACCATCCTCAATGCGAAAAAGAACAATGCAGCATGGTGACCCACACTATGGCGGCCTGGGGGGAAGGGGGATGGTGAGGGAGATAGGGGGCGTTGGATTGGGGTATGGGCCTCCGGTATCCTCTCACTCGATGAAACACAGCGTAAGCGCTGTTTCACACCGGTTTTCTGTGAGGCCGTGGTATCACTCCGGTCGAGCCGGCCCATTCATGCCGAAGCGTGGCTCTCCCACGGTAAATTTATTATTAAATTGTAATTATTAGAATTAATATTATGGATGATTTGACAATAACCACGAGTAACGTCATGACTCACTTTGTTATACGTTCAAAGGTTTGCGGATGTTTGTCAATCAATCACGTTAGTCTGCAGAATAGACCTGGCTAGATTTTGGCATAGGGAGAGATAGGTGTGATGAAGAGTGCAGTATGTCATTTCTTCTAAGAATATATAATTAGTAAGATGATTGTCTTAATAAATATAAATATAAATAAATATTCCGGACATCTAACACACAACGCCATCTAGTCCCAAACTAAGCAGAGCTTGTATTATGGGTACTAGACAACTGATATGAATACATAAATACTTTTTTTTGTAAATACATACATATCATACATAGAAAACACCCAAACTCCGAAACAAATCTTTGTAGTTCATACAAACATTTGATCCGACCCGGGAATCGAACCCGAGACCTCATGGACAGCAGTCGCGTACGCTACCGCTAGGCCACCGATGATTGTGATGTTCTCGCCAATTAAGGCTACAGTGGCCAGTCTCAACGTAGACCAGTCAACTACGAAAATATTACAATGCACAAGTGTGTGCACAAACACAGATGCACTCTCTGTTCCCTCTGTCTCATAACCCGATGGTACTATCAGCTTTACGTGCTCTCCGAGGCATGAGAATTCAGACCACAAGTTCCAAAATCCAAGCTGTTATTAAGTTTTTCTACAGTCAGAAAAACACAATAAAACTTTTGGCCCGACCCAGGATAGAACCTCTTGATTGGCAGTCGCTTACGTCAACTGCTAGACCAATATATAATCCACTTCTAGACATCCTCTCCTTAGCAAGGAGGTTTGTAGCCTACTTTACAATGATAGCCATGCTGAATTTGTTTCAAATTTCCTTTTCCTTGCAATGCTTTGTCCTGTGTAGTTAGTCTTAATCAGCTCATACAAGACCCATGGGATGAGGAGGGATGGTGACTCTCTATACTAAATCCACCACCTCACGGAGAGTATTTAAAAGAGTTACACCAAAACTTCCATAATGGTTTTTCCTTATTACTTTTTTATTTATTTATCTTCATTGCGTACATATTACAAAACACTAAATAAAATGAGTGACAAAAAAGATTAATACAACAATATGCGTTCTTATCGCTCACGGCGATCTCTTCCAGACAACCATATTATCATTTTTCTTACAACTTTGACGCTCTCTCTAAAATATATTTTTCGAACATGTGGAGGAACGGGTCACATGTCCCTCCAACACGAAGGGAGGATCCTCCGACCAGGCGAGATGATCATGCCTGGCGAGCCACTAACCAACGGTGATGTTGGAAAGTTGTATATATGTTAATCAGCGCGAGAACTTCTATTGCGCGATTCAAGATTGGTAGTTTCTTAGTTTCCTTAGTTACTCCGTAGTTCGACGTATCTTCGGTAGGTGGCGCTGTAGTGTGTTTTTCTTGTTGCGCTGTATGTGGAAGTCGCTACAAACGTTTTAAAACCATTTCTTTACTTAAAACTGATCTGCCTGATCCCAAGCTTTTCCGTACCGATAAGACTTTCAAACCTTCAAGAAAAAAACAAAGGTATCCCTCCTTAAAGAGGTGCCTTGAGGTGCATTTCGTAGGCGCCGGTAGCCACTTTCCATCAGGCGACTCGTTTGCTCATTTTTTCCATGGGAGAGCCACGCTTCGGCATAAATGGACCGGAGTGATACCAAAGCTTCACAGAAAAACCGGTATGAGACAGCGCTTGCGCTGTATTTCACCAAGCCAGGACCCCGGAGTCCTATGCCCCAACGCCTGAACCCATCCTCCTTCGCATCCCCCAAAGGCCGGTAACGCACTTGTGACGCCTCTGGAGATGCGAGTATAGAGACGTGTCACTTACTATCAGGCGATATGGTTGCTTGTTTGGCAACTATTCCAAAAAAAAAACACACAAAGCAATCATGAGGACTGCTCGCAAAAATTAAAACTATAAACAAACAGTTGTTATTTTTGGATATTCAAAAGAAATGTGTGACCATAAATTAAAATTTATCGACCTGTCATATGTGTACAGTATTGTATATAAATCTATACATTCACAGTTGCTGGCCATGTCGATGAAAACTCAAATTAATTTAAACCCCATTCAACCTTGCCTATAGAAGTTTTCACTTCAAAAATCTGTCATATATTAAACATAATTTCACTGCAATAGAAAACTACATAAGTAATATCACTGTAAATTGTCAAAACAAAATGGCCGACCTAATGACCCGCCATATCTATTACTAGATCGGCATACAAAGGCATGCATTTAAATGTCAAATACGTGCTCGAGATTCCGTTTTAGTTTAAAGCTTGCAAGAAAGCAACTTTCTGTGTTTTAATATCAACAGGTTTCTTTTTTGTGTGACAATTTATGGGACGTGTTTAATTGTGATAATATTTTATCTAATCATCCAATGTACTGTATTATTATAATGGTGTATTGATGTGTGTACGCATCAAAAACTCAAAATGTTTTGAACAAACTAGGCAAAGGTTTGAACAAGATACACAACTGATTGTAAATATTGTTTTTATAATTATTTTTGGCAGTTTTGACAATCTGTATGTTTCTATGTTCCAAAGTAGCGCCTAAGTATTCGTAATAATGGCCTGGGTCACATATTCTATTTAATTTTTCAAAAATTTAACATTATGGGTAACATTTTCTTTTACTCTTTATTTTTCTTCGATAGAGAATTTATTGGGGAAGAGGGTTAGCTATAAAACATCACGCTACGATCGTTACATGCCCAGCAGTGATCGTGAATTTAATCTGTATTGCTAACCTGTTGATCTAGTGATCAGTTGTCTTGGTTACTGAACTTACAATTTCGATTAATCAAGTGAACAAGATTCATTCATTTATTCTATGTCTGGATGTAATTTATCTGTGTTGTTGTTCTTAGGAATATATTTGTATGTTTATCTAAAACCATGCTATAAATTCTCTCTAAAAACTTCTGAAATCAAAGGTGTACAGTGTTGTAAGAACTAGTATCAAACAAAGATGGCGGGAAACGAAGTAAATTCGAATAGCAGTTCTTTTTTTAAATACGACGCTGTGGTAGTGAAAGGCGCGTGCCTGACAATGTTCTTTTTTTGAAAAAGGAGTTGCATTATGAAATTTAGTACAATATTACAACACTCGTTTGAATGATAATATGGTTACTATAACAGGATGTTACCGTGGGAGAGCTACGCTTCAGCATGCATGGGTCGGCTCGACCGGAGTGATACCACGGCCTTTACTATTTATATTACCCATATTATGGGTGTAGATAGTCCTAAGCAACTGTACATAATTATGTATTAAAACATTCATGTGATACTATTATCAGACGAGGCGAAACGATACCCCTTATTATACAACAGTCGCATAAATAACTCTGTCTTGTTTGGGATGAGACTTAGATATATTAAGTTATTTTTGTATTGTTAATTTATTATTAATTTATGGCTGTATAGATTATTTTTCTGAGGTAAATATTTAACTTGTAGAAACGGTCTTGTATTTCTAATGGTTAATGAGATATCTGAGCTTGAAATTGTGGGATTTATTCCCACTTATCTTCGAAGCTTATTCCATATCCAGGTTGAAGTCAGCTTTAAACAATTACAATATGGCTGAACTTCGATTATTTACGTAAATATCTTCTTCCAATCCGAGTCAAGTACTAGAAACCTTTAACTAATATTTGTTTATAAGACCGTCTAGTTACAAAGGCTCTGGGATCAAACAGCCCCATAAAGTTATTACGAGGTATTATAGTTTCAATAATATTCTCTATTTGTTCCAATTGAATTGACCTTTTAAATGTTGTGAAATACGTAACTAGAGGTCTCTGTTCCCAAGTAACAATTACCGTAACAATGCAAAACCGGAAACTAAAAACCGCACTGCATTACTAATAGGAAGTAGACCTTGGATTGACCTCTACTTTCATATGTAGGTAAACGAACCGTAATCAAGGTTACATATTAAAATGCCGGTGGTTACCGGTTTTTTCTTTCGGTATAGTTTCGAACTATCTTGATCTTAGGGTTCCTTAAATGCAAAGAAGTTGTTTATAGACACGAGGTCTTATTGTATTATTAATCGCTTGTCTAAAAGCTGACAGTCTAGAAAATAACAAAGTTCTTGTTTAGGCCAATGCCTGTTGAATAGTTATTGGTCAGTATACTATGTCAAATTCATGAAAATCGCAATCTGTCAAAATGGCATTCAATTAAGAAAGGAAACCGACAAAATAGTAAACCTTTAACAAACTTTAAGCATTTGATATTTGGTTCATTATTGGTCACAATGCTACCCAAATTGCGATCTTGGCCCTACATTTATTGAACCATTCGCGATATAGGCCAATTGCTATTTTGCCAGTGCGCGATTTTTACGGTTTTTGGATCCAATTTGACCATCAAGGTCATTGTTCACTTGATCAAAAATCCCGTAGTACATATACATTCTTATATATACTACGAAATACATATCCCATAGTATGTAGGTTAAAATATATGCATAATTAATGGGACATCCTTATAAAACGCAATGACATTAACCTTAACACCGCCACCATTAAATTCTTATCTATGAAAGAATATTTAGGAATATTCCCAAGTTCAATGCTCCACTTCAAAGTTTATTATCTAAGCTCTATGCAGCACAACACAGTTATTAAGACACACAATGTGTTGTGCCATGTGTGGGTTGAACCCACAACACTCAGTGCAGTAGAAAACCTCGTGGTGACCGCTTAGACTACTGCGCTATCCATGCGGTCAAAAGTCGCTTTTCGTAAATCTTGTTTAAAAAGCCATTTTGCGTGAAAATACCTTAGTAAAATTCTTTGTAGTGCCATCCAACGGAGATTAATAGAACTAAGAAGTAATTATTAATCATAAATCGCGCTATGAGAGTTCTCGCGCCGATTAATGTATAAACCACTTCTTAGCAACAGGGCCGCAGACCAGACATGTTCACGTAGCTTGTTGGGAAAAAAACCTGTTCTTCAAAATTAATTAAACTCACTTTTAATAAATTTTATGCGGAATCGTTAAACAAATTCGTGCAAGACCGTTACAAAACAACCTATTTATAATCAACGAAAATGTAATAAAATGTAAACGTTGCATTTAATTTATTTAATTCAGTTTATAACAACACACATTCAGTACCTATTATTGTACGAAATAATTAATATTACTGATAATTTTGAAATAATTGATAAATTCGTCTTTATATACAAATAAATTAAAACAATTTCGCTTAGATAACCTCAGAGGTCGGCTCAAGTATTCACTTAACAGTTCGATCGAATAAAACGCACATAACGGACGTATTAAAACAGTGAAATAGCATTCTGAATTTAAAAATTAAATTATTAAAAATTATACAACTTTATAGTAAATCAAATATGGCCGCTGTTAACGGAAAGGATTCAGACCCCGTCGTACCTCCTTCGTCTTTGATTCGAAGGGTTAGTTCAAGGTCTATACGAAATTCAATTTCTGAGGAAATAGAAAATGGAGATGGTCCCGTGAAGGGATCCTTCGTATCCAAATATAAGAAAACTCCTGAAGCTTTAAAAACATTCCATATGACTGATGCTGAAAGTGAATTGGAGGTCCCAGGAACACCAATGACACCACGAACTTCTACCACACCCGGTTTGTATAATTTGAAAGTTCCATTGTGTTATAACTTAGGTTTGACTTATTAGATAGAAGTTAAAATTAAGTAAATATGTTTTATGCCTTGATTCTTTTCTAAAAGCGAAATAGATAGTTTTCGCAATAGAAAATATTTTGGTGAAGTCTGAAAAGAATCTTTATTAAGACATAATCTATCGGCCTTCAAAAAGTTTAAAAAAACCAGAAAAGAATAATTGGCCTGTAATAAATACATATTAGAACTTTTTAGAAGAATTTTATTAATGTAATATTGATAGGACGTAATCTATGGTACCTAAAATTACACAGATAAAAATAAAACAGTTTATTTCGATTAAATTGTCTCAAATTACACTCATATATTATCAGAATATTCATCAACGTTTCACAATAATCTTTGTTATTTATTTCCCTATTAATAAAGCCCAGATTGTTATAAATAATTCATAATATCCATCAAGTACTTCACATTTATTTCGTTATTATAATATTTAATGTTAATACATGTTTACAAACACGTAAAACACAACATTATTGCGACATTTAAATGTTGTTTGACTGTAATTAGTACAAAAAATGCAACACTACAGTATTATTGCGTAATACTACTCACATCAAACAAAAACGCCTCAAAATATTCCACGTAGTTATTTGAATAACTTTATCAGAATCTATATATAAAGGATTTTAACTATAATAAACCATTGATTTGGTACTCTCTGATACAATGACTGGAGGTAGTGCTAAAAGAACGCCTCTCATAGGTAATGTTTAAAGTACTTATAGTATAAAATAGTATTATATCTAGTAAAACAGGTTCTTTTTTATTACAGGTCACGAAAATTGTACTTTCCACCATGACCTGGAACTCGATCACAGGCCACCAACTAGGGAGGCGCTGCTCCCTGATATGGCTAACTCATACAGACTGTTGTTAACAGGTATTTTTTTTATTAAAGTTAATTTGTAATAAATCTTCTGACATATTTTTATTGTATTTACAAGAAACGTGTGTGCATAATTGTATAATGATTAAAGTATATATAATTGTCAATATGGCTGTATATAAAACGCCAATATAACTTATATTTTATTTTCATAAATTATATTAACAAGTTAACTTATATATTATAGTGATATCATATATGATTCCGTCGGCTGTAATTGCCGAATACTGAAGCTAATTTTTCATTTTGTTTTGCATTTTAGTACCCAGTCGATAACTTATATGTTAATGAATGTATATAATTTTTTAAAACTGATATATTCTAATGTCACCGTAGGGATAGAGGGCAAAAGGTATAATAAATTGGAACGAATGAACGTGATGGACCATAAAAAATTATACAGAACCCTTAAGAACGAATTTCCCTCACAACGTTTCTTTTATAGGGCAAACAATGTAGTTAAATATCATAAAATACTTTCGAATGGTCAAAATAATTGTATTATATGTAATTATTTTTTTAGGTCTTGGGGAGGACCCGGAAAGAGCGGGTCTTTTAAAGACACCAGAACGTGCGGCCAAAGCTATGCTGTTCTTCACAAAAGGCTACGATCAGAGCCTTGAAGGTAAACTCAATTTCAATGCCGATATTTTTTTAGCTTTTTAATTAGAAAAGTTGTTTTTTAACTTAATTTAATTAAAACTTTTGTAGGTATATTATTTATTTTTTAATTTAATAATAATGAACTTATATAATAATTATTTTTGCAGAGGTTTTGAACAACGCCATATTTGACGAAGACACAGACGAAATGGTGGTCGTTAAGGATATTGAGATGTTCTCAATGTGCGAACATCACTTAGTACCCTTCTACGGGAAGGTGTCTATCGGTTACCTGCCTCAAGGCAAAATCTTGGGCTTGAGTAAGCTGGCGAGGTAAGGAATTTCAGCCAATGAAACAATTATTAACTTTTATTGCTGGCTTAGACCTCTTCCACATTTATTTATTTCACAGTTTACGACAATTACATTAATTAACATTGAAACAATTGATATTACAAAACAGTAAAATAAAAATTTAAAGGAAATAATAATAAAATTAAGAGAAAATAAAACATAACACGTTTTGAAAAGAGTTCTAACTGACACGAGAAAATACACAGGTCTTAGTGGTTGGTTATCTGACTATATACGATAGTATTGCGTCTTTTGCATTTTGCATAGTCTTTTTCCGTTTCTTTCCGATGTCGATGATTGATTGTCATCGACCGGTAGCGCCGGTCATTCTTTTATCCTGAAGAACAGAAGCATGTTGACTTAGATTTGGCAATCTCTTATTTATTCATTTTCTTTCTTTAATGCTTGTCTCAGAACATCTATCCTTTTTATATATTTTAACTGTTTCTGATAGATCATTAATAAAATGTATTTCTATCCAGGATTGTGGAGATTTACTCCCGTCGTCTCCAAGTCCAAGAGCGTCTCACCAAACAAATTGCCATCGCAGTAACACAGGCGGTCCGTCCAGCCGGCGTGGCTGTTGTTATTGAAGGAGTGTAAGTATAAACAAATATATATTTATGTTTCTATGTGCTTTTGTGTGAGTCAAATCGCAAGTGTGCCTAAAATTTCTGTTAAATCAGGCTTTTTTTAGATAAAAAGTACCCCTTAGCACAGTCCATGCGAAATTTCACGATCGTTAGTTTTTTTAGAGTTGAGAGCATTTGAGTCGTGAAGTTGTAACAAAAAACTAGATGAATACTGAAAAAGTACTTTTTTACCCACTCCGACAGAAGGAGGGTTATGTTTTTCGAGTGTATGTATGTATGTATGTATTTTTGCATTTGTACATGGTCATTATATGGTTTAGCTCAAATATAACTGTATCAATTGGTGTACAATAAAGTTTATTCTATTCTAGCACGCCCTAGAGCCTAAACGGCTTGTCGTATTTTTATGTGAGCGGTGTCAGTAGATGCAAGACGCATCTATTGACACCGCTCACAGTCGCGAGAGTGACACTGGGTACTTCAAAAATAAAAA
Source organism: Hyphantria cunea (assembly GCA_003709505.1). Lineage (NCBI taxonomy): Eukaryota > Metazoa > Arthropoda > Insecta > Lepidoptera > Erebidae > Hyphantria > Hyphantria cunea. The sequence goes on from PKRV01002605.1 coordinate 5,888,254, forward strand.
GAAAGAGAAAATATATATAAATACAGAAATAACAGTGACAGATATTGACGCAGTCGGGTTTTATTTTTTAATAATTTTACTTGTTGCTTTAGTTAATACTCACGTTAAAAAAACATAGACAGTGTCAGATGCCATTATTATCCAAAAAAGTTATCACTTAAATTTTAATAAAAAAAATTATGTAAATTAAATTCACTTTAATATTTTTTTTATTATTAATTAATAAAGTTTTTTTTTATAACAGGCATATGTGCATGGTGATGCGAGGTGTCCAAAAAATTAACAGTAAGACGGTGACGTCAACGATGCTGGGAGTGTTCCGAGATGATCCTAAGACGAGGGAGGAGTTCCTCAACCTTGTTCACTCCAAGTGAGGGCCACGAATAAGGTTACTACGGCCGTAACACTTTCTTTTATATTAAATCGACAAAATATGAGTTTAAAGTGACCGATCCTTTTTGAACGAGTTTAATAAGTTATTGGACAAAAAATTAGAAAATATTACGGCTGCTAATATATGTTTAATTTATAATAAGTTAATAAATAAGTTATTGCTTCTTATAAAAGTACCTTCTAATAATTGTTTAAGCTAAATATTTGAGCTTAATCAGTTCCTATCTGTTTTTATTACAATTTTTTTATAAAAATTTACTTAAATATGGCATTTATAAATAATGATAAAATCAGGTATTGATTTCTAAAAATAAACAAACCATGCTGCCTTAGTTACGTATGAATCAAAATGTTTTATTATTTTGCATTTTATTTTTTATTATATTTTTATTTTTTGTTCATATTTTGGAAACAAACAAACATTAATTTTCCATGCCAAAATAACATGACAATAAAAAATTACGAAATAATATTTATTGTTTTCTAAACTTATTTTGCTGGGGAATGTGACAATAAAAAATATTGCCCAAAATATTATCACATTTCCCAAAACAAACAAAGTATTTGTTAAGAAATTTAGTACAAACACTACTATTAAAATATTTTGTAAAAATGTTGACACATCGTCGGACCAATTTTGTTTATTTTTACAAAAATGTCAGACGTAAATGGCTGACGTGTGATATTTTTGTAGATTTACTTTTTTAATTTTTTTTTAGTATTAAATACTAAAAAGCCAACAATGTTGCCTTAAAAATGTGAATGTAAGAATTTACGATGTGTTTTAACTTTATCATGATTTTATAAATAAATGTTTTTTTATTTTAAGTTAACACCGCTTTTTATTTAAATAAACACGCATATACCCTTTTAAGCATGCCATTTGTATACAAACACATTGATAAACAAACCCTGAGCTGTGAATTGATCAACTGCTTAATATGTGTGAAATAAGTGAAGCGAGAGCTCTGCTCTATTGAGTCACTAAATAAAGCCTGTTAACAGGCCTTAAAATATTATAAAACCTAACAGTTTTATCAGAACCAGGTAATAAAACATATATATATATTTTTTTTTGAAGACAACTCCCGCATTAAGAATATAAATTCCTGTGTCGCGGGGACTTTACAAACATACATGGAAACGAACACAAACTACACACAGACTCGGAACAACAATTTATGGATCACACAAAGTGTTGTCCCATGTAGGATTTGAACCCACAACACTTGGCGCAGTAGCAAGCGGTGTGGCGACCACTTAAATCACTAGACCAATCGTGCAGTCAATTATTATTGACTCAATGCCGCAAAAATTTCCTATTCCCAGATTTCATATAATTTATCATCAGCTCCCTCCTCAAACGAACAAAGGCCCAATCAGATAACAAGAGGCTAAGTGCGAAAATACCCTGGAAAACAAACAAACCATCACATTTTTGCCTTTTTAATCGACTTCGTAAAAGGAGAGGTTATCAATTTGACTGTTTTTTTTTAAATTTTTGTTACCTTATTACTTCTGCCATGTGAATCGATTTTAATGATTATTTTTTGTTTGGAAGCTGGTGCTTCTCGTGTGGTCCTGTTTCAATTTGGTCCAGGTTTTGATATCGTTTTTTTTTGGTAACATTTATGATTATTTACAGTTAAAAAAAAGTGTCCAACCTAAAAGTCCTTAAAGTGAAAGAGAACCTAGGTTTGATATAATAATACACGTTTTTGGGAGTACACAAATATATCTAGCCCAGAATTAGTTTAGTTAATTTCGTTTTTTTAAATTTATTGATACAATATATACAATTCAGGTGTTAGCTATAAAACATCACAAAACCTTGCCCGGTTTGTCTAGACGTTGAATAAAATAAATATTTCGGGCATCTAACACACAACGTTATCTAGTCCCAAGCTAAGCAGAGCTTGTGTTGAGGGTACTAGACAACTGATATAAATACATGTATCCTTTTTTTCGTTTGTAAATACATACATATTATACATAGAAAACACTCAAACTCCGAAACAAATATTTTCAGATCATACAAACTTTTATTCCGACCCAGGAATCGGACCCGTTACCTCTAGCACAGCAGCCGAATACGCTACCACTGCGCCATCGAGGCAGTTATTTAAATGCTTTTATAATAATGGACATTCCTTGGATACGGGGATCGGGTGACGGATTGTCACCACCCTTTTTTTTTTTTTTTTTTTTTTTTTTTTTTTTTTTTTTTTTTTTTTTTTTTTTTTTTTTTTTTTTTTTCTGACGTGGTGCAATACCTTTACGCACTTCGCTCCCCCCCTGCGGGTACAGGGGCTTCACTTCGTGTGGGACTCCTGACTGACACTAGCCAGACTACCCACTAAACCACCACGGTGTGCCACTCTGCGCCTGAGAAGGGAGGGATCCAGGAACCGCTTTCTTACGCCATCCGGACCCCTCCCAGCGCCAGCCCGCACTGAAGCGGGCTCCGTCTCCGATATTAAAACTCTCAAGGTGGGCGACGTACGGCACACGCATTACGTCGCCCCCCCTCGCGGGTGGCCTCTAAGCGGATGGGGGGGAAAACCCGTCCCGCCCATCCGAGGCCACACTCAGGGCGGCATGAGGCGCTGGTAGGCGCGCCTCCGCCGCCCGGTTCGCCGGCGGCGGATCGGGTCCGAGTGGAGATCGTCCTCCCGGGCCTTCTCCGCCGCCTCCTTCTGCGAGATGACTTCCTCGCAGAAGGTCGCGACCGCGGTAAAACTGCTCTCGCCGCCGGCCATGGAGCGTACGACGGCCGGCAGCGAGAGATCTCCTCCGATGACTGCAGTGAGGGCCCGACGCTGCGGCGCCCAAGCGGGGCACGCGGCCAGCGTGTGCTGGGCCGAGTCCTCACTGCAGTCGCAGTGGTGGCAGGCGGGACTCAATTCCCTCCGCGCGACCGAGTGCAGGTACTTCCCGAAGCAACCGTGCCCGGAAAGCACCTGCGTCAGTCGGAAGGAAAGGGTCCCGTGCTGCCGCCCTGCCCACTCGAGGATGACGGGCTGGAGCGCCTCCACGGTGGCGAAGCCAGCACGTGGAGCCTCCAGCCGCGACGACCACCGAACCATAGTGGCTCGACGGGCGGCTTCACGCCACTCGCGTACCTCTTCGGGCGGAGGGCGCATGCCACTCTCCGCCCGGAATTCAGCCACCCGTCGATAAACTTCGGCGAGCACTTCCGCCTCCAAATCCCACGGGGGTGTACCGGCCAAGGCGCACGCCGCCTCGGTCGACACCGTGCGGTATCCGCGTATGGCTCTGACCGCCAATACCCTCTGAGGGCGCCAGAGGCGCGCCTTATTCTGGGCGGTCAGAGCCGACGCCCACACCGGTGCGCCGTACAGCGCCATCGACCGGACCACCCCCGTGAAGAGGCTTCTCGTTGCGACACTGGCTCCACCCAGATTGGGCAAAAGTCGCCCTAGGGCGGAGGCAGTGTCGACCAGCTTGGGAGCAAGCTGTCGGAAGTGCTCGTCGAAGAGCCACCTACCGTCGAGGATCAGGCCCAGATACCTCATCTGGGCCCGAACCGGTACGAGGACCGAGTTGACCACTATGGAGGCGCCGGGGGGCGGCCCGCGACGGGGCCCGTGGAAGAGCAGGGCCTCCGTCTTGTCCAGGGCCACCCGCAAGCCCAGCGCCTCGATGCGCCCGACCACCAGAGAGACTCCCCTGGTGGCCAGGCACGCCGCCTCCTGAAAGTTCGCCCCCCGGGCTGTGACTAATGTGTCATCTGCGTAACAAATTACGCCCAGCCCGGAGGGGAGACGCTCGCGAAGGACCCAGTCGTACCCCACGTTCCACAGGAGTGGTCCTAGGACAGACCCCTGCGGAACGCCGCACGACATGGGTCGCCGTCTCAAGGCGCCATCTCGATCCTCGTACACGACGGTACGCTCCTCCAAATAGTCTGCCACCAGCCGCCTCAGGTACTCTGGCACCCCGTGGTACTGGAGTGCTTCCCTGATGCAGCTGAATGGCAGACTATTAAAGGCGTTGGCGATGTCGAGAGACACCGCCAACACCACGCCGCCACAGCTCACCGCCTCTTCGGTCACGGCCCTCAGGCGCACCACGGCATCGACCGTCGAACGCCCCTCTCGGAACCCGAATTGGGCGTCCGACAGGTCTGGGCCCACCTCGCTGAGGTGCCGGACGATGCGGGCAGAGAGCACCCTCTCGAACAATTTGCCCGCCTCGTCCAGCAACACGATGGGCCTGTAGGCCGCGACCGAATCGGCAGGCCGTCCCGGCTTCTGCAGCAGGACCAGCTTCCCGCTCTTCCAGCACTCAGGGAAGCGTCCGGACGCCAAGCTAGCGTCCAACACCTCCCTGAGGCGGTCCGACATGTGGTCGAGGGCTCGGGCCATCACTCGGGCTGGTACCCCGTCCGGCCCGGGGGCGGTGTTCTTCGAACGAATCCGAAGAACAGCCGCCCCTACCTCGGATTCCCTGACGGGAGATTGTCACCACCCTATTTAACCCTTGGGTATCGTAAGCGGCGTACAAGGTTGTAAACAACGCTGGACAACATCACTACAAAGAAAAAACAAATCCTGTACCCACCCGTCAGGCCAGCATGGTACAGTAGGCCACAACCTCCTCTCTAAAGAGAAGCTTAGGTCCAATAGTGGACCGTTAAAGGCTCTTGATGATGGTAGTTCAAACTATGGTACGTCCTTAAATAATTTACTAAGCAATAACTGACCAAATTGGGCCACACGAGATTCACAAGCTTTTAAATAAAAAAGAACCATCAAATTCCGTTCACTCAGTCGAAGTGACAAACATAAAAAAAAACAGTTGAATTGAGAACCTTCTCCTCCTCGACAAGCTTTTATTTAGTTACACCTGTCCCGATGTTTGGCTGTAATCAAATCTTGCAAGTTGAATTTAATCCACTTTCCGATTTTCGGGGATTTCCCCTTAGACTTCCCCGCTATATATCCAAAAACGCTCGCCAGATGTGGCTCCTCTGGAAGGGTTAAGCTAAAATTTTAAATATGCCTTTAGTTCTGAAGACAGTGCAATTATTTATAATCGGTATTATTATTATTCCAAAATGGCTGCCGTAACAGAATGGCTACGTACATATTTCTGATGACTCCTACTCAATATGAGTATCAAATGAAAGGGCTTAAAGGTTTTTTCTTAATAAGAAAAAAAGATTGTTTAAAAAAAATAATCACTTGTTTGAAGTCGGTTAAAAACAACATTTGTTTCATCCAACATATGGGGCGTGTGGGGGCGAACCACAATCTTTCGCCCCTAGCCAACCTCACCTGCACGCGNTCTTGAGTGGAGACCGCGTCTCGGCAAACGTAGTGTAGGACGTCCACAAGCCAGGTGGAGCGATGATTTGCGCAAGACGGCTGGCAGGAGCTGGATGCGAGAAGCCATAGATCGAACTAAGTGGCGTGAAATTGGAGAGGCCTATGTCCAGCAGTGGACTGCGATAGGCTAATGATTTTGTTTCATCCAGGATAGGGCATTTGTTATTTGGCCACTAGGCGCGACTTTGATTCAGAAATTACATTAAATCCTTAGGATCTATTTTAACGTTCTTACTAGGTAGGAACTTAATAGGTAGGAACTTTATAGGTAGGAACTTCCTACGTAGGAACTTTCACGGTAGAAACTTTCTAAGGTATTTCCCTTAGGCAAGTTGTAAGAGATTCTTGTCAATTCTCTTTCTCCAATCGCCAACGCCTTTATTCTTCTTGTGTTATTGGCTAATATTTTGTTTTAACCACATGACTTACCGTTGTGAGACGCCATTCCCATACATTTGTAAGTTATCTATTTGCGTTTGTAGAATGGCAACTTAGTTAGAGGCCTGATTCTCCGCCTACTAAACAATCTCACAGCTTAATAAATAGTTACTACGTAACAGATATATCACTCCCATACAAAAGCAAAAATACCTACGTTATAAATGCCCTTAAAATCTTAATAATTATACCTTTTACTATAATATCTATTAATAATACCCGTTCTGAGCAGTAGGTTTTGCTTAGGACGAGAAGAAATGTATTATAAGTACGCGCTAAATAACTCGAGACTGGATTGCCCGCTGTGCGAGACACGTGCCAACGCGTCATCGTAAGAATGCGCTAGGGTAGGTGGGTAGGGTAGGTACATGATCATTATTGTAATAAAGCGAATGTTGCGTTTTAACCATATTTTTTATTAGTCAATCAAATATGTTTTAATATTTAAAGTCAAATATTTTTTTCTCTCCCATATTTTTCCTACTAAAACTGTATTTTTTGTAGAAATATAACTGTTTTCGACAATAGGAGATACTTCCAAACATCGTAAAATAGTTTTTCAATATTAGTCATCATGTCTTTTACGTGGTTTCGATATTTCGAAGCGTAAGTGCAGGAAATGTGCGGTGCTAATACTCAGGCTGACTTTGGTGGCCCTCAGTCGATTGTATCGTCAACGATACGCCTAGCGGTAGGCATATAGCGTGTGGTCTTATGCGAATAATGTAGGCCTGATAACGTACCGTTGTTAATCCAGTCCAAGATATCCCAAGTGATTTCCACACAAAGAAATAGGACCTTAAAATCACATAGTCTAAGACACCTTAGACCGGCCACTGGAATACTTTTTAGTAGAATTACCTCATATTCCTGGCTCCTGCATCGTCACGATGCCATGTCCAAAGATTCAAAGGAATTCCTCAACTCGCCAGACAAAAGAAATAAAGGCGAATTGTTTATTACGCTTATGGGAAGCGAATAATAATGTGCGATAAAGCACACCAATAAAATTAAATTACCCATAAAATAACTAAATTTAAAAGAAATAAAAATGTCTTTGTATCGACTTCATAGATAATATTGGGCCATAAAATAATAAACTGTTTAACCATCAATACTTATTTCTATATATTACTATCCTTCCTTCCTTGGTAGAACGAACCAGTTAAGCAACAAATGATGCAACTCCTTAAGCAACGTGTTGCTTGTTTATCAATATTTTCCCGTATTGATGATTTCAGCTGCAGTATTTGTAACCTAATTGATTTATAAAGGAAAATGCATATTGGTTTGTTGAAATTACCTATCAACAACCAAAATAACAAGTCCCCAACCCGCACTTGGCCAGCGTGGGGACGTATGGCCTTAACCCTCTCCTGAGAGAAGACCCGAGACCAGCAGTGGGACATTATGGGTTGTTGATTGAACCAAAATAATGTTCAGTAAACTAAATGTTGATGCTTGACTGCGTGTTGCACGGCAAGAAACATGAAGTCGCATTGTGTAGCGTCGCTGATCATTTTCAGTTTCACACGTTTCGAGTATTTTTTCATATTTTTTAATGTTTAATCTATATATAATATAAAAGTAGGATTTGACCAGGCGAGGTGATCATGCCTGGCACATTAGTTGTTGCACATTAGGAAGTTGTATATATGTTACAGGCGCGAGAATTTCTATATCGCGATTCAGGATTAGTAGTTACTTCGTATAGTTCATTACTCTGTTGTTCTGTGTATATTCGTTAGATGGCGCTATAGTATGTTTTTGTTGTCGTATGTGAATCGTATTTCTATACATTTGAAATTAATTGCTCTGACTAATCGATTCATCTCCGCAATGTTTAAGTCCTAGCGACTTGCTAAATATTTAAATGTTAGCAGTTTATGTTATTAGCTCCCTAAGAAAGGGTTTTTGTGAAGTCCACTCATAAGTAGGTGTCATAACGGCTAAGTAAGCTAAGTTGTAGTGACTAAAGAATAGTTAGAAAGTTAGAAATTAAGTTATTTCCTTCGTCATTAAAGATAGAAATCAAAAATAACGACACGAACGAAGTCTCTCATCATAGCTAGTTTGTTAATAACCAGCGCCCCGGCCCTGTTTCGCACGTTAGTTTTCGAAATTCTCTTATTTTCTCTACTTTAATATGCATGCAAGACACATGTACACTTTTCCCTTCAATCACTCTACGTAACTGTATAAAACTGCATTAAAAAACCTTGATTAGTTTATAAGATCTAAGCGAATAAACAGCGGAAGCCACTTCATTGATACTATGTAAAGATTTGAGAAACCCCACACCCGGTTACAATTTGTTTTTTTTTTTCCTCTCCCGCATTAGGAATATACATTCCTGTATCACGGGGATCTTTACAAACATACATGAAACGGACACAAAGTACACCAAGACTTAGAACAACAATTTATGGATCACACAAAGTGTTGTCCCGCGTAGGATTTGAACCCACAACACTTGACGCAGTAGGAAGCGGTGTGACGACCACTGAAACCACTAGGCCAACCGTGTAGTCAATTGGACAGTTCCTGACAACAAGACTACCGATAAACATAATTAAATTGATTGTACTAGATTCACTAATTCAAAAATTGCCAGGAACTATATGAATCACTGAAGACTGACAGGAAATTTAAAAAAAATCTTGATTAATTCATATGTATATTGTTTTTGCTAATTTAGGTAAATAGTTAATGTATACATAAAATATAATTATTATCTTTATATTTTCAAAAGGAAATTAGTCACGATTAGTCAGATTTAGTAATGAAATTAAAAATAAATCTTTATCTAACATCCGCAGGGTGAATATCGCATACGTTTATGCGCATTGATATTCACCCTGCGGATTCGTGTTCGATCTTCGTGGTTTTTGGTGTGCTAAATTCCTTTTTTAATGCACTTATAAGTATTAATAATGAAATAAAGTAAATTACACATAATTTATATATTTATGTAGTTTAGGTAGGTAGGTTTATCAAAGATAGTTTATTTAAAACGAGACAACAAAAACTTAAAGTAATACATACAAAAATAAAACGACAAATATTCGGAGCACAAGTGTAGTTGAACTCTGACACCTTATCTTATCTTGGAGTTAACTTTCAAAAGAAAAGTAGGACAAAAGAAAATGATAAATTGTAGTAAATAATAATGGCTATCGAGCTATGATTTTTATAGTATATGGGGCAGACAAGCAAAGCCCCAATAACTCATGAATAGTTTTTAACAGTCCAGTGTCATATATTTTCATAGATTATTAGGTCTCTCTGGCGAAATAAGGTTTTAGTCCAGCCAGGTAGATTGCTATAGGGTTTTGTGTTAACCCTCTCTTTTCAGTGAAGTTTACCAGCGTAGTCTTTCCCTTTAGTCGGCGCTTATGAAATCCACTGAATGAATAACGCTTCAACGTGTCAGCAAGGCCTCCGGTAGTTTGTTCCTGATTTCTTTTTTATGGATGTGGAGGAACGGGTGTCATATCCCTCCAACACAAAGGGAGAATCCTCCGGCCGGGCGAGGTGATCATGCCTGGCGGGTCACTGCCCAACGGGAGACGTTGGAATGTTGTATGTATGCTAATCGGTGCGAGAACTTCTATTCCGCGATTTAGGATTGGTAGTTTCTTAGTATCCTTCGTTACTCCGTAGTTCGACGTATCTACGGTATATGGCGCTGTACTTTGTTTCTGTTGTTGCGTTAAATGTGAAAGTCGCCACATGGAATAGGGGGCAAAGGAACATACGTATCGCCTGATGGTGCGCGATTACCGCCGTCATCCTCCTCCCCAAGGCCGGTAACGCACTTGTGACGCCTCTGGTGTTGTGGGTGTCCATGGGCAACACTCACTCGGTGAAAAGGGCGCTGTTCCTCACCGATTTTCTGTGAAGCCGTGGTATCTTTCCAGTCGAGCCGGCCCATTCGTGCCGAAGAGTGGCTTTCCCACGGTAAACAGTGTTGTATTCTGTTGTTGCTAATTGTAAGAATATAAGCGTTATAGAGATGGTGACAGTCCTTGATCTTAATCTGCTACCACTTAGAACGGAACAGAATTCCGAATGTAGATAAGTATACTATGTTTGATACAGCTTTCGATGCGGGTCGTTCTTACGTAGGTAGTTTGCGCTATTGCGTTCATGCATATTATTATAATCACGATGCAATGTCCATCACAAATCCTTAATAGAACATTTATTAAATTAAATGTAAACTTAATTAACTATACGTTAATAATACTGTGGTATTATAAACCAGTAATAAAAATCAATCAATCAACAACCCATAATGTCCCACTGCTGGTCTCGGGTCTCCTCTCAGGAGAGAGTTAAGGCCATACGTCCCCACGCTGGCCAAGTGCGGGTTGGGAATGGCAAGACAACGTTGGGGCTACGTAACCTCACCGTTGGATGTTTTTAAGCTGCCCAAAGGCCTCCAACTAAGCTTCACGACTGTTATCCTATGATAACGACCTGGACGGACTGCTTAACGTGACCTCCGAATCACGGCGACACTCATGGTAACATGCCACCAGCGGTCACCCATCCAGGTACTGACCGCGCCGTCATTACTTACCTTTGGTGATTGTTTCCAGTCACCGAGTGCAACTAGAAAGACCGCAGTAAATGATTAATGGTAAATTGGTTTGTTAATTTTCTGCATCGGGGCGCTTCCCCCTGCTGGGAACTGATAATCGTCGCGAGAACTTCTATTGCGTGATACAGGATTGGTAGTTTCTTCGATTTCTTCGTTACTCGGTAGTTCGACGTATTTTCGGTAGATGACGCTGTAGCGTGTTTCTGTTTTTACGTTGTATGTGGAAGTTGCCACATGCCCATAGCAGTTCCTGAATCCCTCCTATTTTACGAACGGAATAGTAAGTGTTCCTTTATCTATATCTGAACGGAAGCCTCCCCCCACACAGGTGCGTTTTTATCGGCTGATGGTAACGACTTTACTGTGATAGTTTTACGATATAAGCCTGCCAAACTGACTCTACCCTGCCTGATGGAAAGCATAAGCAGAATCCAAGAGTAGTGGTTAACATGCTCATTGTGAATGCAGACAATGCAACAATTCAGTGACCCACACTATGGTGGCCTATTAGACGCTTCTGGCATCGTTAAATCTATATAAATAAAAATGTATGTACGCGTATAACTTTCGATCGACTGCACCAAATTCAATAATTCTTTTTTGTATGTGTTTGTTAGCGTCAGGACTAAATTAAAAGAAAACTTTGTAAAAAAAATAAAAGAAAACCGAGGTGTCATATTTTCTTAGTCTGCTTAGTCGTATACACTGCGATCCTACGGAAAATTCCCACGGGCTTACTAAACTAACTTTTTCAGTAATTCAGAAAATTTTCACGAAAATAAATATGTAAATAAGTATTTTGGACATCTGATACGTAATGCCATCTAGCAGCACCAAGCAGATTTTATATTATGAAAGCTAGAATGACTGATAAAATACTTATATACTTTAAGGTAAATACATACATATTATAAAAAGGAACACCTAAATTCCGAAACAAATATTTGCAGATCTTACAAACGGTTGGTCCCACATGGGAATGGAACCCGAGACAGTCGCATATTCAATTGCGCCAGGAAGGCTGGAAGTGGTTCACATTTAACTTGCAATATGACTACAGACAAACATCGGGACAGATGAAACTAGATCAAAGCTTGTAATAAGCAAACTAGTTGTTGTTCAGTTTCAGCTCTGGAGAGAGTTAAGGCATCGTTTACATCACTCACTCGATAACAACACAGAAAGAGTTGGTTAGCACCGGTTCTCTGTCAGACCGTGGTATCACTCCGGTCGATCCAGCCCTTATATAGATGTCCTAGATTATGCAAGTACAATTCTACGGGTTAACATCTCATACAAGTAAATGAAACTGAAGTGTCTGTACATAATTTCAAATGAACAGCTTTTCACTAAATGCATGTAAAAGTAAATACGATAATTATTGTAAAAAAAACTTAATATTTTTGTCTGTCGGTCTTTTTGTTCGGGCTAATCTCTGACACGGCTGGATCGAATTCGACTGGACTTTCATTTGCAGATAGCCGATGTTATATAAGTAACTTAGGCTATTTTATACTTTTGTTTTAGATTAAAAATAGGATTAAGAGAAAACCAAATTAAAACCAATGAAATAGTGAACAATATCAATAAGTAATACCGTGGGGCACTGCTAGTAAATTATATAAATGACTCCCATATTAATCAAGATCAATAAATTACATACACTATACTAAACACACTACGAGTAATAAAAAAACCATAAACAGCCAATTAATGTTCGTTAATTGTATTTATGGCGCAACTACTGATTCAATTAGTCTTTGGAAATTTGTTGATCAGAGAGTACATAACTAAACTAAGTGAGTATAACTAAAATAATTTGTAGCAGCTCTTAATTTAGTGGTAACAAGGTAGCAGAGTTACACTGATTTTAGCACGAACGGGCCGGCTCGACAGAGGCAGAAGATTACCGTAAATAAAATGACAGGGTTCGTGCTGTCGTGTTTCGTTGGTGAGTGCGAGACCGGAGGCCCAATGATGCAGAAGCAGACCCTGATGTGGATCACTATGCTGCACTGTTGCATTGTCTGCATTCGTATAGAGTATGGTGACCACCACTCTTGGATTCTGCCTTTGCTTTCCATCAGTCAGAGTGGCCTGTGTGAGTAGTGTGTAAGTGGAGATGGCCCTACCATACATAAAGAAAATATAAACCTCAATATTAATATTTTAAGTACTCGGTATGCAACTTGAAACACTTCACATACATACGGTCATCTAAATCCAAACTAAACTAGGCAGAACTTACTACAGGAATTGAACTGCAAATAACATTAACATATATATACTAATAAACTTACATTACTGTACTTACAATAACCCTTAACAATACATGACTCACTTAAACCATCCCAGAAAAGATACTGATTTATTGTATAAAATTAAATATAACATTACCAGCAAAAGATTTCTATGAATTTAACCTACTTTAATACAGTCTCCTTCAAAATTTCAAATGTCTCTCTCTCTCTGTTTATCTCTATTTCCTTTCCCGTCTTCATATCTTTTTCTCTCTTTCCATTTTCAGATCCCGTCATGAAGCAGCTAGTGTACTTCACGGCATCAATGCTAGTGGGCTTGGCATCTACCGCTCCAACCTCTAATGATGATGGGAAAATAATCATCAATGAAGATTTCTTCAACGACAAATTTATCATACATACAGCCGAACATGACATTGAAAATCTATTATTACCACTGAATATCATTAACTTTGCTGAAAGTAAGGAATTTGAGGAAAAAGAAAACGACAGTACAGACAATACTATACTTTTCTTTGCATTAGCTGATAATGAGAATGGAGAAAGGATAGATAAAGGTCTATACGTACTGAAGGAAGGTAAAGTAACGAAATTGTTGGACTATGGAAGAGATACTGCCGCAAGTAATGATGATACAAAATTAATTTACTTTGGTGCAAAAGATGGGTTATATTCTTACAATGACGAGGAAAATAAAGCTGAGAAATATGGCAATTTTACAGACAGTATTATTAGCATCGCCAAAGTCAGTGGCAGTGATGCTATTTACATTTTGACTGAAGATCACATTTTATACAAAGTCACTGAAGCTGGAATGGAAAAAGAGAAAATTGAAGAAGCAGCCAATGCACAGAAAATCGTTCTAGATAACCAAAACAATCTATATTATTATACAGTAGATAAGCATGTATATGTTTTGGGTAAAGATGGTGCCAAGAAAGTTACAGGACTTGTCGAAGAACCAGCTTACATAGACATCTTGAGACCTCCATTGGTTATGGAGGACGGAATTCCAGTAGTACTGGATGATATAGTTTACATAGTATTATCTGACGGAACGAGTAAGATTAGTGATTACGAAATCAAAGTCAGACCAACTGCATACTCTTTGGAAGCAACCCTGATACAATATTTCGCTTACAATAAGAAAATTTATGAGTATAATATTTTATCCCTATTGTTTAACGAATTATTTGACGATATTATCCAAAACGTTCTAGATCGTCAGTATGAAGATCTATCAGAAGAACTTTTAAAATTATCAAAGAAATAAATTCTAATTGTTGGTAGGTACCTGACCATAATATTGTCTGTATTTTATTAAATTATATTGTATTGTCATGTATTATACAATATGTAAATATAATTAAATAGAACTGTTTTATTTTCGTCAACTAATTAAGGCTCTGAAACCATTTAATTAATTAAAACCCCTTCTAAAAAGAGAAGGCAATGGGTCGTAAAATATTGCTCATTCGAATTGATTAGGGTTTAACGTAAGGTTGGAAAACATTCACCGAACTCTTTGCTTTCAACCTGGTACTAACAAGTCAATTGACCGCACTCATTCCAAACTTCTATAAACATAATGGTTTTATAAAAGAACTCTCCCTTGAACCCCAATCCCCTTCCTCCATGCTACGCCCATACCTTCAACAGTTCCCTGATGGATATATATAAATATTTATATCCTTATAAATGAGATTGTGACTTACTATAACTATTCTGGCAGTTTCAATTATCTTTACTGTGATGTTGTACTGCATAATTTGCTCCCTTTAGTAGCCTATTCTGAAACCCGCCTCTTACGATACCCATGGATTAATGGGTATGGTGATACTCCGTGTCTTTAATTCATCACCTCGCGGTGTTTTAGTCTCTCAACTGCTTTTCAAATTAAACTAGATATTTTTAATATAATAGCAAAACTTAGTCTGTGAATCGGTCTGACGAAAATTCCAGGCGCTATTTTAGCACTTTTTAATATCGGATTCGGTTAACTTATACAAATGAGCAGAAGGATTATCTGATGGAAATGAAACCAGTCCATCCAAAGCTGGTCTAGAAGAAATTGTTTTGAGCAAGAAAGCCGCCCTTTGTACATCACATTCGTTCTTGGTTTTTTTGATTATATATTGTTTTAAAAGCTAGCGAGTAAAAAAGAGTGATCCATCTATATATCTCCTGGAGATAGTTTTTCTGCCAAGGGGATGAAATTTGTGAGAGGAAATCTTTAAGGAAACTGTTTTAACTTTTCAACCTTTTTGGTATCTTCTTTAAGCAGACAATGGAAGTCTAGTCAGTTTTACAGGTTCCTTTTTTGATAACAGAGGCTACTTCTAGGAACTCCTAGATGGAATTAGGGTTTTTGATTGGTAACCTACCTTACTATATGAAATGCAACGAAAGAATGGCCTGAAATCAGGCTTTTGTTAACCCACGGGACCACTCCGGTCAGGCTAACGCACATGAGTCAAAGCTTGGCTGTAAATTACATTAGTAGAAACGTTTAGAGGTATTTTATAAAAAAAAACAAAACCATTTTTTTTGTTATATATTTAATATGTGTTATAATAATCTGTTTTCGACCTCCTTACCTCATGAGATTATATCGTATATATATATATAGAAACTCATATAGAGTTATATATCATTATCTTTACATTTTTTTTTCTTTTTTCTCTTTTCGCGCCTAGCTGCCTATGGATTCGTATTTGTTTTTTTTACAATATTTTGTTCCCATCCCAAGGTTGCCTGGAAGAAATTGCTTTTTAGCGATAAGGCCGCCGTTTGTACACGGTAATTCAATTGATGTTTTATGTAAACTATATATTTATGTAAACTGTTATATCTGTTGTGCAATAAAGTCTATTCTATTCTATTCTATTCTATTCTGTTCTGTTCTGTTCTGTTATGTTCTGTTCTGTTCTGTTCTGTTCTGTTCTATTGTAAATAGGTCACCCCACAGATGCGCATGTGTATAGATTAATTATCTAGAAATCATTATATTACCATCTTCGCTATTTTAATTTAGCTAATTCTTTTAGTATTTGATAGTGAAGTTATCTGCTATAGGATAAATATTTTCATGCCAAGACCAAAAGGAGCCGAATATCGATAAAAAATATAACAAAAACGGGGAAAATTCATTCCTTTTCATAGACGCTGACAAAGTTGCACGAGTTAGTGTATTATATTTTCCATTATGAATCCGTACGAAGCCGGCGCGAGTTTTAATTATTATATATGTTAATTATTGTAATGTATCCTCATATTTATTTGATATTCTAAAATATAGGTACTTAAAATATTGTACGTAGTTGATTTGTGTGGAGAGTGATTTGTATGGTAGGAAATCATTATATTCTGCAATCTTTAGTGATACTGTGCTTAGGACGGTACTCTGCCCAAATATAGAGTCAATGTGGTAAAACTAAGTGTTTTTTTGATCATTGAAGCCCTTCTCGAGCTTTACACTAGGTGCAAGTAATTTTTCACTTTTTATTAATTTTACAACAATTTATCAGCGCAAGTGGTCAGAAATCAGTAATACGAAAAAGGTTATCAAAAACGTATAAGGCAGTTAAAACATCAACAGCTGATAAAAGTCATAGCTTGGCCGGGAAATATTTTCTCCGTGTGCCAAAAATTTTACCATTCGCGATTGTGTCAGGTACATGTGCAGAGAGGTTTTTCACGTATTTTCATTAATCGGTTCATAAATAAAAAAGGTTTGTCAGTTTGAAGAATCACCACGATAATAATGCAAGCATAATGTTGTAAGACACAAACAGATAACGTAGCAACTGCAGGTCTAAATATAGGGGATCTGATAACCCTGGAATGTTACCAGGCAACGTGACTGCAGATTATTAACATCTTGAGGTTAAAAAAACATAACGGGCCATAAATATGTATTGACAGATTAAAAACATGCAAAAATTTTCATCAGGCGCTCAGAGCCTAGGGTAGGGTAGGGTAAGTGACGACGGCGCAGTCAATACCTGGATGGGTGACCGCTGGTGGCATGTTACCATGAGCGTCTCCGTGGTTCGGAGGTCACGTTAAGCAGTCGGTTCCGGTTGTTATCATACAATAACAGTCGTGAAGCTTAGTTGCAGGCCTTCGGGCTGCTTAAAAACATTCAAGCGCAAGATACGTAGCCACAACGTATTCTTGCCAGTCCCCAACCCGCACTCGGCCAGAGTGGGGACAAATGGCCTTAACCCTCTCCCGAGAGGAGACCCGAGCCCAGCAGTGGGACATTATGGGTTGTTAATGATGAAAAATGTATGTATTAAAACGCTTATTAATTATATTAGTATAACTTATTGTATATTTATATATATTTCCTTTTTAAATTACAGTTACTTCTGTGCATCTACCATAGCTAACTCTGCTTCGCCCTAAGGTCGACTGGCAGAAAATCCCTACGGCATTAAGTCCGCCTTCGCCAATTTTGTGCATAAAGATTTAAATAAAAAAATAAATAAATAAAAAAGAAAATTTTTGTAAATAAGTTTTCTCTATCATTTTATCTAATGAATTTGTTTATTTTTTAACGTGTTTAAACCGGCACTGAATTAAGCCGCCATTTTGCGGACCACCTTGCTACATTGTCTGCATTAACGAAGCTTATGGTGACCTACTCTGGGATTCTGTGAAATAATGATGCGGAGTATATTATTTACTAGCTGAGCCCCGCGTTTGTTGTTGTAACCATAGGCAACGCCGCGGGTCTAAGACACTCTAAAAAGCCTAAGTTACTCCTTATATCTTCATATATCTGCCGGTGAAAGTACCGTGAAAATCGGTCTAGTCATTCCAGAGATTACCTGGAATAAACAGGCAGACAAAAATTGTAAAATAAGTTATTTTTGTATATGTACCGTGTATTCATAATATGCATTTAGTAAAAAGCGATTGTTTTTTTGTATAGATTTCCCCTAAAATCTATAAATCGGAAATAGAACCTTTGCGTAACATCGTATTATCACGTTCTAGAGATGGTATTTAGATGGTAGTTATTTGTTAGTCATTTATAGCAAGAAACAGATAACACAGTAATTAACAACTTACCACACTCATATGAAATATTAAACAAATGCAGCTAGTCTTGTGAATATTGCCGTTCTGTGAACACATAAAGTAAGTTTTTATATTATACACACTTTAATGTTCATTAACGTAATTTAGTCGGCCTCTCGTAATGTGTACTCGTTCTAATTAACATAATTCTAACAGAAATATTCAAAATATTTCATGTTTTTTGTAAGGCCTACAAACAACGTATTATTTTATTTAAAACTTCCGTGCTTCAATGTGACCTTTGGCGCAGGGGAATTTACAGACGTACATAAAAAGGACATTAAGAACACACGGATTTAGTTTAACAATTTTTGGATCACATGAAAATGTGGAGTTTGGACATAAAACACTCAGCGCAGTTGAAACCGCCGAGGTAACCGTCCATACTAGCCTGCATAGCCGACCCACCCGTGCCCACTTCCATTAGGCGTTAACCGCCCGCTTTTCTTCGACTTGATTTACAAATACCATTATTTTTAATTGAATTTTTTCTTCAATCATAGTATTTTCAGGATAGGATCTGTACTTCCGAAGATTACCCCCTACAACCATACAAACATAGTTAGAAACTTTACCTCTTTGTAATATTAGTATAGATATTCTTATTTTTCTTTATTATATTCTATGTAATACAGCCAACAGCTTAAAAATAAAAAATCGAAAATTAAATTAGAATGAGAACACATTGCATGTATTCATCATAGTGACATTACATGGATAGGCCTGCCTCGGTGGTGGTGGTGGTGTTGGGTTCGATTGCCTGGTCGGACCAAGCGTTTGTATGATCTGCAAATATTTGTTTCGGAGTTTGAGTGTTTTCTTTGTATAATATACTATAATACAAACAGTATTTACAAATAAGTTTTTGTGTATTTATATCAGTTATCTAGTACCCATAGTACAAGCTCCGCTCAGTTTGGGACAAGATGGCGTTGTGTGTCGGATATCCGAAGTATTATTATTATTATTTATTTATAATTCCGTTAGTTTTATTAATGAGCCCAATCATCATAACCTAATCTTTAAAGCCTATCTGGCTATTTTGGTATTTTGGTATTTCGGTTTGGTGTTGGGTTCAAATCAAGTTTCCCTTTTCAATATTCCTAGTAATGAACTTAGCGCGCGAAGTCTCATACGCTCATAGCTCAGTTGCACTCGATGATTAGAAACAATCACCAAGGATAAGCAACAACGGTGCTGTCAGTACCTGGATGGGGGACCGCTGGTGGTATGATACCATGAGCGTCTCTGTGATTCGGAGGTCCCGTTAAGCAGTCGGTCCCGGTTGTTATCATAGGATAACAGGCGTGAAGCTTAGTTGGAGGTCTTTATGCGACTTAAAAAAACCAACAGCAAGATTCGTAGTCACAACGTTGTGTTGCCAGTCCCCAACCCGCACTTGGCCAGCGTGGGGACGTATGGCCTTAACCCTCTCCCGAGAGGAGAATGTTCCACAAGCTTTTGCCTACAGCTCCGCCCGTGTGTATGTCGTTTATCACAACATATAGTATCCTGTTCTTCCTCAAGAATCGAAGTATATCTATGCACATTGCATTGAAATCCGTGCAGAATCCAAGAGTGACTAGAGTACGAGCTGTAGTGACCACCACTCTTGGATTCAGCTTATACTTTCCATGCTTTAACACCATAACATAATATGATTTGAAAATACTGCAACATCCTGTTTATAGCGTTTCACTCCTTCTACATAACTACACTACATATCATAACATCATCACATAGTCAGCCGGGACAAGCAGCGAGCGGCTTGATAACCGGATTTCTAGTGATAAATATGATAAGCGAATTGTTGGTACTATCGTAAAAACATTGTTTTTAATTTTTGAGATGTTTCTAAATGAATATATGTTAATAGATTGCTCAAAAGTGATTCAACGTCCAGACAAACCTGCCAAGGTTTTGTGATGTTTTATAGCTAACACCTGACTTGTATATATTGTATTAATAAATTTAAAAAAACAGACAGCGTCATTTAGCGTCAGAGTAATTATATCAGGGTCATACATAAAAATAATGGTACTAGAAGTGTAGATATATCATTATATGGAAAGTGTAGATATTGTATATATTTATGTATTTATTTGACTGTAATAATGTGTAACCTTTTATTATTATTATTTATCTTAATTGAATGATTTCCTTTATTTATTTATTTTTTCACACCAAATTACCCATGAATTCGTATTTCTACAGTCAATTTGTCCATCTAAAGGTTGCCTGGAAGAAATTGCTTTTTAGCGATAAGGCCGCCATTTGTACATGGTCGTTTATATGTTATGCTCCTGAATGTAAACTGTTTTAACTGGTGTACAATAAAGTTTATTCTATTCTATTCTAGAAGTCACCGAATCAAAATTTAGTGGTGAAAACTGATAAAATGAGATTCAAGCCATAGTTTATTAGGTATAACATATGTTATTATTTCACACCAATGTTAAATAAGGAGGTCGTAAGTCATTGATATTATGAGATAACCTTACTACTAGGTAAGGAGTAGTTTATCTGTATTGTAGTCAACAACAAGACGTGTATCAGTTTTTAACATAACGAAATAATAAATTCAGATTTTAGACGCCATTTTTATTCCAATATGAAAGGCTATGGGTGTGATTTGATAAGGAAATCAACATGTTAAAGTCTAAAAGCTATTAACTACACATAAAATTGGGTAAAATCCAGAAAACTTTCGATTAGTCTACACAAATAAATAAAATTGGAGTGTCTGTTTGTAATATTAAAATAACCGCTTTTTACTAAATGTTTTGTTTGTATGTATGTCTGTTTGTTTTGGCTAATCTCTGGAATGGCTAGATCGATTATGACGAGACTTTCACTGGCAGGTAGCTCATGATAAAAGGAGTAACTGAAGCTACTTTTTTAAGACTAGCTTAGCCCCATGGCGTTACTCGCAATTGCTTTTGTACTGCGGGTAACACCGCGGGGCTCAGCTAGTATTAAATAAATTACATAGTGCCTTTATGTGAACCTAGTCATATAAAGGGCTATGTTACGTTAAACAGAATTAAGTAACAAGTTTACCATTCTAAACCCTGGATGAATAGTCGTTTGCGATATTCCTAGACCAATACGACCTTTAGACCTTCAAGAAAAGCGCGTGCTCCCTCTTAAAAGGCCGGCAACGCACTTGTTACGCCTCTGGTGTTGCGGGTGTACATGGGCGGCGGTAATCACTTACCATCAGGCGATACGTCTGCTCGTTTGCCACCGAAACCATTATTGCAATATTATATTACACAAAAGTACTGATTTATCCACTGCAAATATAACTTTGTAATCCTATACATTTATATGGGGTTACATAGTTATTTATGCAGTTGGTGCAGATGCACCAACAGCAACAATCTAGATAGAAAACTGGACCGATATTGCAAAATATTTTAATTTTTTTCTTGACTTACATACTAAATATTTTACTATTCTAATTTTTTTTTAATTAAATCATCATTTTATTATAATCGATCACTTTGTTTCACACTTTGTCTGCTAGAAGTGACTTAGAGTTATGAAGGTCGGTCAATAATTCAGTGAGTGAGTAACAAAATTAAGAAACTTTGACTAGCTTTATTTCTTAAACTATTGGTTCAAATGACTACACGGTTGGCCTAGTGGTTTCAGTGGTCGCCACACCACTTCCTACTGCGCCAAGTGTTGTGGGTTCAAATCCTACATGGGACAACACTTTGTGTGATCCATAAGTTGTTGTTCTAAGTCTGGGTGTACTTTGTGTCCGTTTCATGTATGTTTGTAAAGATCCCCGCGACACAGGAATGTATATTCCTAATGCGGGAGTTGTCTTTTTAAAAATAAAAAAAAGAAATTGTATGAAATTTGAAAAATACTGTGTTAATACTATGTCTGCTTGGTTACTGAAAATTCAAGCTTCTAATTTTATCCACAGTGAAGTTTATAAGAAGTCGAAACTGGCTAAAACTGTTTCGAAAAATGGATGTCGGTGTTGTTTTTAGCTTGCGCGATTTAAAAATGAACTATGGTCAATTTTGCACCACTGGGCGACCACTAGCACATATAAATCTTATATCCATACAAATAAATAAGATTGAAGTGTTGTTTGTAATTATAAATTAATAGCTCTTCTTAAATTTGAAAGTTTAAAGAGTACTTATCGAAAAAGTATTTATTTTAATATTGGCTTAGTCCGTTCCGGCTTGTCTTTAGAACGGCTATACTGATTTTGACATGATTTTCACTGGCAGATAATTAATGATATAAGGCAAGAATGATAGGGGCAACTTTTAAGACTAACTCCCCCTGCGACGTTACTTGTTTTTGTTGTTGCAAAGGCAAAACCAACACCTCGAGTAACACTACGGGGCTCAATTATTATATTATAAATATATTTTTTATTAAAATACATTTGTCAGGAGTTATCTATATTCATTGATTATCACATATACACACAGATATTCACAAATTCGTACAACACTAGAAAGGCTTTACAAGTTTAATTTCATTTCGCTTGCTCTCGTTAGTGCTGTGTACCTAATATTTTTATCTCCTACCAATGAAGTAATTTTTTTACGTGTGGACCACGGCAAAACACCTGTCGCTACCGACCATGAAGCGTATGATGGCCGGTATCGAGAGATCGCCTCCAATGACGCCAGTGAGCAACCTTAGATAGACATATACAGTCGCTGATTGTATTTTGGAATTTCTAAAATGAAATTCTGCCTGTCTGTCAACAAGCTGTCAACAAGCTCATTTTTGCGAAACTTTAATCGTTACAACGCACGCAATGGAAGCTCTGAAAGGTCTATTGGTAGTAGCGTAACCTTTAATATGTAGTTCAATTTTTGGCCGACTTTATTAATTGATATAAATCTCTTGATCAACAAGAAAAATTAAATGTCTTGATGAAATTTACATTGCCTACGTAACAAGGCCATTATTGCGAACCTAGTGATACCTCGTTCATTTAATTCAGTTCAGTATTTTAGATGCAACGGTGGAACATATAAGAACATATCTACTAACATGCAAATATTACCCTTCGCCGCTATCGTGTAAAATGAACGTTACAAAAACTAGTATATTTTTTCCCTTTTCTTAGTTCTTATTGCAATCTCTTAAAACATAAGACGCATTTTATTAATCTTCAAACTACTTTTTATTCAGAGGTTTTTATCCAGCAGCAGCTTAGACTTATAGGTAATAATTTAACTAATCTAAGGTTTATTCCAATTTTCAGATCACAGAATGAAGCTGCTAGCATTCTTCACAACAGTTCTCCTAGTGGGATCAGCGTTTGCTGCACCCGCTGTTGACAGTACTGTTGATGATAAAAGAATCATCATAACAAAAGACTTCTTCCTCGATAAATTGGTAGTTTACAATGCATCATCCGACGTGGTCAACATATTGTTGCCATTAAATGCTTTAAACTTCGATGATGATACCGACGATGACGAAGAAAATGTATCTGAAGACGCAATGAGTGTCTTCTTCTTTGTATTAGCTGATAATGTAGATGGTAAAAGAGTAGACCAAGGTCTTTACATTCGTAAGGAGGGAGAAGTAACAAAATTACTTGACAACGGCAGAGACGCAGCTGCAGCAAATGACGACACAAAGACTGCTTTCTTTGCGGCTCAAGATGGTATTTATTCTTACAACAATAAGGAAAACAAAGCTGAGAAATACGGGTCATTAACGGACAGTATTATCAGCATCGCTAAAGTAAACGGTAGTGACATTATTTACATACTGACTGATGACCATATCTTATACAAGGTCACCGAAGAAGGAACCAAGAAAGAGAAAATAGAAGGTGCTGTTAACGCACAAAAAATCGTACTGGATTATGAAAACAATTTGTATTATTACACTAATGAGAAGAAAGTATACGTCGTTGGCGATGAGGGTGTCAAGCAAATCGCAGGCCTGCCTGAAGACCCATCATATATAGAACTCCTGAAACCACCTTTCATTCTAGACAATGGTGTACCAGTTGTTATAAACGACCTTGTTTATATTGCATACCCTAATGCTACTAGTGAAACGAGTGAATTTGGATTCGAGACCAAGCCTACCGCTTACGCTCCAGAAGCCACCCTCATTCAATATTATGCTTACAATAAGAAGATTTATGAGTACAACATTTTGACTCTTTTGACAACTATTATATCCAGTGAAATCCAAAGTTATATCGAAAGCAAGGCTGATACCATCTCTGAAATTGCCACTCGGTCAAGGAGTGACTTGGTACCATAAATGGTGAAGAATCTGTTTGGTTCCTAAAGAATTTCAATAATAAAGTTGATATTAAACGATTGCAGTTGTTCTCCTATTTTTTATATCCATCCCATCTATGTGAACTTTTTATGGGCAAGTAAGTAAACGATTGAATGGGCCACTTAATAGTAATTAATAATATTATATTATAAATTTTTATAATCTGATGCTTGAATAGTTCAAAAATCATGTCTCAGATACCTCTATAAAAGGCTCTATAAAAGGTTAAATTTGCTTTTCAGACATAAGGCCGCCATTTGTACATGGTCATATAATTTATATACTTTTTTTCTGTCAGCTAAACAAAAGGTATGTAATGTATACTTTTTGCTTGCATTTATTGTTTTAAAACTAATGGTTTAATTGACAATTAATGGTATAAAACAGAAAACCGGTGTGAAACAGTGATTGCATTGTGTTTCACCAAGTGAGTCTCTCATCTCCCTCCCCATCCCCCAAAGGCTGGCATCGCACTTGTAACGTCAATGGTGATGCGAGGGTCCATGAGCGGCGGTACCATCGGGCGATACGTCTATTCGTTTACTCGTTTACACGGCACTGATGTTTTTTACTAAAAATGCCGACAAACTTTTACTATCGTCTGTAGTAAAATTACATGTATAAATTCGACAGTAAATCATTCGTTTAATACGCTTTCACGACTTAACCACTGCAATGATTTCAATAAGTTTTTGTTTTGAGATGGAGTACTTTGTTGAGGAAGGACATAGGTTTCTCTTTATTGCGATAACCAATGTACACGAGGACGGAGTCACGGTCAAAAGCTAGTAACCAATGTAATTAAATCAACGCCTTATTTTTGTTTATTAGCAATCACTGTTTCATTAGCGTATAATTTCATTCTTGCACTGCTCATACGGTCAAAGAACGAAGGTTATTTTTTTCAATTTGTGTGTCAGCAAGAAAGCGTTTAGCCCTTAGTTTTTTGAGCAGAAATACTGTTGTCTAAATTTGCGTTGAAGCAATTATTTATTACTAATTTGGCACTTGCGTACTGTGTGAGATTTTTCTTTTTGTTATATGCTCGGTTTATGTTCTATTTTTACCCTTTTTGCTTCAATCAACATCCCATAATGTCCCACTGCTGGGCTCGGGTCTCCTCTCAGGAGAGGGTTAAGATGCTCGCTAGCCGAGTGCGGGTTGGATTCTGGCAAGACTACATTGTGGCTACGTAATCTTGCCGTCGAATGTTTTTAAGCCGCCCAAAGGCCTCCAACTAAGCTTCACGACTTTTACCCTATGATAACAACCGGGACCGACTGCTCAAAGTGACCTCCGAATCACGGAGATGTTCACGGTAACATGCCACCAGCGGTCACCCATCCAGGTACTAACCGCGCCGTCGTTGCTTACCCTCGGTGATTGTTTCTAATCACCGAGTGCAACTGGGCTATGAGCGCCTCCTAAACCTATTTGCTTACAATATTTTCTATTAGTCTAAAACTAGAAGGGAAAACTTGTAATTGGCTCTCTGATAGTCATCAGAGAGCCAATTACAAGTTTTCCCTTAAAAATAAAGCTGATTAGTCAATCAGCTTTATTTTTACTAACATTTGTAGCTGTGACTTTTCCGAGACCAAATAAATAAATAAACAAACAAATTGTTTCCTATTTTCAGAATTTTTCATTGATCTTTTAGCATAGTGGTTAATAACTCTGCCCGCCGAGTGACGAGAAACTTTAGAAATACACAAAGGTATGTTCATCAGCGGTCTGAGTATTTAGGTCAGTCTTTTTAGGGATAAGCTATTTAGGGATTAGATGGGCCACTTTGAGATATATGAAATGTACCATACCTATTATATATTTATAGGCCCCTAGTAACTGTAGTCGTCAACCACTTACTAGACCCTAAGTCAGAGGCGTGTGTACCTATACTGCACGTCGGAGTTCCAGGGATTTCCTTTCGAAGGTGCACCTGGTCCCCCGGCTTCTAGTATCCGAGAAGGTGTGCGGTTTTAGTGGGTTCGAGTCCGACATAACAACCGCTTCCGAGGGCACTACGCACAAAAAAAGGTCTGCGGTGTTAGGGAAACTGGCCATGGCACTTTTAATGAATCTGTGCACTTACTTAAGAACGTTAAGCTTACTTAAAGGCGCAAGTAATGATTGCACATGATCGCTTCACGGGCTAGGAAAGCCTCAGGACAAGGATGATGCAGTTTTCGGATTCGAACAGGCTAAAGCCATTAAGATTCGTCTCATATGAATGTATTACTCCCTTGACTGACTCGGTGGCGCAGTGGTAGCGTATGTGACTGCTGTGCTTGAGGTCACGGGTTCGATATCCGGGTCGGATTAAATGTTTGTATGATCTGCAAATATTTGTTTCGGAGTTTGGATGTTTTCTATGTATAATATGTATGTACATATTTACATAATGTATTTATATCAGTTGTTTAGTACTCATAACACAAATTCTGCTTAGTGTGGGACTGGATAGATGGTGTGTGTGTGTGTGTGTGTGTGTATTAAATGTCCAAAAAAATATCAATTTATTACTGGGGACCTGGTTATCGGGAACCCCTGTAGAAATACAAGATAGTTAGTAACAATAGCCAGTTCCTTTAATATAATACAACTTCGTCATAAGCCAGCCTGTTGCAGTCCACTGCTAAACATAGGCCTTCTCCTATTGCACTTTGATCGAATATATGTCGATATTTATTTTAATGTAATTTGCAAATGCAAACATTATGTTTTTCTTCTTCTTGGAGTCCTGAAATACAGGTCTTGACCTAGTTTAGGCTCCAGTCCACCCCAAGCTACAAATATTGTATCTGTACTAACTTCAATGATTATTGTACAATGAGTTCTTTGTGGTGGAAATAAACGTATTTTTATTATTATTATTATTTTTATCTACTTTTTAGGGTTCCGTACCCAAAGGGTAAAACGGAACCCTATTACTAAGACTACGCTGTCCGTCTTTCCGTCTGTCACCAGGTTGTATCTCATGAACCGTGACAATTAGCAATTTTCTTAGATGATGTATTTCTGCTGCCGCTATAACAACATATACTAAAAAACAAAGTGAAATAAATATTTAAGTTTAAGGGGCTCCCGTACAATAAACGTGATTTTTTTGCTTGTTTTTGCTCGATATTGATAACGGAATCAGGTAGACGCTTGAAATGTATAGATAGTGGTACGGAATCCTTCCTACGCGAGCCCGACTTGCACTTGGCCGATTTTTTAAGCAATTAATATTTTAAGCAATAAAAAATAATTTTATCAAATAATGTACAAGTTTATTTAATTATTATGCTACATTGACAAGTACTTAATTTTAATATTTCTTTTGTAAATTAAAAAAAAAACAATCATTCTTTAAGACAAAAAAAAGAAATGGCAACACTTTGTTATACGTCAAATTCTAATTTTGACAAGTCATTGCACTTTTCAAAAGTAGAACTTTAGAATACTTTAGTACGATTTTAGTGACATTACACACAAAATGTGCTAAATATAGGTATTAAATTCATTCACTATAGTTTAAGTTAATTTATTTCTTCATCAATATGTTTCTCGAATGCCATCATAATTATTTAACCTGGCAAATTTTTCAGTTATTACGTATTTCCTTAAAATTTTCAAAGGTCTTAGGAAACGGTCCCTTTGTAGCTTCACAGGGACACTATATTCGTATTAATAGAACTACTATTTATATAATACTTCTTCTTAAATCTTCTGTTTTTTTAAATTTTAATACATATAATCCACAAATGATTTTTCCATTGGGTTATTGAGACTTCACATCGCTTCTGAAAACATCAACATTTATATAACTAACA
This sequence comes from Hyphantria cunea, assembly GCA_003709505.1. Classification (NCBI taxonomy): domain Eukaryota; kingdom Metazoa; phylum Arthropoda; class Insecta; order Lepidoptera; family Erebidae; genus Hyphantria; species Hyphantria cunea. Next base: position 5,916,500 of record PKRV01002605.1, read on the forward strand.
ACTTAACACAAGTAACATTATAAAAAGTAATTTTAAACTAACAAACGTGTATATTAATTTATCATATTATTTCAATTCTTTTATATTAATGTAAATAACATTAGCAAATGACAAATGTTTTTAACAATCAACAGTTAAGAACTATTCACATCTAAATACTTTAATGTTAAGTTTACAGAAATAATCTCATTGAATCTCAAACTTAAAAACCTTGAGGTTTTGGCTTTCATTAAATAAGTCCCCCTCCCGCACGACGGAGAGATTGGTACTCCAATAACCTCTGATACTCGATGGACTTCAATAATAAAATTGCTTATTCATGCCGTAAGTGTAGTAAATGTTCAAAGCGAAGGAAGGACACAAACTCTATACCCACCAGGTCTTGCCAATGCGGGTATACCAAGCGAAAACAGTGGGAGAGCCAAGCTTCGGCATGCTTGGGCCGGCTCGACTGGAGTGATACCACGTCCCAGAAAACCGGTGTGAAACAGCGCCTGCGCTGTGTTTCACCTAGTGAGTGAGGATACCAAAGGGTCATAATCCAGCCTCCCCATCCCTCAAGGCCGGCAAAGTACTTGTGACGCCTCTGGTGTTCATGGGCATGACATGATTACCTGCCCAATGATACCCTCCTTGGGCAGGTAATCGCTTACCATCAGGCGATACGTTTGCCCTTATTCCATAAAAAACCTCTTTTCTAAGGCGAGGCCCGTGTTCAGCTGTGGTCTATGAAAGACTGATGAAGGATGAGACGTGGCTTAAAGTGTTCCTAAATTTAATTTAATAAAATCATTTCTGATTACAAAAACAAGACTGTAAATCAAAATCATTAGAAACAAATAACATAAAAATGTCAATGAACAGGTATGAGTATTATTAATGATTGTTATATATTCACAAACTTAAAGAATATTACGTAGTTCTGATTCTACGCACTCATATGGATGTTTCTGTCCGAAAGTGTTACTATCACGAAAACAAAATATTTATAAACACATAAAAATTAATTCTTTAAAAGTGCACAACAAAAGAGTCTTTTGAAAAACCAAAAGTACCATCTTTCGCCGTTTCAATTATCGACATAATAATTTTCGTCACATCCTTCGGCCATTCTGTTGAAACTCCAAACATTGATCGTATCAAAACTTCCATTACATTAAATTCATATATTTTCCCATTTATTGCCGCTACTAAATACAATGCAGCATCAACGCTATACGCTGTGGGTCTTTCTTTAATCTGAAAATCCTTTTTCTCATAAGTACCATTTGAATATAAAATGTACAGAAAGCCATCGCCGAAAAACGGTACACAATTTTCCATTATAAAAGCAGGCCTCAGTAACTTGATGTCTTTGAACTCCTCAATCACACTAGCTGTTAAACTTAAAACATTTCCATTTGATTTAACAATATGGGGCATCCTGTCTCCACAACCTACGTAATAAATATTATTGGAAGTATCTAAAACAAATTCAGTAGCACAATTAACGCTCTGCATCTTCGTTTTAATCGTTCCATTCTTTTCCATCTTAAACAGCTTTCTCTCGGACGTCAATATGTAAATAATATCAGACCCGTTTGCTTTCTGGAGCTGAATGATATCGTCTCTGAATGGACCATATTTCTTTGCAGAAAGACTATCTGGATGGTATTTATAGAGACCATCCCTTGCTCCGAAATAAATGGCCTTATCAAAGCTGTAGTCTGCTGTTGAATCACGTCCACCTTCAAGTAGTTCATAAGCTGCAAACCCTTCTAGAACATATATACACGTACCACCTTCTAGTTTGGGATCAGATATAGTGAAAAATATAGATGGTATGTCGGATGATTCAGCTTGTAGATATTTAGTGCCATCTGCTGGTACGAGTATCTTTGTAATGTTGAAATTTGATGAGAATATTATTTGGTCGTCTTTGAACAATGTGTTGCTAATTTCGTTTATGTTTGGTGTTGAGAACAAGCCTGGGAGGGAGGATATCAGAAGTACTGTCCACATTATGTAAGGCATCTGAAACAAAAATTTGGATAAAGATTCTGGCGCTATTAATACTATACACGAACGACATCGTGACCCAAAAAAATATTTGGGAGTAAAACCACAAACTAAATTATTTATTAGCTTTTGATTTTGATGACAGCGGTAATTCTTAAAACTGGTGTCATTTTTCCATTTATCCACCGATTTGATTACAATTAACACTAAAGAATAAATAAAATTTACCATAAAACATAAGAGAACCGAATCCAAATCGATAAAGCCATTTCCGAGGTTGGTGCGCACAAATAAAAATAGACAAAAAATCTAATTTTAATTCTAAATTTTGAGTTCTGTTACTAATGAAGACCACCATCATCGCTTCTTCTTTGACGTACAGACATTGATCTCTTACAATTTTATTATATACATTTATATAATATTTATATGGATTAAGGATCATAATAAGTCCAAGAATATTGGAATATCCTGGATCCTAACATTTCTCACTGTAGCCGACCCTGGCATACAAGTTACGTAGCCCAGTTTCACCTTTCATGAGGCCCGTTATACAACCACGACACGAACGATCGTTCGGCGGAGCGTGAAAGAAAATGTGCGCGGGCGCATTGCACTTGGTTTGACAAATGTTGACGTCAATAAATCAAGGCGAAGAAATAACATTAATGCTTGTATAATGTTATAATTTTTATTAACATATTTTTTAATAATATATAATATTTAGGACATCTCACACACAACGCCGTCTAGTTCCAAACTAGACATTGCTTGTTCCATGATTTTTTTTAAAGACAACTCCCTCATTAGCAATATAAATTCCTGTGTCGCGGGGATCTCATGAAACGGACACAAGGTACACCCAGACTTAGAACAACAATTTATGGATCAATTGTAATATAATAGATACATAGATCCGTAAGTGTAGGATTTGAACCCACAACACTTGGCGCAGTATGAAGTGGTGTGGCGACTACTGAAACCACTAGGCCAACCGTATAGTCAATTATATTGACTAATAGAATATACTAACTGACTAATAGAATATAATAGAACCTTTATTTATTTTCGAAGTAAAAACTTCTCCAGCAGCGTTATGCACTTTTTTGTGATGGGTAAAAAATTTTAAACTCGCGTCAGGACACGTGACCTTATCGAAAATTCGTAAGACGGAGACCAGGAATTATCATGTTTGTGTATGATAGCGCAACAAATAAATATTGTATTTAACCTTTTTCCATATAAATGATAGCATATTTGCAGGTCATATAAACATTTATGAAGAGTCGGTGATTGCGGCAAAAAAAGCCTATGTCTTTCCTCAGAAATTAATGTATCTTCATGCCAGATTTCATTTAAATCGGTTTAGTGGTTTCGTGAACTTAACATGCAAACAGAATTACTTTCGCTTTTATAACATTAGTATACATTAAAGTGATAGTTTCTCGATATATGTCAGATAATGAAAACGAACATTGTTCATTAACTTCCTTTCTTAGTTGATATATACCTGTAGTTATACACGCGATTATCAGTAACTAATATACAACACAAACACATACAATACGAAGCATAATACAGTGAAAATTATAGTTAACTAAAAAATCATAAAAGTATAGTTAAAAAGTGAAACATACTGTATGTTTGATATTTCTTTTAAGTGAATGCACATTCTTATTTGTGATAGGAGATTATAAAGTTACAGGCTGTTTTTTATACCAAAGGTAATGTATTCCAATATCATAAGTTTTAAATTTCTTTAAAAAACTACTGGACTTGAGTAATCGGGGTCGATTCCCAGGTAGGATCAAATGTTTGTGTAATCTGCAAACATTTCTTTTGGAGTTTGATTGTTTTCGGTGTATAATAAGTTTGTATTTCAAAACAAGTATGTACATATATGTATTTGTATCTTTAAATTTAAATATTTCTTTAAATATTTCGGATATTTTTTAACACACCACGCCATCTAAGAAGAGCTTGTACTATGGGTGTGCTAGGCAACTGATATTATAACATATTTATACTTTTTTTTGTAAATACATACATACTATACATAGAAAACACCCAAACTCCGAAACAAATATTTCCAGATCATCATCAACAACCCATAATGTCCCACTGCTGGGCTCGGGTCTCCTCTCAGGAGAGGGTTAAGGCCATACGTCCCCACGCTGGCCGAGTGCGGGTTGGGGACTGGCAAGATAACGTTGTGGCTACGTAATCTTACCGTTGGATGCTTTTAAGCCGCCCGAAGGCCTCCAACTAAGCTTCACGACTGTTATCCTATGATAACAACCGGGACCGACTGCTTAACGTGACCTTCGAATCACGGAGACGCTCACCCCCATCCAGGTACTGACCGCGCCGTCGTTGCTCGCCCTCGCTGATTGTTTCTAATTACCGAGTGCAACTGGGCTATGAGCGCCATCAGATCCAAAGATTCCAGATCATACAAACATTTGATCCGACCCAGGATTCGAACCCGAGACCTCATGGACAGCAGTCGCGTACGCTACCACTGCGCCGCCGAGGCAGTATTAGTTATCTAGTACCCATAGTACAAGCTCTGCTTAGTTTGAGACTCAAAGGCGTTGTGTATTAGATGTCCGAAATATTATTATAATTAATTTTCAATTCATTTATACTCGACCACGCCACGCTTCACAGAAATGTCTCGAATGAGTATGGTCAATGAGTCAAGACCTTTTGAAGAGAAGACGTCGTCAATGCATGCTGCACGGATAGAGCAGTGGTTTAAGCAGTCTCCACGCCGTTTTCTACTGAGCTGAGTGCTGTGGGTTCAAATCCTACATTAGACAACACTTTATTTGATCCACAATTTATAATTCTGGGTGTTCTTAGTGTCTGTTTCAAATGTTTGTAAAGTCCCGGCGATTCATAATTTATTGTTAAAGAGCAAGTTGTCTTTAAAAAAAGTAAAATTAAAAAATGCACATAGGTCTTTTGAGTTTTAGACAGCCATGAACAGTGGTCAGTCAGTTATCTATAGATTCATGTACTTGTTTGACGCCAATATACACTCAGTTTATTAACTCCGGAACTCCTTTATAAGAAAAGACTAGCTTTAACACGCAGCTCTACCCGCGTGTATGTCGAATATTGCGGTAAAAGTAGTCAATATGTCATTCTAATGTGAAGTTTTATAAAAACCTGTTCGTCCACACACGCATACAAACTTTCGCATTCATAATATTAGGAAATAGAATAGATAGGAAGTACGATATTAGTAGATACGAAAATATTTGGAAATTGTTTTGTTATTCAGTAGTTTGTACACACCGTGTAGCTCTGTTTCAATTTTGTAAAATAAATGTCACCGGGTGAATTGAAGTATGTATGTTTCACTGTAGAGCCTAAACCACTAACCCGATTTTTATGAATGAGGTGTCAATAGATTCGTAATAATGACCCGGATGATATAGGTTATATAATTTTTATCAAAATTTTACATCTGTTTTGGGTTTTAAGTTTTAAAATTTTTTCTTATATATCTAATTATCTGGTTATATTTCACTGGGTGTTTAGCTGACGTGTCATGGTTAGGATAATCAACAACACGATTACACCAATAGGACCCGAGCATCATTGATAACAGACGCAGACGAAGTTGCGTGGGTCTACTAGTATTTTTATATAACCTTACACATCATCGGTACTCGCCTACATCATCGGTATGTATATATTATGTATATCATTTACTATTGAATGACTCTCCCACGGTCAATTATTTGGTAAGCAATTGACCGTGGGAGAGCCACGATTCGGCTTGAATGGGCCGGCTCGACCGGAGTGATACCACGGCCTCACAGAAAACAGGTGTGAAACAGCGCCTGCGCTGTGTTTCACCGAGTGAGTGAGGATACCGGAGGCCCATACCCCAACCCCACTTCCATCCCCATTCTCCTCCCCACCCCCCCAATGGCCGGCAACGCACTTGTGACGCTTCTGCTGTTGCAGATGTCCATAGGCGGCAGTAATCGCTTACCATCAGGCGATACGTCTGTTCGTGTGCCCGCGATTGCATAAAAAAAAAACTAGTTTATGACCGCGGCTCCACCCGCGTATACGTCGGTTATCGCGGCAAATAGTAGCCTATGTGTTATTCTGATGTATCAGATATATTACTGTAAAGTTTCATCCAAATCCGTTCAGTAGTTTTTGCGTAAAAGAGTAACAAACATCCTCACAAACTTTCACATTTATAATATTAAGTATAGACAGGATAGGACAATACAAAATATTAACAAACAAAGTCGACTTCAGAAACTGCAGCAAATTGAAATGGGTCCATACTGAGCACCAGCTTTCAAATATAAAAAAAACATCAAAATCATTTCACCCAGTCGAAAGTTCTGAGGTAACAAACAAAAAAAATGCAGTGATAGATAACCTCATTCTTTTTTTGAAGGCGGTTAGAAAAACAAAGTACAAAGAAAATAGTTTTTGCTAAATATTTAGGTACATACCAATTATTTGTTTATAGGCCTTGTCCCGTTATTATGACGATATGAGGGTCAGTCACCCGCGACTGTGGGACAATGATAATATTAATAGGGATGCGACTGAATACCCAATTAGAGTAACCGATTTTATATTCCCGAATATTAGTAGTATATTCTTTTTTCGTCGCACTTTTGCGGTTACGCATTACACATTTTTGTATGGAATAGGGTCAAACAAGCAGACGTATCGCCTGATGGTAACGATTACCACCGCCAATGGAAACCCGCAACACCAGTATCCTCACTCACTCGGTAAAACACAGCACAGGCAATGTTTCATACCAGTTGTCTGTGAGGCCGTGGTATCGCTGCGGTCGAACCGACCACGGCTCTCCCACGGTAACAATAATTTCGATCGACAAACACAATATTTCACTAATTAAAATGGATGAAGGGCACAAGTATCACTAAGATGTATTTACTCATCAATAATAATGACATTTAATATGACACACCGTATGACAATCCCACATGAGACAAAACTTTGTGTGATCTACAAATGGTTGCCCTGAGTCTGAGTGTTCTTTGTGTCCGTTACATATAAGTTTTTAATGTCCCCCGCGACACAGGATGTATATATCAAAGCCGGGATTTGTCTTTAAAAAAAAAAGAGAAAGAAATGAGTGACCTTCCTTTACACAAACACCTTAGGTGTAGTAATGTTTATTATCATCAGCCCTTTAAATAGTCCAGTACTGGACATTTTTGTGTTTTAATATTTGGCCTAATATACAAAGCTGTCCAGGTCCTGGTTGGGGTATGGTTTTCTTCCTTTTTTTTCATTCCATTTGCAGTAAATTTCCCTGCGTAATTTGCTTTCTTATCAACTCTTACAACACTCACGGGATGCATAGAAATGACGTCACTATATTCTCAATCTCTCACCACACAAACCTGAAGTAACTGAATTAAAGTTGACAGTCGCAGATTCTATCTCTAATTAAATTAGACAGTAGCCATAATATAATTTAAAATGTCGTGAAGGGAAACCACTCAGGTTTAGTAGGCAAATCAATATTGTAGAGCAAGGAACAGTACGAAATAGAATTGAATATGTGTGCCAGTTTTACTAAGTGACATTAGTATAAATAGTCTATTTCTTATGTCTCAACAGTTCTCCATTGATACGTTTTAAGTACATGATAGTTTCAGAAAGTGCATAGTATTTTAAAGTCGAGTAAGTGTCTTATTCAGGTCTGTGTACTTGTTATTTTATTTTATTTATTAACTTTTGTCTTAGCAGCCGTTATAATTATGTATTTAGAGAGAGTAGGCAATAGGCTCTCCAACTGGGCTATGAGGCGCTCATAGACCAGTTGCACTCGGTAATTAGAAACAATCATCAAGGGTAAGCAACGACAGCGCGGTCAGTACCTGGATGGGTGACCGCTGGTGGCATGTTACCATGAGCGTCTCCGTGATTCGGAGGTCACATTAAGCAGTCGGTCCCGGCTGTTTATTATATATTTAAACAGTCGTGAACCTTAGTTGGAGGTCTTTGGGCGGCTTTAAAAAATCCAACGGTAAAATTACGTAGCCACAACGTTGTTTTACCAGTCCCCAACCCGCACTTGGCCAGCGTGGCGACCTATGGCCTTAACCCTCTCCTGTAAGGAGACCCGAGCCCAGCAGTGGGACATTATGGGTTGTTGATTGATTAATTTGATTGAGGCTCTCCAACAGGTGCATTTGCTTCTCCTCCCCCTTTCATTCTTCAAACTTAATAGTTCTTTCATTCTGCTTTTCATACAGTCCAGGTAGTATTGCTGCTATTCTGTATTTTATTAAAAGAGGAGTGTTATAAGTTTGACGTCAATGTCTGTGGTATCGTAGCTCTCAAACAGATGGACCGAATTCGAAGTTTTTTTCATTTGAAAGTCAGTTTCCTTGCGGTGGTTCTTAGTTATGTCTAGTAAATATCGGTAAAGCAGTGTAAGAGTAACAGCTTTATTTACAAATAATGTAAGGCATTTTTGGCGTATGATTACTCGATTGAGTGCTTGCGAAGGGGTTTTTTATTTTTTTAATTTTAGGTTGCTAACAAGGACGACGGTTGACGGTCTAATATCAATAAATAAGGTTTAAGGCTACTATGAATCAGCTGAATTTGAATGGTTTTATTATCCCTACAAATGTTCATGTGGCAACTGGGACCAACAGTTCCACGTGCTCTTCGAGCCACGGAGGGGTTTCCATGAGCTAAGAATCCCACCCATCCATAGTCTGACCTAAATAAAGTTGTTTAACTTTCATCATCATCATCAGCCTATCGCAGTCCATTGCCGGACACAGGCCTTTCCAATTTCACGCCACTTAGTTCGATCTATGGCTTCTCGCATCCAGCTCCTGCCAGCCGTCTTGCGCAAATCATCGCTCCACCTGGCCTGTTTAACTGTACAATGTGTTAATTTACGCGATTACCACTAAGTACATACATTAAGTATAATAAGTATAGCTATATAAGAAAATGATGTTACAATATTCAAATTAAATTTTTATAAATTCGAAATTCTCAACAGTCAACTCTGTCAGTCTGTTAGTTTGTTACGCTTTCACGGTTAAACCGGTGCACTGATTCCTATGAAATTTGACATGGCGATACTTTGATTTTTGAAGACGGACACAGGCTAGTCTTTATCACGATATCCGACATATACGAGAGCGGGACCGCGATAAAAGCTAGTTAAAAAATAAATATCATATTGAAGAACATCACTATTAAGAATAACCTATTTATTTAAAGTTAAAGATAATATATGCATATGATACCATTTATTAGTATTTGTTATTACTCAGACGTAAATAGTTGTGTATTTGGTCGCCATTAACAGAAAATTAGGTAAGTTTTATTGGCTTGTTTATGTGGGTATAGGAAACTGCGCGGTGGGCTTAATGGTTTAAGCGCTCGCTTTGTACTGCGCCAAATGGTGTGGCTTCAAACCCTACATTGTGTTTGAGTCTGGTGTTCTTTGCGTCTGTTTTATGTACGTTTGTAAAGTCTCCCGCGATACAGAATGCAGTCTTTATGTGAGAGTTGTATTATTAAAGAAATAAAATCATAAAAATAATTATTTTAATTTAATATTAGTACATATTAGGACTATTTATAAATAGTTAGTTAAATACTTAACCTCTTTATCTTTTGGTTAAAACTATCTTCAGTACCGATAACATTTAGATGTTTGTTTTATTAAGAGCTGACAAATGCGTTTAAATGAGCTGTGTAAGAGGCGCTCATAGCTTAGTTGCACTCGGTGATTAGAAACAATCATCGAGGGTAAGCAACGTTGGCGCGGTCAGTACCTGGATGGGTGACCGCTGGTGGCATGTTACCATGAGCGTCTCCGTGATTCGGAGGTCACGTTAAGCAGTCGGTCCCGGTTCTTATCATACGATAACAGTCGTGAAGCTTAGTTGGAGGCCTTCGGGCGGCTTAAAAACATCCAACGGCAAGATTTACGTTGCCACAACGTATTCTTGCCAGTCCCCAACCCGCACTTGGCCAGCGTGGGGACGTATGGCCTTAACCCTCTCCTGAGAGGAGACCCGAGCCCAGCAGTGGGACATTATGGGTTGTTGTTGAGCTGTGTAAGACTTTTAAAATAGGTAACAGTTTTAGACTGTAGAATTAAATACCCAGTAATTCAGAGGTCCGTGAGGTGACCGATTAAGAATAGGTACGGAGTGTCGCCCCTATTCATCCTATGGGGTTGTAAGAACTGATTAAACGAACATCCTACGCAGTACAACATCATTGAAAATAGATAGAACACTTGACAGCCCTTTATCAACAGGTCTACTACCCAGTGTGGTACAGTAAATCAAAACCTATTTGAGGAAAGCCCTTTTATTCTTTTTCCAACGTGTGGGAACCTTCATCCAACCGGGGTTTGCGGCGGTGCGGTGTGTCGGAATCGAACCGACTAAAACCACACGTTGTGCCACACTGCGCCTGAAACGGGAGGGATCCGGGAACCGCTTTCTCACGCCATCCGGACCCCTCCTAGCGCCTGCCCTCATCCTCTCAATCCTAGAGACGGTGTACCGAAGCGGGCACCGTCTCTAGGATTGAGAGGATTTCAGGAAAGGGCTTTTTTTTTCTTACGTGGTGGAATGCGTTTACGCACTTCGCTCCCCCCCCCGCGGGGACAGGGGGTTCGCTTCGTGTGGGACTCCTGACTGACTCGCCAGACTACCCACTAAACCACCACGGTGTGCCACTCTGCGCCTGAGACGGGAGAGATCCGGGAACCGCTTTCTTACGCCATCCGGACCCCTCCCAGCGCCTGCCCGCACTGAAGCGGGCACCGTCGTCTGATGGAAAAATCATTTCAGGAAAGGCCTGTGCCAAGCAATAGACTATTGTACGATTATGTTTATTCTATTGGTTGTTACACAGTTGACAGTTAATAATATAGCACTTATCTTCATTAAATTTTATCCCGGATCTCTCTTATCTTAAGCGCCGTGTGATACAACGTGTAGTTTTAAATGGTTCGATTCCGATACTCATAAACTCGAGTGTGTTTAATTATATATGTATATGTTCATATATACATAGAGATCAAAATACGTTCAAAAAGCAGCAAAGATGATTAAGAAAAACAATATAGATGCATGAGAAAATTGTATGATTTGTGTTGTGTAAAGAGATTGAATATTATACAAATATAAAGTTCTATACAACAATGGTATCTATATTTTAATAGTTAAACAAAATACTGTACATCTAATCTCAGATCTCAGCCTTACTCATAAGTGTGTTCGGAATAATATTGCTGGTAAAATAAGGGGTTTAAGAAACTTCTACCCGCGTTTATAGATATAAGCTAAAAGTACCTTGTTGACCGTATTGTCCGTATTGTTTATAGTATTTTTCTAAAAAATGAATCCTAGCTAGTTTGATTTATCGTCCAAGTAACCTGGTTAATACTTAATTTTATGAATATCTTTCTAGACGTTTCCGATATTCAGATAATAAATATGCAAGAATTGCTCGTTAGTAATGGCCATTTCTGGCCATGTTATACACGAAAGAAACATAAATAAGCGTTATGAATTAAATATGCCACTAATAATAATGCGCATACGCGGTAGCCTGAGCCCATAAAGGCTATATACATATAAAATCCCAACCGAACCCGCACTTGGCCAGCGTCGGGACGTACGGCCTAAACCCTCTTCTGTAGTAGACCCGAACCCAGCAGTGGGACATTATGGGTTGTTGATGACATATAAAATTATATATATAAATTAGTATGTTTATGCTTAACAATAAACGGCTGTATCTTTTGATAGCGTCAGCTTAGAAGATTTGTTTTTTCTCAGAGACACACAGACGGACAACAAAGTGTTCCTATAAGGGTTCCGTTTTTTTCTTATGAGGTACGGAACCCTAAAAAATAATGGCTTAGTTTTTAACATTGTTACACAGATAGAGAAGATGCTTGATTCTTTTATAGAAACTTATATCGACCACTGGAATTTAAATAGTTTATCACAGTAGGAAAAGATACCTGCCAAATGCGAGTCGAACTAGCGCACAGAGGGTTCCGTACAAACCTGTACCTACAGATATATCTATTATATGATGCAACTACAAATGTACGCCTTTCTCTGTCTGTACTACAAGACGTTGCTTCGTACCAAATTTCAAGATTCTCAGTTCATGGGAAGTACCCCTTTAGTTTTGATTCCCTTGCGAGTGTAGAAAATTTGCAGCACCAACGGTCGTATCTTTGATTGCGTTGGCTTAAATGTTTGATTTTTTTACAGCTGCAATAGAGAGTATTTGATATAAATTTCAGCTCGATACCTCAACTCGTTCCTGAGAAAAAGGGTCTTGATCGACCGACAGACAAACGGACAACAAAGTGATCCTATAAGAGTTCTGTTTTTTCCGTTTTGAGGTACGGAACCCTAAAAACGATGTTAAAGTAGAATGAAAGCAAATCCTGTCTATTCGATCGTCCATCTATACAATATTGTACCTTCATTTACGTAATAAAAGATTTATCTTAAGTATTTTCACGTTTAAATCGATTTGCATTAAATGATTGGATTACCCTCGTAGAGACATGCAAAATAAAAGTAAATATTTGACATCTATGTAACAATTTATTTTGTTTGTTCCAGATCAAAATGCTGTTCCTCTTGTTTCTGATACTCCCATCAGTTCTTACCCAAAACTGTTTACACCATTTCGATGGGATGGACTACACGAGAACTGCAATCCTCACAATAAAGGGATTGCCAACAAATCTGGTATTTAATCCAGCAAACAAGGACTTGCACTTCACGCTAATAGACCTGGAAAGTCTGCAGGATGACCACGTCCAAACAAGAATGGAGCAATATATATTACGAGAGAACCAACCAATAAAAATTGACAATGTAAATGGCCAAGCAGCAGCTATAGACGTCAACAAAGATAGGGTTTATTTAGCCGCTGATGATGGTCTTTACTTCTTAAACAGTTCTGATAAAGCACAATTCCTAAGCAACAAAGATGAAGACATAGTACAGCTATTCAAACCAAATAAAACAGATAAATTATATGCTGTAACATTCCCAGATAACGAAGTATACGTTATTGATGTAGAAAAGAATGAGAAACATAAATTAGAACATGTCCCTTGCGCTTTTATTTTAGCGGTCGACGATGGTGACAATGTTTACTATGAATGTGATTCTAAATATGTTAAAGTGTTGCTTAAAGGATTTCAAGAGCCGATTGAATTTGTCGGTATACAGAAAAACTCTGCGAGGTCGCTCGTTACTGATAGCTATGGAAGAGTGATTTTAGCTGCAAACGATGGACTTTATTTGTTAAAACCAATTAGTTTAATACCTACTAAACTGATGGAATTAGATTATGTCCCAGCTGGGATAGCTTTTGATGGAGATAACTTTTATGTGTCATCAAACGGTATTATTTATAAGTATTCTACAGATGAATGTCAAGATGAAGTGTCAAAGGAATCAAATTAAAACATAGTTACATTGGTATTGGTTTCATTTTCGATAGTTTTTACAGTTCCATCCAGTATCTAATTTAACATCTCTAAGATTACCAAAGTCTTTCATATCCAATTTCACATCGTAAATCTATGATGCATTAAACTTCGCAAGCATTGTTGTATGTAAAATATTGTTATCAATATTTACTAAACCGCAATTTGTTCTATTTAATTCCTTCTTTATTTATTGTCGTATTAACGAAGATTTGTTTAATTCCGACCTATTACCCATCCTCTTAAAAAAATTATATTTTTCTAAATACTTGTATGGACTGTAGATCCAATAAAGAGGATGTCATATACTAATATATCTATAAGAAGAAAAGGTAATTTAAATAATTAACATACCTTTTTGTAATTGAATAATTTTGAATCCACGTCTCTAGACTCCAACACTAACAAAGGGTGACAACGTAATGAAGAAGAGTCAGCCCAATAGGGTTTGGTTCTCAATTCAATTGATATTATTCATCTAGGAACAATTACAAAAATTATATCACTATTAGACAATTGATTCTTTACGATATTTTATACAGGCTGTTTCTTATGTTACTCTTACCATCTCAGCAGTACAATATTAGGCATTTGAGGAAATATAACTAGCCAGGTATTGCTCGCGGCTCTGCCCGAGTGTATATTGGTTATCCTGGTACAGAGTAGTCAATGTCCTACCTCAAGAATCAAAGTATCTCTACACCAGATTTGACTGAAATCAGTGCAGTGGTTTCGCCGTGAAAGCGTAACAAACCGACAGAGTTGTTATTATTTAATATTGATTACTAAACTTAAACGTAACACCGTTTCCTTTTTTGGCGTATAACTAAGTGTCCCCCATTAGATACTATATGATGGTTTGATTCCGGGTACCTGGAAGAGGTGACGACTACGGAATCATAAAAGAAAGATTACTCAGGAAATTAGTAGTCATATTATTAGCAATTGAAGTTGCTCTAATGATTCTACTCCCCATATTCTATTCGACTATGATGTTTTCTTCGGATCCGCTAATAATTTTCTAGACTACACCGAATCAAGACCTACTTATTAGAGTTAAAGGATGAAACTCTTGAAATCTCATTTATTTATTCATGAGACTCTATCTAAGTCAGGTTTTTTAATTTCGGAGAAAACATGCGATATCAATATGACAGTATATTAAAAAGAGAATCTGCCTCACCCTCATTCCTGCAGTAGGAAAAGGGAAGCTAAATTTCATGTAAAACAAAGTTCAACTCCTAAACGATACCAAAATTAATTGGTAAATCTATCATAACTATACATAGTCCAGCTTGCTCACGTCATATGCAGCATTTACTGTGGGAGAGCCACGCTTGGCCAAAATTGGGCTGGCTCGACAGAAGTGATACCTCGGCCTCCCAGAAAACTATAGATTTCTCACAGAGAACCAAACCCCAACCCCTAAACCCGTCCCCCTCTCCATCCCCCAAAGGCCGGCAACGCACTTGTGGCGCCTCTGGTTTTTCAGAGGTGACGGATGGTGACGTATCAACAATACGGAGTGCTGCTTCATCATTCGTCCCTTGAGTGTGATTAGAGAGACCAAGGAAGCAAACTTAAGCGAACAACAGCGCTGACGAAAAAACTTATGATATGGTGAAAGCCAAAAACTCCTTTCCAAGGCGATCCTCATTTCCAGAACAAACTTAAGTTTGTTGACGATGATAATTATAAATAGGCATGATGACAGTAACCAAGAATCACTAAAATTATGTATTTATCTGATGACCTGGGGTTCGTAGAGTATAAAAATAGTATTTTATTTCATATTTAGAGCGATGTTAACAATTAATTAACAAAAATTAAACTAACCAATCCGCCATATTAAGTTCAACACCAATAAGAGCGAGTTACGTCATGCGTCTGTGAACGTAATTTTGTTAGAGATTATCGACAATCACAAGTATTTTTAGGTGTTATAATTGACACTGATTAAGAAGACAATAGTAGATACTTCCGTCATCATCATTAAACATAAAACAGTTTTTCTAAATTAGTCATCATGCCTAATATGACTGCACTTTAGCCTTCGGCATTGATTTCTCTCGATACCTCTTACAATTAGATTTGTCATAACTTAGCACAATAAGATTCTAGGTAAAAAATCATACTATATATAATCTCATCAGAAATATCAACACGGGTACATGTTTACAAGCATACAGACACATGATACAATGGCGAATGTTTTATA
Source organism: Hyphantria cunea (assembly GCA_003709505.1). Classification (NCBI taxonomy): domain Eukaryota; kingdom Metazoa; phylum Arthropoda; class Insecta; order Lepidoptera; family Erebidae; genus Hyphantria; species Hyphantria cunea. The sequence continues at coordinate 5,932,255 of PKRV01002605.1, forward strand.
AAGTGCTCCAGTTGCCCACAACGATCGCGTATATTGTATCAACGCAAAGCCGAATAGACGGATCTTAAGCAGGTAAATATTACTTTAATAGTCATATATTCATTGTTTTAAAAGTATAGAAGTTTGACACATAAGAAGTAGTATAAGAAGGAATAGAGATCGATTAAGAGATCCTTTTCTGTTTTTGCCAAAGACGGTCCCCATTTCATTTCATCCACATTTTTAATATTTTTTAACATTAATTTCATTACGACGAAAACTTGAAGGCTGGAAGACTTAGAATTGAAGACTTTAAATACTTGCCATTGGCAGAAACAGCTGATCCGGATAGTTGCTATTTCATCAAAAGAAAGAGAAGAAGAGATCGATTAGAGGGCTCAAATATGTATTACGAGATGCACAAAAACAGGACCTACCTGAACTCTAAATCGAGTTTACATTCCCGGATATTCGTAGATATATTTTATCTTCTTCTCTTTAGTTTATTTTAAAGGAGTGATTTTCACGATTTCCCAGTAATGAAAATAATGTAGACCTCGGAAAATAATGTCTTAAAAGTAGCAGTGGCCAATACTGCATCCTGTAACGGGCTACAAATCAGCCTAAATGCTGTATGGTTTCGTTTTTATCCAACTTCAAAAAGGGTTTCTCAATTCGACCGTACATTGTTTTGTTTTCATTATTTAATATTTTTCTAAAAAATATATCAGTGAAAATATTTTATTAATAACTTATATACACTTGAATGAAAACTCTTATAGCATGGCAAAGTTATTGTGACAAAACATTATTTTCTTACCTTTGTGTTTCATTTATGCTGTATCTGCATAATCACTGTATTTGACCAATAAAGGAGTTTAATAAATTAAAATTATCACATTCATCATCACTTACACATACTAATGTTATAAATTAGAAAGTAACTCTGTTTATCTATTATCATATTTGATTTCATAACTAAACCGCTACACCGATTTTAATGAAATCTGTATAGAGATTCTCAAAGAGGGACATGGGCTACCTTTTACTGCGAAAACTAACATAGATGGCTGCGTAGCCGGGGGTAAATGTTAATTAAATAATTTAAGACTAAATTAAGTTTAAATCCCGCTTTTCATTGTTACAGGTACACTAAATGTTGGTCATGAACCTAACTCTACAATGACAAAACTTAGAAATGTTCTTCCATTAATCGCTATTTTGATCCATGGCTGCAACACTGAAAAATGTGAAAGGATTAAGATTGGTAACGAGTACTACAAAAGACAGCTCATCGCAACTATCGACGGCTTCCCAACAGGGATAGTCACAGATCCTCTTACTGATAACATTTTCTTCATCCTCCATAAAAGGAATTATACCAAAGGGATCCATCTCTTAAAACATGGCTCTCTAGGCATCAAAGAACTGCCTGTTTCTGATGAATTACAAGGTCAATGCGTGGCTATAGATGCGGTCACTAACACTATATATATCGGCACAAATCAGGGCTTGGTGACTTACGATTATTCAAGAACAGAAATCACTGCTGAGAGACCGATCGGGGATGATGACGTTCGAAGTATATTTATTGATAAAAGTGACAATCAAATGTATATAACCACTGGATCGAATCATGAAATTTTTCGATTTGTCAACGGATCTGCAGCAGTTAAAAGATGCGAGAGAGTTCCAAAGGCTTACAGTTTCGTGATGGACAGTAAAGGAAACGCTTTCTATGAGTACATCGATGGAAGACTTTATTTCTTCTCCGTGGATTTTTATGAGCCGATACAGTATAAAGGTTTTACTAGAGAATTGAAATATATCCTTCAACTAAATAATAATGATGAAGCAATAGTAGCAGTCAAAGGATCGTTATTTAGATTATTTACGAAGAGTATATTACCTGTCAAAATTGGTCATTTAGGATTTAAAATAACGGGAATGGCATTCGACCATAAGAATAATATATTAATAGGAACTAAAGGAAAGATTTATAGATATAAACCAATTGAATCGAACGATCCGTGTCCAGCCGATGACTATTTCATGTCCAGTATTTGATTGTTTATGATTTTTCATAAACAAACGGGTCTTTACTTTATTATTAAACTTCTTTGTTTTGTAATCTGTGGTGAAGATTTCAAAACAAACAAGATTAATGTATCAAAACATGACGGGGATATATCAAATGAACAGAGAGCGCCCATTTTGTTTTTAGTGTTTGCTTTTAAAAAGTGTGATGTGAATGTGGTTACTGGTTATGAATAAATGTGCGGTGTCAAAATAATAGCCATGACGTATTTTATTTTCTTCTTCTTTTGATGGTATGGCAATCAGCCGGATCAGCTATTTCTGCCAATGTCAAGTATTTCAAGTCTTCAATTCTAAGTCTTCGAGTCTTCAAGTCTTCGTCGTGATGGTATTAATGATAAAAAATATAAAAAATGTGGATGACATGAAATGGGGACCGTCTTTCGCAAAAACAAAAAACGATCTCCGTATTTTATTTTCCTTGTGATTTTGTCATATAGGAGTGTCATGTTTTGGCGGGTAATGGCTAGATTGAAGGGATAGGTACAATGGCGTTACAGAAATTCAGTGTTCATGAAGTCTTTTAGTACTTTTCATCGAAAGGGGAGTTGTCGGATCCACTCTCTCCCTCATTATGAAGTGATCACGCATGGTATAGCACTTTTACCTCTTTAGTTACAGGTCTTTCGTCTTGTTTGCACTTAAGATAACTCTTTTAATAAATCATTCTATGGCCCATCATGATTCTAGTAAATATGAACTTTTAGGTACATTTTAAGTTTTCTGTATTACACCAGCTATGGATTGGTCACATTGGGACAAATGTCAAACGATCAGCGCCATCTTCTATCTATTTATAAGAACAATAACAAAAGCTATAATCCAAAAGATTTTAAATCTTTATTTAAATATTCATAAACGTATAATTAAAATTCAAAGTCTAAATTTAAAAGTTTAAATAGTTTCAATTAAAATTATTCGGCATGCATGGGCTGGCTCGAATGGAGTGTACGACGGCCTTACAGAAAACCGGTGTGAAATACCATAATCCAACTCTTCCCCTCATCCCCCTCCCCATCCCCCAAGGCTGGCAACGCACTTGTGACGCCTCTGGTGTTACGAGTGTCCATGGGCGGTGGTATTCGCGTACCATCAGGCGATACGTCAGCTCGTTTGCCGCCTATTCCATAAAATAAAAAAAACATACATAGGGTTACATACACATTACATAGCAATAAATAGTTTATGGTTGTAAATTTAACTACAATGGCAATAATTTAATGCGATTTTGTTATTCAAAATAAAATTGTATTCAGATACTTGATTTATTCTGGACCCAGACAAAACATATTAGACATTTGTTTTATTCGTTTACTGATGAAACAATACAATATGTCATTCGAATATAATCCTAACGCAAACTGGTGGCAACAATTTGCAACTTTTTCTAAAATAGTTTACTACAACAGTTTCTAGATGGCACTGTACTTCCATTATACATGTACAAAAAAGGAGGCCCGTTATTATAAAATAATTATAATATTAGAAATTGTATCAACATAATAAGTAGGTATAAATCAAACTTTACTTAAAACTATAAAAGTTTGGTTTATCAGCAAAAAATTTTGGGCTCGTCCGGGATTTGAACCCGGGACCTCTCGCACCCTAAGCGAAAATCATACCCCTAGACCAACGAGCCGGTTGGCAGCCTAGATGAAATTAAGATAAACTTGTCATGTACCAAACAATTTTTATATGCGTCATAACTTTTTATTTAAGTCGGATCACAATTTGCCTGTTATGCAAGATGTAAGTGTTTCGAGTCTATTATCTTTCTACAATCGATAACATCTAATCTCTTGTATTATGGGCTTATATTTTGTTTTGACTACGTGACTTAGCGTTGGGATATCGTTATTCCCATATATTTATTAGTTTTATATTATTGTTTCCGTTTGTAGAATATCAACTTGGCTAGGGGGCAGTTCGGATCAACTTTCCATACACCATTTCCATATTATGATACTACTAATACTGCTACCACACACTCAACGAGGGAAATAGAGAGGAGGCATGGTGTGGCTGCGTTACTTGACATGCTGCTTGTTTTGCTGCTCGTCCTTCCCGGCGATACACTTTTTGTTGGTGTTTTAGTGCGAGTCAAAAGAACGGCAATACGAGTGCGTAGAGTCCGGTCACATGCTATACACTCGCGTTGCACATAACAGTTCGTAATGAGTGTTCGTGTCGGCAGGACGTGTTTATTTCATTATAGTAATTTCAACAAAACGTCGAAGACAACCTCACCGTGGGCAGTTTTCAATGTGTGGTCGAATAAAAAAATTATACAATTTATTAGATCAGGATTTATAACAAACAGTCGCTTTAAAAAAAAATTCGCTATGCTTTAAAGCTATGTTTACATGCCTGCGGGGACTTAGCAGCAGCTCACAAACTACAATCCTTCTTGACTCAGGTTGGCAACAAACTATCACAAACTCACGCAACCGAATCTAAACAGAAAAAAAACATACACGCGTGTGTTTGTAGACGGTTGTGGCAAGGCATAAACATACCCTGTCCGGATGGCGTAAGAAAGCGGTTCCCGGATCCCTCCCATCTCAGGCGCAGAGCGGCACACCGTGTGGTTTTAGGCGGTTCGATTCCGACACACTGCCCCGCCGCAAACCCCGGTGGGGTGAAGGCCCGAGAGGGTTTCCACTCGTAAAAAAAAAAGTGCCTGCGTACAAAGTACACATGTCAGAAGTGAAACTTCTTAGCTCTCTCCCACCTCTCACTCCATCGCTAGTTACTTCATGCTACGTTCGCCCTGTCTTACTCTCTCTCAATCGGTCTCGATCGCTCTCTCTCTCTTTTTCGACACTTCCGTTGCATACTTGCGTGACGTTACATTTGTAAAAATTTTACCCTCATGCGCCTAAAGAAATTTCACTTCAAAAGGCATAAACACACCCTAAAAGCATACTGCATACGTAAGGCGAACACTAAAATGCGGAACATGGCGAGGGGAGTGTGGGGGTGTTAGGGCAATATGCACGGCAGCGCGACCAGCAGCGCGAGGAGCAGTGCGAAGAGCATAGTGTGGTTGTAATATAAGACTACTAGACTAGATTAATGATTCTTTCGGTTTTAAAACGATGTAAACACATTACAGGCAAAGAATATTTAAAACTTTAATACGCAAAATACCTATTCAGGGTTCCTAGTTCGCGTTTCGAAACCCTTATATTTTCGCCATGTCTGCCCGTCCGTCTTCGGTTTACTTTCCAAACGGTAAGTGCTAGAAAGAGGAAACGTTGCATGAATATGTATATTTACCACGTGTAGACGTAAAGTGGGTATGGTTTTTTCTCGCGTCTAGGATTTTCCACGTTTCATCATGAATGGGCCGGCTCGACCTGAGTAATACCACGGCCTCACAGAAAATCGATGTGAAACAGCAGTTCCCTCCGCCTCTCCCCCATCCTTCCGGCACTTGTGACGCTTCTGGTGTTGACGGGCGGCGGTGCTAGATCTGCTCGTTGGTCCACTATTAAATAAAAAATGTCTTTCAATATTCACAAATTTTAACAAATAATACTGGACTAATTTAAAATGGTACCACACGGTAAGCACCAGCTTTCAAAAAGATACAGTAGAAAGCCACTTCTTGTAATAACAGTGCGGTAACAATTTAATTTCGATCATTTTTTAAATTTCACAACTGTCATAATAATGCAGAAAGATTTCAATTGGCCACCATAGTGTGGTATGGTGACCACCACTCTTGAACATGTTTATCATCAGCCTGGTTAAAATAATACAGTCTCAGAATAGCTTAAGATAGTGTGTGATATGGGGCTTATAAAAGTCATACCCAAGCAGTAACTATCTAAAAACAGTCTAAAAGGAACCAAACAAATGGTATTTCGAGCCGAAAGACCATTTGTTTGGAAAGTTTCGACACAAGGTACAGAAACCCTAATACGTAAATATTAATAAAAAACTCTAATTAAAACCGACGACCCTCTTATAATTGTCATTATCGTATTAAACTTACGCAATGTTAAAGCTCCTCATTCACTATAACGTAACATTAATTATATAAACCGTCATACAACAAATTTAGTGTGGTTAACAGTTATTACTTTCTTGCATCTAGTATGTTACACGAACTCATAACTCGTAACTCATAAATAATATTAGCTCATTAAAATATGTAAATACTAGATTTTATGTAAAGTACTGAGCAAGAAATAACGCACATCGACCTCTAGAGAGAGACATTCGGCTAATTTCGGCTTTGTAGAGCGTTGTCCCTTTCGCACGAAATACTAAAAGTCCGTAATTCCACCGCATTTGACGAACCACTGACAAAACGTAACACATGTAGTGTGCGAAAGGGACAATGCTCTACAAAGCTGAAATAATCCGAGTGTCTCTTTCTAGAGGTTGGTGTGCATTATTTCTTACCCAGTTAGTCTTGGTTAATTCGGTTATCGCGGTAAAGAGTAGTGTCTCCTTCCTCAAGAATCAAAGTATTTGCAAGAAGCATATAATTTCAGAGGTATATTAGACGTCAATGTGTCCGACATGGCTATGAAAGTTAGAAGTGTGGCGACTTCCACATACAGCGCAACAACATAAAAAATATATAACAGCGCCATCTGCCGAAGAAACATCGAACTAGGGAGCAACGAAGAAAACTAAGAAACTATCAATCCTAAATCGCGCTGAAGGTTAAGGGCAACGATCTAGTCAGATCTGAAGCAGAACCGGTGACTGCTAGGGTAAACGAATTCTGGAGTGGAGACCAGTGTGGGACGCCCTCTGGGGATATGGCGGTACTCGCGTAAGAGGGCTGGAAAAGCAGCAGACCAGGCTCTGTGGCGTGGCTTGGGAGAGGCCTATGTCAAGCAGTGGACCGAAATGGGCTATTGATGTGATAACGGCCTATCACGGGCCTGCATTTTTTCAATATTGAACCTACAAAATATGGAGTAATTTTGTCACCGTTATATGATATGCAAAAATTTCCGACGAACCTATTAGCATATCAACTTCTATTAGTGTGTAACAACCCTTTAATTCTACAAACCAGGGTTCCCAGCATAAATTAAACCATACTTTGGTTATCATTGTATTTAAAAGTGAAAATAAGCTCCCATGACTTAAAAAAAAACAGATTGTGATCGACATTCAGTCATTGTTGCGAATTATCGGTCAAGCTTGAGTTGTGGGAATGACTATATTGTCTATGGTCGGGAAAAAACCTGTGAAGTTTGTGACTGAACAGTATTCGTGGAACTTTGGAGTTTGTTGACTTGTTGGAAGTTTTTAAGTAATTGATTATTTAAAAACGTTATGAAACACATCGTTCTTTGTAGAATGGAAGACAAACGAGAAGACAGGACTAATGGTAAGTGAGTATCGTCGCCCATGGACACTTGCGGCTTAAGAATACACCTTTTAAAAGTCTCTCCTAGAGTTAGAGGGAAATAGATTGCGTTTCTAGTACTCAGATTCTGCGGTATCCTGGGACTCGGTTACATTTAGATTTGATTGATTATATAATTTGCTTTGTATTGGAGATTGTTTGCTATACCCTGTCATTATAAATCTTGACGAGCTAGCTAGACTGTTACGTACAAGGAATTACGACTAACTAGTAAAATACAATTTAATATGAGCTAACTTTCACTAATAAACTGAAATTATGATTTAGTTAAACGTATCGAAATAATGTCGACTTTATTATATAAGATATATAATCATCATTATCATCATTAATACCATAAACATCATTGGTGATCATTTTGATTTTGTGAACTTAGGTTCGTAATCATCATCATTTCTAAATAAAGATTTATTATTAATATCACAATCATCATTTTCATCATCACCAATGGTATCATTGTCATCACTTCTATCGTCAACCTACGTAGATATCATCAGTTTCCTGCTATATATCCCCAATTTTTCTGGGAACTGTGCAATGTGTAATTTTTCCTCATCTCTTTAAGAAAGATGTAAGCAAAAGCGGTAAGAGAAATGGATGAGGAAGGCAGAATTAGAGATATTACAAGTTTAAGATAGGAAAACATGATAGATACATGAATAACTCGAAAAAAGCTGAGGCTACGAAAGAACAGGTCATTAGGTCACTAGAAAAACCTCCAACTTTTGACTATAATCATATTATCTAATATTAGAAGAAAAAAATATGTGATTTACATATCAATGTATCGAGTCATGATAGATTTATGTAATCGAGAACAAACTGATTGAGGTTGTTGACAGACTAGTAAAAATGACATCAAATTCTATTTTACTATGGTATTGAAGATCAGAAGAATTTTTTTGATAGATGATGTCACAGTTCTGTGACTGTCAAATCATACTTTTTTATGGTCTGAAAATTAAAAAACGTTCTGAAACTGTCATTTTTGAATGTATTAAAAAAAATGTGAACATCACGTTCCTTAAATTTTATAATGTTATAATTATAAACATGCTATATTTTGATATAAAAACATAATATAACTAAGATTTGTGGTGTTTAAAATAGAACCTTTGTATTTTATTACATTCACTACAATTGACCACTTCTCTCTATATACATTAATGTATTTTTACCTAAGAGTTTATTAATGCAAAAAACTAAAACCGCATTGTACAACATACATCAAGGTCTGAACTGTTGTTACTGCTACCATGGTATAACTTAGAAAACTTGCACTTGCTGTATTATTCACTGCTTTGTAAACCATCGCTGTATTGTCGTGTTGCTCCACTCCTAAGTTATAAGAAAAGAGTCGATGTAATACAAAGTAGCGAAAGCAAAAACATATTAAATTTAGAATCTTATCACATCCACCTCCACACACGAGGTCGTCGCTTTATAACGAAAAACAAAACTCCGAACAGCCAGTACATTTTATATTGCATCGAGGCTCAATACGACGTTGCACGTGCTTTAAAAAAAGAAACGATCGTGATTTTAAAAATAGAATGATTTTGTGAATGTGTGAGTTAGGAGTTTCTTTTAAATCAGTACGTTCTTTTATGCTGGATTACTTTTTTAATACGTAAGTTTCTAATTTAGTATTATTATTAATTAATAAATATTCAACTACATTACTAATTAAAAATATGAAGACAAATCAAGTAAAATATTAATATATTTTCAATTTTTCATCTATCTTTACCAAAAATGTTTCTACTTTACATAACCCCGTCTTAGTTTTTGTTCACAAATTGAACTGACAGACATTTCGTAAATAAGAACAACATATTTTCTCTTAAATTATGTGTTGTTTTTTGTTACTATGGACGATTTTTTTCTGAGAATTATATTTTGAACTCTTGAAACTAATTAATTATACGATATATTTAACCACATTGCATAATTATTATAATTATGACAGTTACTTGAGTTGAATCTACATAATTACTCTAGCATAGGGCTAAAAACCATTATAAAAATATGTAAACAAGTGGAGGTGTGAAAAGTAGCTTAGGAATTTAGTCATTAAAAAGATTATATAAGTTACATTGTTTAAAACAGTTTAATGTTTGATGAGAGAAAGTTCTAGCATAAAACTAATTAAATTCGTAAGACGTAAATTTAGTAACAAATGGATATAAAGGAGGAAAATGCGAACTAAAGATAATGATATAGTTTTTACCCGACTGCGAAAGGAGGGTTATGTTTTTCGAGTGTGTGTATACTTTTATGTGAGTGGTGTCAATATATTCGTTGGCTTAGTCGTGAGAATGACATTGGGTACATCGAAATTACAAAAAGAAAAACAAAATTAAGTATCTTTGGCGCACAAGAGTAATGTCAAAAAAAAATCAAATTAAATCGAGTGTGGTATCAAAATAAAGAATTTTTAACAGTGATTACGAATATATATGTCGCTTACATATTTTATTTAAACTCAACTTCAACTTTTGATTAATGGGTCTATGGTGTGACCCCAATTTTGCCAATGTCAAGTTTTTAAAAACAAACTGTCAAAGGATTTATTGCAGAGCTGTTTTGTTAAAAAAAACTGGATTTAACAAAGATGACAGATATTGACGCGTCGGGTTCTTTTTTAATAATTTTTCTGGTTTAGTTTAGGGTCTGAAAAAGTTTGACTAAACAAAGGTTGTAGTATTTATGTATCTACAAAATATATTATATGATATTTATATATTATTATGTCCGTGTGTGACGCATTACAGTATTTTATTAAAAGCAAATTAAAAATGATCAAAATTGGTTGAACTAATGTATTTGTTTTATGGTTATAAAATCGTAGATTTTCTTATATTTTATTTACAATATCGAATGAGAGGAAGTTCCCTTACTGTTGAAGATCGTGACTCCCGCTCGTCTTCTCAACTACCTATCTCCATCGATTTAGATCCGTTGTTAGGTGGAGTGCGATACTTATTGTACCAGTACATATAGCTGGGAGCTTTGGGGTTCAAATCACGCCGACATAACCCTCAATCGGTGGTATCCGAGGGCATTTTCGCACAAAAAAAATCAAACCATCCCTTATTTACAACTCAATTTTTTTTAATAATAATGTTACGGATATGGTGTATTTTTTATTGTCTTGAAAACCTTCCCGAAACTAAAACATGGCTACGCCCGTGTCAAGCAAAGCATCTTATGTGAATATCGATTGAACCCACAACACTCAGTAAAGTAGGAAACGGCAGGTGACCGCTTTTGTGCAGTAGATGTACCCTAAACCTTTCATAATATCTATATATCTATACAAATAAATAAAATAGGAGTGTCTATTTGTAATATTAAAATAACCACTTTAATAACTGCACATGTATGTACACACGGTACATACCAAAATATTTTTTTTTCAATTTTTTTCTTTTTGCGTAATCTCTGGAACGGCTCAACCGATTTTGACGCGGCTTTCATTGGCTGATAGCTGATGATATAATAAGTAATTAAGGCTAATTTTTTTTGACTAGCTTCGCCCGCGGTGATTTACGCGGTTACAAAAACAAAAGTGGTTAACACCGCGGGGCTCAGCTACTTGATAACAAATTTTACATTATTGTGTTTAACGAACAAAATTATACAGTTTTATTATTGGTTATGTTATAATATTGACGTATCGTAAATTCTTTACAAATAAATAAAACTGAAGGGTGTGTTTCATCATCATCATCAACAACAACAACACATAATGTCCCACTGCTGGGCTCGGGTCTCCTCTCAGGAGAGGGTTAAGGCCATACGTCCACACGCTGGCCGAGTGCTGGTTGGGGACTGGCAAGAATACGTTGTGGCTACGTAATCTTGCCGTTGGATGTTTTTAAGCCGCCCGAAGGCCTTCAACTAAGCTTCACGACTGTTTTCGTATCATAACAACCGGGACCGACTGCTTAACGTGACCTCCGAATCACGGAGACGCTCATGGTAACATGCCACAAGCGTTCACTCATCCAGGTACTGACCGCGCCGCCGTTGCTTACCCTCGGTGATTGTTTCCAATGGCCGAGTGCAACTGGGCTATGAGCACCTCGAATTGTAATTCATCATCATCAGCCTATCGCAGTCCACTGCTGGACATAGGCCTCCCCAATTGCACGCCACTCATTTCGATCCTCGGCTTCTCGCATCCAGCTCCTGCCAGCCGTCTTGCGTTAATCATCACTCCACCTGGCCTGTGGACGTCCTACTCTACATTTCTAATTACAATTTAACAGTTTTTCACTACAAGCATATGAAAAGTATACACGGCACTTACAACAAAAATTCATTTTTGTTATTTTTTTATATTTCTTACTGTTTATTCCGGTTAATCTCAAGAACTGGACCTATTTCGACGGGACTTTCCCTAGCAGTTAAGGAGTAATTCATGCTACTTTTATTTTTGACTGATTTGTAGTTCTAAAAGTACAACTAAGCTACAATAACAACCGCGGCCCACACCACGGGGCTCAGCTAGTCCTATCCTATTAATATTATAAACGCAAAAGTTTGTAAGGATGGATGTTTGTTACTGTTTCATGTAAAAACTACTCATCGGATTTGGATGAAACTTTACAGTAATATCGTTAATACATCAGAATAACACATAGGCGGAGCGGCGGGCGTAAACTAGTTTATGATAATACCCATCTGTTGATCTACTTCCATATAATTTTGCAACAACTAGATATTTAGGCTATAAACCCAATTAATATATATTTATGTAAATTTGAAACATAAAAAGGTCGTTTGAATATATCAATATATTGATTAATTTTACTAATATTATAAACACGAAAGTTTGTGAGTATGTTTGTTACTCTTTCACGCAATAACTACTGAACTTCTGTTCAGTAGTTCTAAATCTTTAGACGAAACTCAAGAGTAATACAACTAACAAGCCGAGCCTCGCAGTGTTACCCGCAGTACAAAGATATTTTTTAATTGTATCTTTATAAATAGTAGCCTATGTTTTATTCTGATGTATAAGCTATATTATTGTAAAGTTTCATTAAAATCCATTCAGTAGTTTTTACGTGAAAGAGTAACAAACATCCATCTATACTTACAAACTTTCGCGTTTATAATATTAGTAGGATACGTTAAAACAACACATGGACTCTTTTCCGCGCCTTTCAATAACATAGAGGCTGGTGACACCACGCCCAAAAGGTATTTTTTAAATAAGTACTTCTTCTACCATTATGCAAGAGAACCACACACCACTAAGAGTTTCCACCGGCTTTCTCTCTCATTCTTCCGTATCTTTTTATCAAATCCCTGCCACAGATAAGAAAGAGAGAATTTTATTTTAAACATACAGCTACTAAATTCAAATGTAACTCTGTCTCTCCGAAACAGATGTACCAGTTTCAATGAAATTTGTCAAATAGATACTTTGATTCTTAAGGAAGGTCATAGGCTTTCATAAGTACTCTTTTTAGTATTTCTTTCATTGACTATTTTTGATTAGATTTTTTTGTTGAATACTTCAGAACTCCGTAATGGGTATTAAGGGATTTGGTAATGCGTTTTTTCTTTCGCATAAGAGTATACTTGAGGTTTGGTTCCATTTGAAAAGAAAGAAAAAGGTCAAGAATTCGGGATACCAAGAATCCAATGTAATACAATACAGCATATTGTTGAGGCATATGTCCAACAGTAGAATATTGAAGGCTATTGATGCACTTGTAAGAATATTAAATAAATAAAATAAAAAAATAAATATTTCGGACATCTAAGTCCCAAACTAAGCAGAGCTTGTATTATGGGTACTAGACAACTGATACAAAAACATATACATATTTTTTTTTGTAAATTAATACATATCATACATAGAAACACCCAAACTCCGAAACAAACATTTGTAGATCATACAAACATTTGATCCAACTCGGGAATCGAACCCGAGACCTCAGGAACAGCAATCGCATACGCTACCGTAGATACCGTGATTTTGTATCTCATTTAGTCTAGAAATCAAAAAAACCGTTTCCTTGAAAAATATAACAAAGAATTATGCCTCATAATTTTAATATTATTAACAGTAAATGATGAAATACTAAGAAGAAATGAACTTCAATTTGGAAATTCCACCATCAAGGAAGTTAGTAGTATGATTCAGGCAACAATATTTTTTCTTCTGTACTTAATCATTAATTAATATATATTTATCCTGAACTTACACGTGTCAAATTCCCAACTTCGCAACACCAGAGGCGTGACAAGTGCGTTGAAGGCCTTTAGGGGAGTGGGGGGAGGGGGGGGATTGAGGCATGGACGTCCGGTATTCACACCTCACTCAGTGAAACACGGCGCAGGCGCAGGTGCTGTTTTTCACACCGGTTTTCTGATAAACCGCGGTATCACCACGGTCGAGCCGGTCCATTCCTACCGAAGCGTTAAATAATGATAATGATTTTAATAATACTCTAAATGTGGTGACGTATTAAGATTACGGAATATCACTACACCTATTCATCCCGTGGTTGTCATCAGATACAACTAAGAGAACAAAATACGCTGGACAACATTAGAGTAAAAAGAAGGAAATCGTGGTATAGATACTGATTCCATGGCTTCACAGAAAACCGGTGTAAACAGCACTTTCGCTGTTTCACCGAGTGAGTGAGTATACTGGAGGTTCATTTTTTTACGTGTGGAAACCCCCTCGGGCCTTCACCCCACCGGGGTTTGCGGCGGGGCGGCGTGTCGGAATCGAACCGACTAAAACAACACGGTGGGCCACTCTGCGCCTGAGACGGGAGAGATCCGGGAACCGCTTTCTTACGCCATCCGGAATACTGGAGGCTCATACCTCAAACCTTCCCACATCTGGCACACAACCAAAGGCTGGCAACGCTCTTGTGACGCTTCTGGTGTTCATGGACGGCTGTAAATGGTGTTAAAAAAACACCAGCTATGTTCCAATGACAGTTCTATTAAAAACTTGTTTGACTGCACAATTAACTTAATGGTTTAAGAGGTCACTACGCCGCTCTCCACCGCACCAAGTGTTGTGGGTTCAAATCCCACATGGGGTATCACTTTGTATGTTCCACAAATTGTTGTTCTGAGTCTGGGTGTTCTTTGTGGCCGTTTCATCTCAGCATCATCATGTTTGTAAAGTCCCCCGCTACACAGCATTTATGTTCCTAATGCGGGAGTTGTCTATTTTAATAAATCGGTCCAGCCGTTCCAGAGATTATCCGGAACAAACAGACAAACAGAAATTTAGAAAAATGATGTTATTTTAAAATTACAAACAGACATATCACTTTTATTTATACGTATAGGTAACAAAATATTACCACAATTGAAATGCAAACAATAGACAATTTGAATAATTATAGTGTAGAGTTCTAGGTCGAAAATAATGCAAGAACCATTGTACATATGCATGGCTAGTTTATCTAATTTTCAAGTTTATGCATACAACATGAATTTAAATTGTGTAATTCTTTCAAGGTAACTGTAACACTTACCTAAAAATACTGACAGACCTATCTTATTACGTTCGTAATATTTTGTTACCTGACACATCTCAGCCAGCGCTATTATTTCAAATTAGGCAATATCATTATATCTAGACCGCTGAAAACTTATTTATATACATTAATATATTTTTTTTCTTTTAAAAAAGACAACTCCCGCATTAGGAATATACATTCCTGTGTCGCGGGGATCTTTACAAACATACATGAAACGAACACAAAGTACACCCACACTTAGAACAACAATTTATAAATCACACAAAGTGTTGTCCCATGTAGGATTTAAACCACAACACTTGGCGCAGTAGGAAGTGGTGTGGCGACCACTGAAACCACTAGGCCAACCATGTAGTCAAAATAATATATACATATAAGACTATATATATGGCTATGACTATGACTATATATAAAATTATATATACATATAAGACTATATATATGTTTATATATAAATAAATAAATATGTCTGAACATATTTATTTATTTATATATATGGAGTGCAGATCAAGAGGTCTCGGTTTCTGCGGGACTGCAGTTGGGTTTCTCTTACAAGAAATCCTTCAGATCAGTCCAGAGTATGGAAGATGGCGGTGTGTCCCGCCCGTGCCTCGGAGAGCACGTTAAGCCGGTCGGTCCCGGCAATCATGAACATGGCAATCGTTGTTGGGAAGCCAGTGCCCTCAAATTCACTGACAACTAGTTCAACCTTCGAATTCAGTTCTCCCTTAGGGCTGCAGAGGTCCGATGCCAGTCGATCTGTGTAAAAACTGATATTCAGGTAATACCGGTTGAACTAGTAGCCGATCCCAAATTATCTTGGGAATAATAAAAGCTAAGAAGATGAAGATGATGATGATTCATATATACATACATATTAGTATAAATAAAATACTTCGAGAAGCCATAGATCGAACTAAGTGGCGTGAAATTGGAGAAGCCTATGTTCAGCAGTGGACTGCGATGGGCTGATGATGATGATGATGATGATGATGATGATGATGAAAATACTTCATTTGACGTGTAAATATTCTGCTCACTATCTACTATAACTAGTCAGACGATTGAAAGACCTCACAACATTTATAAAATTGTAATTAAAATATATCACAACTGCCTCGGTGACGCAGTGGTAGCGTATGCGACTGCTGTGCTTGAGGTATGGAGTTCGATTCCCGGGTCGAATCAAATGTTTGTATGATATACAAATATTTGTTTCGGAGTTTTGAGTGTTTTTTTTTATTTATGTATAATATGTTTGTATTTAAAAAAAAAGCATATGTGTATTTTATTAGTTGTCTAGTAACCCATGACACAAATTCCGCTTAGCTTGGGACTAGATGGCGTTGTGTGTAAGATGTCTGAAAATATTATAACTACTAGTGATTCTATCCTATTAATATTATAAACGCGAAAGTTTGTATGGATGGATGTTTGTAACACTTTCACGTAAAAACTACTCAACGGATTTGGATAAAACTTTACATTAATATAGTTGATACATCAGAATAACACATAGGCTATTATTTGCCGTGATAACCGACATTTACGCGGGCGGAGCCGCGGGCATAGACTAGTGCTAAATATTTTAATTTATAAAACGGCGTAAAAGACAAATCATATTTAATTGAGTGTGTATCGTGGTTATTACACAATTAATTATGCTCGGTGGGATTCGAACCCCCGACTTATCCGCCAAGTTCACTAAACGCTAGACGGCTAACAGGCTCATCGGGTTCGTCCTCTTTCCCACAAAAAGATATCATAAAGGAAGGTACCAATTTATTTTCTACAAGATCCGATCAAAATAATGATACCATTGCTTAACCCTCGCAGTTTATATCAGCATACATTATTAAACTTTATTACATGGGATCGGTGAACTCAAGGCGGCTGACTTTCACTTAAACATGCCATTTGTTGGCGGTACATCCTTGCTGGCGGTAAAGCACAGGTGCTAATGCGAGCGGGTTTGTATTTAACAGTATAAAAACATCAAACAATTACTTGACGAAGGGAATTTTCGAATCGAGACTTGTAACGAAAGAAGGAGAGTTATGTTTTTTTTTGGCACGCCCTAGAGTCTCCACGGCTTTTCGAATTTATATGTAAGTGGTGTCAAAGATTCAACTTGGCCGTGAGAGTGACATCAAAATAACAAAAAAAAGGACAAAATAATAAAATATATAAAAAAAGTTCTTTTCACTTATTCAATTAATTTAATAAACATAGAAGATATTGACGCAGTGAGGTTCTTTTTTTAATAATTCGTTACTTGTTTAATTTCTGTTTAGCTTTCTATTATCCTCCTCAATATAAACTTTAATTGTGCATTTGTGTCAAATTTCATACTGCTCCGTTCGCATAACATCTTTAAAAGGTGCACAAAGTTTTGCTTCACGTATTTAATATATAGATAATAAAGAAAACAGAATACTACAGAACACTTTGGTCGATCAGTAATATTAAGCAATTATTAAAAAATACTGTCGCCCAAAGTAATTACGGCAACAAATTTGCAAATATATATGGTAATGTTATTTATGCCCGTACGGCCAGGCCTTGTACACGATATACAGTAAAACCCGTTTAAGACGATTTCCCATTAATGGAATTACTTAAAAAGATATTTGGAATATTATAGTTGTCAATCTGAAGATTGTGACAAAAAAAATATGACGAAATAATCTTTTTTACCAGACTGCGAAAGAGGGAGGGTTATGTTTTTCGAGCGTCTGTATGTATATTTCTTTGGCACGCCCAGAGCCTAAACGGCTTGTCGTATTTTTATGTGAGTGGTGGCATTAGATTCGTCTTAGTTGTGAAAGTGATACAGAGTATATCAAATAAAACAATTTTTTTTTGACTAAATAAAAAAAAAATAGACTTAAATGTCGTACTAAACTATTTCTTTATTGTCTAATTATTCATCATTAGGTAACTTTAACATATTTTTTTTCGAGCGGAATTCCCCTATGCGGATAGCCACCTTCTGGAGGCATGTCGGACTCAAACCGACTAAAACTGCACGCCGTCTCGGGTACTAGGAGCCTGGGAACCAGGTACCCCCTAGAAAGGAAAACCGAGGTACCTCGGGTCACATACAGTTTGTAGATGACCCCGTCCTGTGTGAAAGTCCTGAGGTTTCCGTTGTTCTCGTCCCTGAAGTTGATTTGAATGATATCAAATAGAAATTTTATCCTTTCAATAATCGCTAAGACCCTACCAGTTTTAGGACAACAAACAGCAACCCATAATGTCCCACTGCTGGGCTCGGGTCTCCTCTCAGGAGAGGGTTAAGGCCATACGTCCCCACGCTGGCAAAGTGCGGGTTGGGGACTGGCAAGAATACGTTGTGGCTACGTAAATCTTGCCGTTTGATGTTTTTAAGCCGCCCGAAGGCCTCCAACTAAGCTTCACGACTGTTATCGTATGATAACAACCGGGACCGACTGCTTAACGTGACCTCCGAATCACGGAGACGCTCATGGTAACATGCCACCAGCGGTCACACATCCAGGTACTGACCGCGCCATCGTTGATTACCCTCGATGATTGTTTCTAATCACCGAGTGCAACTGGGCTATGAGCGCCACTTAGGACAACAAAAAATCGCTAATCCCAAGTATATATATAAATAAAGATAACTGATCTAAGTACTTAAATATTGAATTGACATCGATTCTTGATAAGTAAACCAAATTTCGTATTTATCCGACGTTTTGAAGGAGGTCAAAATCATGTTCAGTTACATAGATACATACGAATGTGTATTAATAAAATTAGAATATTCAGAAGCAACTTATATTAATAATACATACAAATTTAAAGCATTAAATTAAAATTTTAGTTGAAAAAATGATACTTCTTTTATGATATAGGTAGCAAACAAGCAGACGTATCGCCTGATGGAAAGCGATTACCGACGCCTATGGACACCTTCAACACCAGAGGCATCACAAGTGCGTTGCTGGCATTTTAAGAAGGAGTACGCTCTTTTCTTGAAGGTTTGAAGGTCTTATTGGTCCGGGAATACAGCAGGCGACAGTTCATTCCACAGTTTTGTTGTGCGAGGCAAAAAGTTCCTTTAAAAGCGCACAATTGTAGTCTATTATTTTGAAGACGCATTTAAGAAATACAATTGAGAAATAATCTTATAGTTACAATCTTTTTATGTGTACTAAGTTTCTCTCTGTTATACATAATACCACTTACGTACGCTACTTATCTTGATTGTGCGGTACGGTAACGCAGAATGCATTAAAAGTAAACCAGACTCATGAATCAAACACACACACACACAACAGAATATCCGTGAGCAATACACAATCAGCTGATCGAAATTCGCGGGTCATGTCGGAAGTGTTCGAGATGATCGCGTAACATCCGGTCGTTACGTCACATCGCGTGCCACGATACACTTTTTAAATTTCAGGGTTGCCACCTTCCATTTTAAAACTGAATTATTTTATTGTAGCGTGGCTTTTTTGCTGACGAGGTGGAAACCCCTTTCGGATTTCCTGCTCCTAAGGGATATAGGAACCAGGAAAATGTGGTATTACTTTATTATTCTGTTTACGTGCTATTTTAAAATACAAGGTTCGATTATCAGATTTGTGTATGTGATATTAGGCTTTAATTTTTAATATCACCCATCTAATCATGACAAAAAAAAATACTTTGCAAAGTGTCACAGTTATGCTTGCCCCTTTTCAGCTAAAATATGAAAGTAATACACCAGAAATTTGAATAACATGCAGATGATGAATAATATTTAGGCAGATCTTACTCCAATACCTTTCATCTGTTTCGTTTATGTAACCTTCCAAATATGTGTGTGTTAAAACACATCTTTTGTTATTAATTATTTTAGCTTGATGTGGTCTCCTGTAACTGAAGGAGTACACCCGTATAATGCCCCTTCAATAATTTATTGTATACTGTATAACTGAGTATACCCTTTGTTGGAGATCCTAATTTAATTAAATAAATTAATTAATGTATGGGCCGACTCGACCGAAGCGATACCAGGGCCTCACAGAAAACCAGTGTGAAACAGCGCCCGCGCTGTGTTTCACGGAGTAAACGAGGGTACTGGAGGCCCCAACCTCTGCTCTTATCCTCCTCCTCATCCCCCAAACTCTTCCCAATCCCATCCCCCAAAGGCCAGCAACGCGCTTGTGACGACTCTGGTGTTGCGGGTGTCCAATGTGTTGGGGAACGGCGCTAATCGCTAACCATGAGGAGATACGTCTGCTCGTTTGCAATAAAATATTTCCAATGCGTGACAGCCCTGGAAGTGGCTGTGCATAAAGATGACCATTGAATAACATATCATTACAAGTTGATCTTTATCGCTCTAGGTTTATGTGTTAATTTAAAAATACTGTTTAAAATAAATTAGATTCATCTCTGACAACTATGAATTATACTCAGATTAGCATTAATATGAGATATATCTATGTTAGAAAAATAAAATATTACAATTAAGTAAATTAAAGTACTTCTTAGGTAATGAAATAGAAATTCATGTTGAAAATAATTTGGTAAAGAATTAAGAATCAAATCAAAGCAACCTTCGCACAGCTGCGTCCCGTTTGAAAATCACGGAAACTGACATGGAGAGTTAAACTCAAAATCTTTCGGTCCAACGTGAAGACCGTGTTGCTATGCGGGTGCAAGACTTGGAAGATTTTACTCGGTACATTATAGCCCCAGAGAATAGCCAACGCTCACTTGTGTGATCGCTGCGATGAAGTCAAGAAGACAAAATATTTTATGTGCCCTGTGGAATTAAAATATTTTACCGCCTTTAGAAGGTTGTTATCGAAGTTACAGTACCTAATTAGTACATTAGTTCAGAAAAGCTAAAAAATCGTTTTTGCGGTCTAACTGTAAGTCTAGATAGTCAGACACACAGAAATTGTAAAAAATGTTATATTGGTTTATATACCGTGTATACATACATACCTTTCCATTTAATAAAACGGTTATTTTAATTTTAAAAACAGACACTCCAGTTTTATTTATTTGTATCGATTAGGTATAGATGGAAATGGAATCATGAGTACAGGCAGACTCAAATCGCTGAAATGAGCGAACTAAAATATATGCAACTAAAATCCCTATACTATTATAAATGCGAATGTAAGTTTGTTTGTTACACTTTAACGCAAAAACTACTTAACCGATCATCATGAAACTTTGTACATATACTCTTGAAGGTATTAGAAGTAACATAGGATACTTTTTATAAAAAAAACAAAAAAGAATTTTACGAAAGATAAGAAAATTGTTTGTCAAAAAATCGTCAAATTTAGCTACTTCAAAAGCATATTTTAAGGTGTTGAAACTTTATTGTTTGTAGTAATTTTTAAAAATTGTTGATCTCAGCCAAGCAATAAAATTTAGTTATCATATTGATTCATTTCTATTATACCCTTACCCTTTATCTCTCATACTTATTTAATGGCTCCACTGCGGGCGAAGCTGCGGGAAAAAGCTAGTACCTAATAAACGCGAATATGATGTCATTTCTTGCGTTCATTGGGTTAAACCAACTTAAAGATTGAATGTTAATATAATCTGTGATCTATAAATTTAAATTTTATCGTTAAATACAGGTTTATATCTTGAGTTTATTACGTTTAAGAGTAGTTTTGCAAGTCCCTTATGTAACCGTGTATCGATAAACTTATAATAAAAATTACAGTTAGACCCCAAGAACGTTTCATTAGCGTTTTTAAACTAATATACTAAGCAGGTAAGTTTTTTTTTTACGTGTGGATACCCCCTCGGCGGGGCGGTGTGTCGCAATCGAACCGACTAAAACCACACGGTGTGCCACTCTGCGCCTGAGACGGGAGAGATCCGGGAATCGCTTTCTTACGCCATCCGGACCCCTCCCAGCGCTTGCCCGCACTGAAGCGGGCACCGTCTCTAGATGTTCTTCTTAATTTAGGCGACGTACGGCACACGCATAACCTCGCCCCCCTCGCGGTACTAAATAGATAACTGTGACAACCTTCTAAAATCGTCAAAACATTTTAATTCCACAGGGATTTTGCGTACACGATCTCCCTTTCGTAATCCGAGATATTACTGGAATGTATTCAAACTTTAGCAGATGTATGAACTACTTAGTTTTTGAATTATTCATATTACTTATTGTTATTAAAAGCAATGCATTGTTAATATAATCTTTTGTCCCGTGTGGGCTTTCTTCACAGTCTTTAGCATAGCGGTCAGAATCATTAAGAATCTAGTGACTAGATTAGCAGACCAGACAAAAATGAATGTTCGAATATATCTGTTATATATCATTCTCGAGCCACTTTGTTGCTCACGATGAACTACGAAATAATCTAACCGATTTTCACGTTTTCTTTAAAAAGTGTTTCGTTTTCGGACCTAAGACAGGATAGTTAACATCACACTTAGACCAAAAAGAGACGAGTGTGATTGAAAAAAAAACGCAGACTTGAGTTTTTTTATGGAATAGGGGACAAACGAGCAGACGTTTCGACTGATGGTAAGCGATTACCACCGCCCATGGACACCCGCAACACCAGAGGCGTCACAAGTGCGTTACCCGCCTTTGAGGGAATGGGAGATGGATGGAGAAGAGGTTGGGTATGGGCTCCGGTATTCTCATTTATTCGGTGAAGCACAGCGCAAGCGCTGTTTCACACCGGTTTTCTGTGAGACCGTGGTATCACTCTGGTCGTATCGAAGCGCTGGCTCTCCCAGCTAATAACTTTTAAAACGAAATTTAAAATTCGGTATATGCAATGTTATATCACATATATATTATGTTGCTTGGGAACATCTGAACAATAAAACATACAAAAATATCTAGTAGTGTAAGAAACTAGTGGAAAACACTGGTTTGAGAATTTTAATTGTGTTATGGTTTGTGATTATCACATAATACGGATTATATTGCGCAGAACGGATTTGAAATATTTCGAAAGAAGTTCCTAGCCAAGCCAAGCAAGTATTTGGAGATGTGCAAAAGTTCACGGCAGTAGCATAGGTATTTACGGAATCTTAATAGGTAATCTCGTAATTTACTTTCGCCTGTTGGTCTAGTGGTGGCTCTGACTGCCAAGCCGAAGATCGAGGGTTCGATTCCGTTACCACACAGACAAATTCTATCGGTATATAAATAAATATGTTCAGACATTTTAACACACAACGCCATCTAGTCCCAAACTAAACAGAGCTTGTATTATGGGTACTAGATAACTGATATTAATACTTATGTACTTTTCTTTTGTAAATACATACATATTATACATAGAAATCACCCAAACTCCGAAACAAATATTTGCAGATCATAAAAACATTTGGTCCGGCTCAGGAATCGAACCCGAGACCTCATGCACAGCAGTCGCTTATGCTACCACTGCACCACCGAGGCACTTAAGCACCAGCACCATCTTTGTGCTTTAAAGATTGTTTATATAATATAATAAATATTTGATATCTAACACATAACGCCATCTAGTCCCAAACTAAGCAGAGCTTGTACTATGGGTACTAGATAACTGATATTAATACTTATATACTTTTTTTTGTAAATACATACATATTATACATAGAAAACACCCAAACTCCGAAACAAATATTTGCAGATCATAAAAACATTTGGTCCGGCTTAGGAATCGAACCCGAGACCTCTTGCACAGCAGTCGCATTTGCTGCCACTGCGCCACAGAGCCAGTATATTACATGTAACTTTAGTACAGACATCGCATGATGTGATGTGCGATTGTACATGCAACATCCATTCTTGCTCTGATCACTCTCAATTATATTCCAGCTAGTTTCGTCTAATGTTACATCAATCATGTCTAAGCAAGTATATGGAATTACAGCTTCCCTGCAGTGATCACGTCGACATAACGTCTAGTCTGGTGGTAGTGGGTTCTGTCCCAAATAATTGTATATCTGTCTGAGTGTGTTTGTTTTATGTATGGCCCTGCCAAAATGACTCTAATCTGCCTGATGGAAAGCATAAACAGAAACCAAGGGTAGTGGGCACCATACTCATTGCGAATGCAGACAATGCTGCATGGTAACCCACTCTATGACGGTCTTTTGAAATACTTCTGCATCCTTGGGCCTCCGGTCTCGCACTTACCAACTTACCACTTAAGTGTTTCTTATATCCATTGTTTTAATTGTTTGTAATTTACTCTATTTATAGCGTTTTCTTATTTAAAAAACAAATATAAGACGACTATAATCCTGTGTCGCGTTGGACTTTACAGACACATATAAAACAAACACAAAGAGCTCGTAGACACAGAACAACAATATGGATCACACAAAGTCTTGTCGCATATGAGATTTGAACCTACAACACTCAGCGCAGTACAAAACCGCTCAAACCACTACTCCATTAGTGCGGTAATTTAAAACTAAAAATAAAAACAACATGATTCAATTATTTCAGAAAACTATATATCAACAGCCTTAAATAACCTCAAATACTTCACATCCGGACCTATCCATCATGCAAGTTAATAAACACTGGTACATGCTAATGTAAGTATTTTTATTCAGCCTCCCAGGTAAGACCACCTCTTTTAACAAGTGCAGCCCCTTCCATACTTTCATTACCGTATACCTTGTTCAACAGAATCAACTACACTAATGGTGTAGCCGTTTTAGGTGTCGCCTTACCACTTTGCACTGTGCAGAAGTGCTATGGATGGGTTCCCACATAAGGTGACATCATCATCAACAACCCATAATGTCCCACTGCTGGGCTCGGGTCTCCTCTCAGGAGAGGGTTAATGCCATACGTCCCCACGCTAGCCAAGGGCGGGTTGGGGATATAAGATGTGTGATCCACAAATTGTTAATCTCAATCTGGTGTTCCTTGTGTATGTTGATAAAGTACCCTGCTATAAAGAATGTATTTATATTGTAGTTGTCTTTAAAAGAAAAAATAGCAGTGACTCACGAATACATCGATTCATGACACTTGTACGAGGAAAAGACTTTTAAACCTGTGATTCAAGATTGAAGACACAAAAATCTGAAGTATATTGCAGTCTGAATACAACAATTTTACAATAAATTTAAGATATTTTACAAAAAAACAAATTTATGATTAATAAATTATTTTGGCTACTTTTTTTTAGAAAAAAAAATGGACTACGCTCAAAAAAATTTTATGGCCGATCCGATTGGTTTGAGCAGGTTAATTTATTTCGTTATATATGGGTGGCTCTGTCGTGGAATAAATGTGCTCGAAATCAAAACCACACGACAGCAGTCGTCTACGAAAAATCCCAAACAAAAACCCGTAATTTTTTAACAAAAACAAACAATTAGTCACTCTTTATTGTTTTAAAAAAGTTTATTTGCAAAAATTAATATATATTTTGTATAAAAAACTAATTTGACTTTATAAACAACTAAATTGTTAGTTTAATGTTGAGTTTGGATAATCTTAGTGTACGTGTTCACCTCGTCTACAGATAGCAGTTTTTAATAAACTTCAGATAATTATTTTGGTTCTCACTGATATTTTTCTTCATTAAAATATTATTATTAATGCAATTACCTGAACACCAGAATATTTATGTGGAGATTTCTTTCAAACACATTGTTATTAATTAACGGACGATTAAGAACTGGTTATGGTCGCAGGGACTCGTTGGATACGGGCCGTTACAGACAGGTCGAAATGGAAATCAGTAGGGGAAGCCCATTCAGCAGTGGACTTCCTACGGCTGAGGTGATGACTGTCTCAGTGGTGCAGTGGTAGCGCATGCGACTGCTGTGGTTGAGGTCTCAGGTTCGATTCCCGGATTGGATCAAATGTTTCTTGATTTGCCAATATATGCTTGGTTTTCTCTTTAAGATATGTATGTTTTGTGTAAAGGTATTCTATCTGACTGATCTAGCTGTCATGGTACAATTTCTGCTTAATTTGAAGATAGCTTAGGAAAAAAAACGGTCGGGTCCGGGTGGCGTAAGAAAGCAGTTACCGGATACATTCCTATTTAGGCACAGAGTGTTTCATCTCATCCACATTATTTTATATTTTTTATCATTATTTTCATCAAGACCAAGACTTGAAGACTCGAAGACTTATGATTTGAAGACTTTACATACTTGACATTGGCAGAAATAGATGATCCAGCTGGTTGCCATCTCATCAAAAGAAGAAGAAGATTTTTACGTTGTGTATCAGATGTCCGAAACATTTATTATAATGTTCAAATTGGATTGATCCAGGTACTGAGCAAACAAAAGTGTTTATCGCGTAAATAATAATCCCAGGTGGGAATCGACTTCCTAACCTCGAGAATGACAGACCACCATAACTTAAAGAACATGGTTCGAATACATTTACGTTCATCATCACACTTCGTTACTAATATATCAATCAAACAGTGAGCACTTACCTCCCTATTTTCATATTATAACTTACCATTTTCTCCCACATACTTTGCTTCATACTTCCGTTATCTGTCCTCTAATCATGACAGAAATCTTCGTTCAGAAAATAATCTGCTCCTCTTATGTCCTTCTCACCATTCAGATTTCATGAACTCTTCTTTCTTTATCCAAGCGGTACTACTCTGGAATGCTCTCACACTCGAAATCAGGATGTCCACAAACCGTTTTACTTTCAACAAAAAGGTACTCGATCTCCTTCTCAGTGAAACGGCAGAAAGTACCAATCGATAGTTGCTTCACCTTATTCTGTGTATCACCTACCTACTAGATTTCTACACCTCCCTAAGGTAGAGTGGAAGGAATGCCTTGGGCATTAAGAAAATATCTCACTCATCACTTTATACTGTGGGAGAGCTACGAATGGGCCGGCTCGACCAGAGTGATACCACAACCTCACAAAAAACCGGTGTGAAACAGCGCTTGCGCTGTGTTTCACCGACTGAGTGAGAATACCGGAGGCCCATACCCCAAAGGCTGGTAACGTACTTGTGACGCCTCTCTGGTGTTGCGGTGTCAATGGGCGACGGTAAACGCTTACCATCAGGCGATACGTCTGCTCTTATGCCACCTATTCCATATATAAAAGAACTAATCTGTTTAACGAGAATAAGTCGCATACACCTTTACTCCACCGAGGCAATAAAAATAAGTCTTTTTGCCTCAGTAGTTTGATTTAAGTTGCTATTTCTGCTTAAGTTAAGGTTTTTTAATATATATCCAATACTAGCTTACCCCCGCAAAGTTTTAACGACATATTTCACTGATAATACGCTCCTTCAAGTAGAAGCGTGATGATATATAGCCTTCTTCGATAACTGTCCTATCTAAAAATGAAAGATTTTTTTCACATCGGACCTGTACTTTCTAAGATCAGCTGGTAACCAAACAAAGAAACAAACTCTTCAGCTATATAATAATAATAATAATAATAAAACTTTACTTTCGCTCACAGGAAAGGTACAATTTAAGTTACATGAGATCTAGGTACATACATAACAGTTTTTTAAAAATTCCCTAATGAGAGCTGGAGTCCATACTAGGCTCGAAGCCTGTGTGACAGATATCCAGGCCCACCCCACGGCCGACTTAATATTTTTATTGTATTTTATGAAATATATATGTATCTGTTACCTGTTGATGGATGATATTCCTATAAAAACTCGTTTCATGATAACATTGTATTAAATAACACACGACAAGATTGCGTCAAGGAAGCTATAGAATAAATGTGGTTCCCGGAAGTAGATTGTGTAGCTTAACAATACGACAATGTCTGCGGTCACAAGCCATAACATATTATAAAAGATAAAATAATGAGTTAATTTGTTGCAGTACGATAACTACTTTAAATACTGCGTACAGCGATAAAGATACTTTTGCATTTAATGTCGATGATACACAGAACAAAAGAGGAACTATTAACTTGAGCTACATCTTGCAATTGAAGTTTTCCCGGTGATATATATTTATACAACTTTTCTTAATAGAATTTGCTTTTGATTGTATTATATTAGGCTGTATGGATATTTATTTAAATAAGTTCAAAGTAAAGTCCCAAGGGAAAATAAAAACTCATTGTTTGTACACCGTATACTATATACGTTAGTCCCAACTAGTCCCCAACCAGCACTTGGCCAGCGTGGGGACGTATGGCCTTAACCCTCTCCTGAGAGACCCGAGTCCAGCAGTGGGACATTATGGGTTGTTGATGATGATGATGATGTTGATGATACTACATACGACTTACCAAGCCTAGGATGATAGACCCTCACCTGACTAGCATCCTTTTACATTGAAGACGTTAAGCGAAATAATAATCACAAATTTTATCAATAAAAAGTAACTTCAACAAGAACTTGACATAATTGAATTGAGACCAACACGTGAAGCACCAGCTTTGAAATTAAAAAAAAATCATCAAAATCGGTTCACCCAGTGAAAGTTCTGAAGTAACAAACATAAAAAAATAAATATACAGTCGAATTGATAACCTGCTCCTTTCTGAAGTCGGTTAAAAATTATGCATAAACATATCACCATCATAATATCGTAAACTTAGGTTTGTTTATAAGCTTTCATACCTTAATTATTCCACCGATAATTAATCGTCAAATTTATATACATGTTAGCTACAGGAAAGGAAGTTAAGGATCCGATAGGTGGCGCTGCAACCGGTTTTTAGCGAGTATAATTAAGAAAATTGTTACTTAATTGTAGGATCTTTCCTTCCGTCATCGTCGCCAAATGCCTTTAACAGGTCACAGGACGGTTCAAACAAGTAAATAAATACTAAAACAATGTTTTTTGGTACTTTAGAAAACATTCCTAAAAAAAATATGACGGTGCGAAGTTCGCCGAGTAAACTGGTTTATGTAAAATATATATTGAGAATGATTGGCATGTTCATTTAGATTATTAATCATTACATCAACAGCCTTGTTGGTCAAGTGATTAGCGTTGAGCGTTCGTAGAGGTCTCGGGTTAGATTCCGGAGTCGGACAGCTGTTGGGTTTTTCTTAAAAGAAGCCCGGAGTATGGAATACGGCGGTGTTTCCCACCCATGCCTCGGAGAGCACGTTAAGCCGTCGGTCCCGGTTGTCATGAACATCTATGTCAATCATTATTTGGAAAGTGCCCTCAAATATACTGACAACTAGTTCAATCTTCGAATTCAGCAGTTGCGGAGGTCTGATACCAGTCGTTCCATATAAAAACTGATATGCAGGTAAAACCAGTGGAACTAGTAGCTGACCCTAAATCTTGGAAATAATAAAGGCTAGGAAGATGACAGTCCATAGCCTACCTACAGTCAACTGCTGGACATAGGCCTCTGGTCTGAAAGAAGGTTTTGCCTACTATATCTAACTTGCCAGAAAGATTAATAAAGGGTTGGTTTCAAGTCTTCCTCCTCCTTACAGGGAAGTTGTACTGAGTATTTTGCGCCAATAGTCGCTTATAACGACACATATAGGCTCAATAGGGGAGCTGACACTGTATTTATGCACAAATATTTAGTACCAGTGGACTTAATCGAATTGACACTACAATCGCACTACAAAATATACTCTGATTATGTGAAATTCAGAAAATTACGTTATTGTTAAATTACTATAAGGCCGACGTATCTTGACGAGTCCGAACTTCGCGAAGAAGGTTACGCAATAACTTTTTTTAGGTATAAAATGGTGGATTGACATCCTCAAACACGCCATCCTTTGGTTTCATCCAGCTTATTTGTGCCGGAACTGCCTCGGTGACGCAGTGGCAGCGTATGCGAATGCCATGCTAGAGGTCTCGGGTTCCATTCCTGTGTCGGACCAAATGTTTGTATGATCTGCAAATATTTGTTTCGGAGTTTGGGTGTTTTCTATGAATACTATGTATATATATTAAAAAAAAATTACATTTATTAAAATCAGTTGTCTAGTACCCACAGTACAACCTCTGTTTAGTTTGGGACTAGATGGCGTTGTGTGTTAAAAAAATGTTCGAGAATATTTTTTTGTTACTTCGTGTACATCCGCTTAAGTTCGCAGAGCCTACGTTCAGTCAAGATACGTCGGCCGTATAGTTAGTGAGACTTTACAAAACAATAAAAAGCTTAATTAATGTATATAATAGACACTGTTATACTTTAACTTATACTTTAACTTTATCTATACAAATAAAGGAAATCGAAGTATCTGTTTGTAATTTCATATTAAAAGATTTTCACTACGCATATGATATACGGTACTTACATAAAAAAGCAATTACACATACGAATTAATAAAATCTGAGTGTGTTTGTAATATTAAAATAACCGCTTTTTCTAAATGCTTATGCATATAAAAATGGTACATATACCAAAATAACGTTTTTGTCTGTCTTGTTGTTCCGGCTAATCTCTGGAACGGCTGGACCGATTGTGACAGGACTTTCACTACCATATAGCTGACGATATAAGGAGTAACGTAAGGAGGGCTCACCCATTTTATATAAAATTATGTAAATTTTAAGCCATTAATAGAAATCAATCAATCAACTTAATTCAGTCCACTGCTATACATAGGCTTTAACGATCGTGCATTCCTGTTCTGCACATTGCACATTTTTTTATATAGAATCGTGGGCAAATGAGCAGACCTATCGGCTAATGGTTAGCGATTACCGCCGCCCATGAACTTCCGCAGTACCAGGGCCGTCACGGCCTTTGGAGGGAAGATGAAGAGGTTAGGTTATGGGCCTCCAGTATCCTCACTTACTCGGTGAAACACAACGCAAGCGCTGATTCACATCGGTTTTCTGTGAGATCGTGACATCACTCCGATCGAGTCGAGCCATTTGTGCCGAAGCGTGGCTCTCCCACGGTAGGAACAACGTGGGAGAGCCATGCTTCGTCCTTCCACAACAGGAACTTGGCCCATATAAACAGATAACTTAGGTACATTTTTAGTTAGTCTGTTCAGTTCTTCTCTCTACAATCCATAACGAATTTAATCAAAGTTAGCTACTTATTGTTTTATTTTATATTTAGGTATTTTAATTCGAGAGACACCTAACTTATTAATGGCTTTATATTATTTTATAGTTTGCCGTTATCTAGGATTGGGTTATTTATGTTTTGCAGTTAATAATATCCTTTACAAACTCTTTGTAAAGAGAACGTAAACCACGATTGTGAATAATTGCATACTTAATCAAGTTAAGGCTCCAATATGACTGCACAGAAGGCCTTGTGCTTTAAGCAGTTACCACGCCGTTTTCTACTGCGCCAAGTGTTGTAAGTTAAAATCATACATGGGACTACACTTTATATAATACACGAATGGGTGTTCTGAGCTTGATTGTTATTTGTGTCCGTTTCATGAATGTTTATAAAATCCAAGCGACGTAGGGATATATGCAAAAGGAGGGAGTTGTCTTTCAAAAAAATCGTACCTGGATTATTTTTCACCGATGACAGCACAATGGATCTTATTCCAGTGTAGTTTGATGGACATTGATTATCGATAAAATTAATTGTTGAAAACATGGACAAAACCACCTTTTCTAAAAATGAATCTTAGATAGATCGATTTATCGCCCTCGAAACCCCCTGTATACTAAATCTCATGAAAATCGTTGAAGCCGTTTCCGAGATTTAGATTATATATTATACTAGCTGTGCCCCATAGTGTTACCCGCGATACAACAACCACCGCAGGCAACGCCGCGGGGCAAAGCTGGTCGTACCAACTCACCTTTGTGGGCTCATGCACAACACTTTGCTGAAGATCATGACATGATCAAATGCATAGTTTACGATTCTATAAAGAACATGCAGACAAACATATATAGCAAAGCTCGGTCATCCAGGTATTTTTCTCTGCACAAGTTGACGAAAAATTACAATACCTAACGCAAGTAAAGTCACCGGCATAAGCTATATTACATTAAAAGAAGAGGTTATCGCCATTTAGTGCCTACTATTCGTTATAAATGGCATGATGTTCTTGGGAAAAGGTCAACACAATTCCTTTTCCAAGGTTGGTACTTTTCAAAATAGAATGTGAATTAATTGGCACTTAATCGTAAATAATGATGAAAAATGCCCCATAATAGTAATAATTTAAAATTAACATGCATATATTAACATATATATAGTATTAACCCGCTGCTCTGTCCGCGTGTATGTCGATTATCGCGTTAAAGAGTAGCTTATGTGCCTTAAATATCGATATACTTCAAAGCTAAATTTCATTAAAATCGGTTAAGCGGTTTAACTGTAAGAGATTAAAATATAGGTAGAGCTACTTTGAAATCTATACAAATAAATAAAATTAAACTGTTTGTAATTAAATACTAAATGCATATTAAATACGAAAGTATATAAAATACAAAAGTTACATCAAATAACCATTATTTTTTTAAATTGTCGTTTAAATTATCCATTTCTGGACTCAAGCAAGCAAATGATTATCGTTGCTCAACTCCAGAGTCACAACTGCTTAATTGTTATTTGAGGGTTTCCCTTACCCATCCAAAATTTGAGGAAGGGATACTGCAGAATGCAGTTTCTCGAAGACCAGGGTCGCGCATCTGCATATCCTGCGATTGCAAAGGCCACTAGGACACGGACATCTACTGACCCAACCCATTAAATATCATTAAATTTTGCAATATACTTGCGGATAAACGTGTGAATTAATATTTTTTTACTTACACCATTGGGGACACTTGCAAACAAAAATCTGTACTTCCATACTAATGTTATAAATTAGAAAGTAGCTCTGTCTGTCGAATTGTTACGCTTTTACGGATAAACCGATTTGGATTCCGAATTTCATTAGGTATAGATAGATTGGGCCTTGGAGAACGACATGGGCTGGGTTCTATCGCGATAACCAACGTTGCGGGCGAAGATGCGAGCAAAAGTTAGTTAATTTTCTTTTTTTTAATTATTTACGGCCCTGAAAAAATTACTCTACCTGATGAAACTCACTACCAGCGCACGTGTTTCCTTCCCACTATGAACCCGAGTCCTTTAAGCGGGGCGTGAAAAAGCATCTCATCAGGCCGCCATAGTATGGGTCACCATGCTGCATTGTCCTTGTTCACATTGAGGATGGTAACCACCGTTTTTGGATTCTGCTTATGCTTTCCATCAGGCAGGGCAGAGTCATATTGGCAGCTAACAAATAAGCGAAAAAAAAATTAGGCCTCCGGTGTCGCACTCGCCAACAAAACATGAACGATGTCATTTTACGTTGATCTTCTGTGCGAGGGTAGTACCTTCCCTTGGCTCTCTCTCTCCTTGATAGTGATTAATTTCTTCTCAGGGTAATTTTAATTACAACAAACTGGGATTCAAAATAACCAAAGGCCCTTATAATATTCTCAAATATGCTTTAGTTTGACAACACGAGGAACCTTTAATTACACACATATTAATATCCCAAAGGTAATGACGTCACAGGTTAATGATCTTCATTTTGTAACACACTATCCAGATAAAGCCATAGATTCATTTAGGAGATGAGTGGCGTCTACTTATCTTCTTTTTTTCATGACTGTCCTTTTGTAATATTAAGGAACAATGCCTTTTCTTTGATGAACCTTTGAATCACTGTGGGTATAGATTTATTTTCATCCGACTGCAATTGATAGAGGGTTATTTGACAGGTGTTCATACTTGTATGAATATTTTAAAAGCTGTTAAAGCGCCTGTTAGTAACGAGTTCGCGGTTTGTACATTATATACAGATGTGCATTTTGTGATATCGAGGTTTTCTTTTTGATTTGCATAATTAACGGTAATGGTAAGTAACGACGGCGCGGTCAGTACCTGAATGGATGACCGCTGGTGGCATAATACCGTGAGCGTTTCCGTGATTCGGAGGTCACGTTAAGCAGGCGGTCCCGGTTGTTATCATATTGACAGGAGTCGTAAAGCTTAGTTAGCCTTTAAGCGGCTTGAAAACATCCAACCGCAAGATTTACGTAGCCACAACGTTGTCCTGTCAGTCTCCAACCCGCACTCGCCCAGCGTGGGGACGTATAGCCTTAACCCTCTCCTGAGAGGAGACCAGAGCCCAGCAGTGGGGCATTAAGGATTGTTGATGGTGACTGGTGAAATGCGGTTATTTGACAGGTGTTTATACTTGTATGAATATTTAACAGACTGTTACAGAGCCTGTTAGTAACGAGTTCGCGGTTTGTACATTTTATACAGATGTGCATTTTGTGATATCGAGGTTTTCTTTAGTACACACTAGTACATACTGGCCAACTTAGTTATGTACTAGTCATGAAAGTTGGCCAGCTGTGGACATTTCTCTGAAAGCCTCTATAATTAGTGTGAACGTGAAGCCGTAGATCGAATTAAGTGGCGTGGAATTGGAGAGGCCTATGTCTAGCAGTGGACTGCGATGGGCTGATGATGATGATGATGATGATGTATGGTTAACAGACCTGGCTGTTTTAAGAGCTGCTTCTGTTTCTAGAGCTCAAACCGCTAATTTCTTTTAAATTATGCCAAAAGTCTAAGTCTAGAGAAATCTTCTCAACAAATGTGTTCGACTTCTGAACAACTACATTAGTTTTTAACTGAATTCAAAAAAGGAGGAGGTTATCAATTCGACTGTATTTATTTTTTATGCTTGTCCCGTGAACCGATTTTGAGGATTCTTTTTAATTGAAAGCTCGTGCTTCCCATATGGTCCCATTTCAATTTGGTCCAATTCTTAATCTTTTTTTTAATTTGTGATTTTTGTCCACGTCATCACTTCCACTCTTCTAAAAGTCCTAGAAAAGAAAGTCCAGTGCACCTTTTCATTTTCGCACCACCCAACGATCAACTGGTGGAAAATGCTATAGCATTAAATCAATAAATAACATAAGAAAGTTCTTCTCTGTCGATCAACTGGACTTTTAAACAACAAAAACTAAATCATAACTGATCCATCTGTTTAGAATATGATGCCACTTT
Source organism: Hyphantria cunea (assembly GCA_003709505.1). NCBI lineage: Eukaryota > Metazoa > Arthropoda > Insecta > Lepidoptera > Erebidae > Hyphantria > Hyphantria cunea. Next base: position 5,967,188 of record PKRV01002605.1, read on the forward strand.
TCGACACCCCTGGTTTTTGCAACAAGGAATAAGAATACAAAGTTACCTTGTTACCTTCAAATACAGTATATATATATATATATATATCTACACCGTGGGAAAGCTTCGCACGCACACGCTTCGACACGAATGTGCCGGCTCGACAGAATTAATACCACGGCCTCACAGAAAACCGGTGTGAAACAATGTCTATGCTGTGTTTTATCGAGTGAGTGATGATAACGGAGGCACATTTTTTTTTTTACTTGTGGAAAACCCCTCGGTCCTTTACCCTACCGTGGTTTGCGCCGGGGCGGTGTGTCGAAATCGAACCGACTAAAACCACACGGTGTGCCACTCTGCGCCTGAGGCCTGGCCTTGGCGCAGAGCAGGTTGGGATTGGTCCGGATGGCGTAAGAAAGCGGTTCCTGGATCTCTCCCGTGTCAGGCGCAGAGTGGCACACCGTGGTGGTTTAGTGGGTAGTCTGGCGAGTCAGTCAGGAGTCCCACACAAAGCGAACCCTCTGTCCCCGCGGGGGGGGAGCGAAGTGCGTAAATGCAATCCACCAAGTATAAAAAAAAAGAAAAAAAATGAGCAGTTTGGGATGGGCCTCCGTTATCCTCTGGGAGGGATCCGGAACCGCTTTCTTACACCATCCGGACCCCTCCCAGAGGATAACGGAGGCCCATAGAGAGTCGACTGAGTATTTAAATAATACATAAATATTTATCTCGACAAGCAGTAAGGAACTGACTTAGGTTATCAAAATTATATCTAATAGCCTATTACGGAGTCAGTTTTAATATTAAGTAATGTTATAAAACTATGCAGCGGACGTGAGTGAAAACATACGGGAAGTTAATGCGTGCGCTCACGTCTGCCTACTAATTAACACATAAACATACAACCATTGTAATTACGTGGTTTTTATTACAAGGTTTATAAGTGTTGCCAATATACGAAAGTTTTATTTGACTAATAACGGTGTACACGTGGATAATTTCTTTGTATCTCTTGTTTTATAGTTATAAAGTACACCTACAACAGTACTTTTAGTGCTAGTGTTGTGTTTTAAATGATGTAATAATTCAAATCAAGTTATAATTATATTTTATAAATTGGTAGTCTGTGAAGCCGGTTTCCGGGCAATGTCTTATGTGATAACGTCACAGTAAGCATTGGTGACAAATATGCATCACAAGCCGAAGGCTGAGCCGATCGTGCCTCTCTATCGCTTGTTTCGCGTTCTCGCTTGCAAGCTCGGCTCAGTCGGAACGAGACAATGAGTCATGCTTTTTCATGCGTGCACCCGACGTTCATTGATTTATACGTTCAAAGACGTATA